>OY998242.1:52608177-53109740 GCA_963922005.1 Cornus suecica | reverse complement strand
GTTGGAGAGAAAGAAAAGTGTCATTTAGGAAAGGCGTGGAATAGTTTCGTATGCTTTATAGTATTGCTTTCCATTAAAGTCTTATAGTGGTGAAGTAATGATCTCCAAACACCGATTCAACTTATAAGACGATTCGAGTGAAATCCGTCCCACTTAGAAAGAAAAGGAGGTTGGAGAGAAGGTACAGGGCCAGTTAAAAGAGTGTGGACTATTTTCGTATTCTTTATAGTACTGTTGTCCATAATACTCTTATAATGGTAAAGGAATGATGTACGGACACCGATTTACCTTATAGGACGATCCGAGTGAAATCCGTCCCACAACGGGAAAAAAGGAGGTTGGAGAGAAAGAAAATTGCCAGTTAGGAAGGTGTGGACTATTTTGGTATGCTTTATTTTGTTGTTTTCCATAAGATTCTTTTAGTGGTGAAGTACTGATGTACAAACATCGATTCAATTTATATGAGGATTCGAGTTAAATTCGTCCCACTTAATAAGAAAAGGAGGTTGGAGAGAAAGTACAAGGCCAGTTAGAAGAGTTTGGACTATTTTCACATGCTTTATAGTGTTGGTGTCCATAAGAATCTTATGCTGGTGAAGGAATGATGTACAAACCCCGATTTAACTTATAGGACGATCCCAGTGAAATTCGTCCCAGTCAGAGAACAAAGGAGGTTGAAGAGAAAGAAAAGTGCCAGTTAGGAAGGTGGGGACTATTTTGGTATGCTTTATAGTATTGTTTCCCATTAGAGTCTTATAGCGGTGAAGGAATGATGTACAGACACCGATTCAACTTATAGGACGATCCGAGTGAAATCCGTCCCACTTAGAAAGAAAAGGAGGTTGGAGAGAAAGAAAAGTGTCATTTAGGAAAGGCGTGGAATAGTTTCGTATGCTTTATAGTATTGCTTTCCATTAAAGTCTTATAGTGGTGAAGTAATGATCTCCAAACACCGATTCAACTTATAAGACGATTCGAGTGAAATCCGTCCCACTTAGAAAGAAAAGGAGGTTGGAGAGAAGGTACAGGGCCAGTTAAAAGAGTGTGGACTATTTTCGTATTCTTTATAGTACTGTTGTCCATAATACTCTTATAATGGTAAAGGAATGATGTACGGACACCGATTTACCTTATAGGACGATCCGAGTGAAATCCGTCCCACAACGGGAAAAAAGGAGGTTGGAGAGAAAGAAAATTGCCAGTTAGGAAGGTGTGGACTATTTTGGTATGCTTTATTTTGTTGTTTTCCATAAGATTCTTTTAGTGGTGAAGTACTGATGTACAAACATCGATTCAATTTATATGAGGATTCGAGTTAAATTCGTCCCACTTAATAAGAAAAGGAGGTTGGAGAGAAAGTACAAGGCCAGTTAGAAGAGTTTGGACTATTTTCACATGCTTTATAGTGTTGGTGTCCATAAGAATCTTATGCTGGTGAAGGAATGATGTACAAACCCCGATTTAACTTATAGGACGATCCCAGTGAAATTCGTCCCAGTCAGAGAACAAAGGAGGTTGAAGAGAAAGAAAAGTGCCAGTTAGGAAGGTGGGGACTATTTTGGTATGCTTTATAGTATTGTTTCCCATTAGAGTCTTATAGCGGTGAAGGAATGATGTACAGACACCGATTCAACTTATAGGACGATCCGAGTGAAATCCGTCCCACTTAGAAAGAAAAGGAGGTTGGAGAGAAAGAAAAGTGTCATTTAGGAAAGGCGTGGAATAGTTTCGTATGCTTTATAGTATTGCTTTCCATTAAAGTCTTATAGTGGTGAAGTAATGATCTCCAAACACCGATTCAACTTATAAGACGATTCGAGTGAAATCCGTCCCACTTAGAAAGAAAAGGAGGTTGGAGAGAAGGTACAGGGCCAGTTAAAAGAGTGTGGACTATTTTCGTATTCTTTATAGTACTGTTGTCCATAATACTCTTATAATGGTAAAGGAATGATGTACGGACACCGATTTACCTTATAGGACGATCCGAGTGAAATCCGTCCCACAACGGGAAAAAAGGAGGTTGGAGAGAAAGAAAATTGCCAGTTAGGAAGGTGTGGACTATTTTGGTATGCTTTATTTTGTTGTTTTCCATAAGATTCTTTTAGTGGTGAAGTACTGATGTACAAACATCGATTCAATTTATATGAGGATTCGAGTTAAATTCGTCCCACTTAATAAGAAAAGGAGGTTGGAGAGAAAGTACAAGGCCAGTTAGAAGAGTTTGGACTATTTTCACATGCTTTATAGTGTTGGTGTCCATAAGAATCTTATGCTGGTGAAGGAATGATGTACAAACCCCGATTTAACTTATAGGACGATCCCAGTGAAATTCGTCCCAGTCAGAGAACAAAGGAGGTTGAAGAGAAAGAAAAGTGCCAGTTAGGAAGGTGGGGACTATTTTGGTATGCTTTATAGTATTGTTTCCCATTAGAGTCTTATAGCGGTGAAGGAATGATGTACAGACACCGATTCAACTTATAGGACGATCCGAGTGAAATCCGTCCCACTTAGAAAGAAAAGGAGGTTGGAGAGAAAGAAAAGTGTCATTTAGGAAAGGCGTGGAATAGTTTCGTATGCTTTATAGTATTGCTTTCCATTAAAGTCTTATAGTGGTGAAGTAATGATCTCCAAACACCGATTCAACTTATAAGACGATTCGAGTGAAATCCGTCCCACTTAGAAAGAAAAGGAGGTTGGAGAGAAGGTACAGGGCCAGTTAAAAGAGTGTGGACTATTTTCGTATTCTTTATAGTACTGTTGTCCATAATACTCTTATAATGGTAAAGGAATGATGTACGGACACCGATTTACCTTATAGGACGATCCGAGTGAAATCCGTCCCACAACGGGAAAAAAGGAGGTTGGAGAGAAAGAAAATTGCCAGTTAGGAAGGTGTGGACTATTTTGGTATGCTTTATTTTGTTGTTTTCCATAAGATTCTTTTAGTGGTGAAGTACTGATGTACAAACATCGATTCAATTTATATGAGGATTCGAGTTAAATTCGTCCCACTTAATAAGAAAAGGAGGTTGGAGAGAAAGTACAAGGCCAGTTAGAAGAGTTTGGACTATTTTCACATGCTTTATAGTGTTGGTGTCCATAAGAATCTTATGCTGGTGAAGGAATGATGTACAAACCCCGATTTAACTTATAGGACGATCCCAGTGAAATTCGTCCCAGTCAGAGAACAAAGGAGGTTGAAGAGAAAGAAAAGTGCCAGTTAGGAAGGTGGGGACTATTTTGGTATGCTTTATAGTATTGTTTCCCATTAGAGTCTTATAGCGGTGAAGGAATGATGTACAGACACCGATTCAACTTATAGGACGATCCGAGTGAAATCCGTCCCACTTAGAAAGAAAAGGAGGTTGGAGAGAAAGAAAAGTGTCATTTAGGAAAGGCGTGGAATAGTTTCGTATGCTTTATAGTATTGCTTTCCATTAAAGTCTTATAGTGGTGAAGTAATGATCTCCAAACACCGATTCAACTTATAAGACGATTCGAGTGAAATCCGTCCCACTTAGAAAGAAAAGGAGGTTGGAGAGAAGGTACAGGGCCAGTTAAAAGAGTGTGGACTATTTTCGTATTCTTTATAGTACTGTTGTCCATAATACTCTTATAATGGTAAAGGAATGATGTACGGACACCGATTTACCTTATAGGACGATCCGAGTGAAATCCGTCCCACAACGGGAAAAAAGGAGGTTGGAGAGAAAGAAAATTGCCAGTTAGGAAGGTGTGGACTATTTTGGTATGCTTTATTTTGTTGTTTTCCATAAGATTCTTTTAGTGGTGAAGTACTGATGTACAAACATCGATTCAATTTATATGAGGATTCGAGTTAAATTCGTCCCACTTAATAAGAAAAGGAGGTTGGAGAGAAAGTACAAGGCCAGTTAGAAGAGTTTGGACTATTTTCACATGCTTTATAGTGTTGGTGTCCATAAGAATCTTATGCTGGTGAAGGAATGATGTACAAACCCCGATTTAACTTATAGGACGATCCCAGTGAAATTCGTCCCAGTCAGAGAACAAAGGAGGTTGAAGAGAAAGAAAAGTGCCAGTTAGGAAGGTGGGGACTATTTTGGTATGCTTTATAGTATTGTTTCCCATTAGAGTCTTATAGCGGTGAAGGAATGATGTACAGACACCGATTCAACTTATAGGACGATCCGAGTGAAATCCGTCCCACTTAGAAAGAAAAGGAGGTTGGAGAGAAAGAAAAGTGTCATTTAGGAAAGGCGTGGAATAGTTTCGTATGCTTTATAGTATTGCTTTCCATTAAAGTCTTATAGTGGTGAAGTAATGATCTCCAAACACCGATTCAACTTATAAGACGATTCGAGTGAAATCCGTCCCACTTAGAAAGAAAAGGAGGTTGGAGAGAAGGTACAGGGCCAGTTAAAAGAGTGTGGACTATTTTCGTATTCTTTATAGTACTGTTGTCCATAATACTCTTATAATGGTAAAGGAATGATGTACGGACACCGATTTACCTTATAGGACGATCCGAGTGAAATCCGTCCCACAACGGGAAAAAAGGAGGTTGGAGAGAAAGAAAATTGCCAGTTAGGAAGGTGTGGACTATTTTGGTATGCTTTATTTTGTTGTTTTCCATAAGATTCTTTTAGTGGTGAAGTACTGATGTACAAACATCGATTCAATTTATATGAGGATTCGAGTTAAATTCGTCCCACTTAATAAGAAAAGGAGGTTGGAGAGAAAGTACAAGGCCAGTTAGAAGAGTTTGGACTATTTTCACATGCTTTATAGTGTTGGTGTCCATAAGAATCTTATGCTGGTGAAGGAATGATGTACAAACCCCGATTTAACTTATAGGACGATCCCAGTGAAATTCGTCCCAGTCAGAGAACAAAGGAGGTTGAAGAGAAAGAAAAGTGCCAGTTAGGAAGGTGGGGACTATTTTGGTATGCTTTATAGTATTGTTTCCCATTAGAGTCTTATAGCGGTGAAGGAATGATGTACAGACACCGATTCAACTTATAGGACGATCCGAGTGAAATCCGTCCCACTTAGAAAGAAAAGGAGGTTGGAGAGAAAGAAAAGTGTCATTTAGGAAAGGCGTGGAATAGTTTCGTATGCTTTATAGTATTGCTTTCCATTAAAGTCTTATAGTGGTGAAGTAATGATCTCCAAACACCGATTCAACTTATAAGACGATTCGAGTGAAATCCGTCCCACTTAGAAAGAAAAGGAGGTTGGAGAGAAGGTACAGGGCCAGTTAAAAGAGTGTGGACTATTTTCGTATTCTTTATAGTACTGTTGTCCATAATACTCTTATAATGGTAAAGGAATGATGTACGGACACCGATTTACCTTATAGGACGATCCGAGTGAAATCCGTCCCACAACGGGAAAAAAGGAGGTTGGAGAGAAAGAAAATTGCCAGTTAGGAAGGTGTGGACTATTTTGGTATGCTTTATTTTGTTGTTTTCCATAAGATTCTTTTAGTGGTGAAGTACTGATGTACAAACATCGATTCAATTTATATGAGGATTCGAGTTAAATTCGTCCCACTTAATAAGAAAAGGAGGTTGGAGAGAAAGTACAAGGCCAGTTAGAAGAGTTTGGACTATTTTCACATGCTTTATAGTGTTGGTGTCCATAAGAATCTTATGCTGGTGAAGGAATGATGTACAAACCCCGATTTAACTTATAGGACGATCCCAGTGAAATTCGTCCCAGTCAGAGAACAAAGGAGGTTGAAGAGAAAGAAAAGTGCCAGTTAGGAAGGTGGGGACTATTTTGGTATGCTTTATAGTATTGTTTCCCATTAGAGTCTTATAGCGGTGAAGGAATGATGTACAGACACCGATTCAACTTATAGGACGATCCGAGTGAAATCCGTCCCACTTAGAAAGAAAAGGAGGTTGGAGAGAAAGAAAAGTGTCATTTAGGAAAGGCGTGGAATAGTTTCGTATGCTTTATAGTATTGCTTTCCATTAAAGTCTTATAGTGGTGAAGTAATGATCTCCAAACACCGATTCAACTTATAAGACGATTCGAGTGAAATCCGTCCCACTTAGAAAGAAAAGGAGGTTGGAGAGAAGGTACAGGGCCAGTTAAAAGAGTGTGGACTATTTTCGTATTCTTTATAGTACTGTTGTCCATAATACTCTTATAATGGTAAAGGAATGATGTACGGACACCGATTTACCTTATAGGACGATCCGAGTGAAATCCGTCCCACAACGGGAAAAAAGGAGGTTGGAGAGAAAGAAAATTGCCAGTTAGGAAGGTGTGGACTATTTTGGTATGCTTTATTTTGTTGTTTTCCATAAGATTCTTTTAGTGGTGAAGTACTGATGTACAAACATCGATTCAATTTATATGAGGATTCGAGTTAAATTCGTCCCACTTAATAAGAAAAGGAGGTTGGAGAGAAAGTACAAGGCCAGTTAGAAGAGTTTGGACTATTTTCACATGCTTTATAGTGTTGGTGTCCATAAGAATCTTATGATGGTGAAGGAATGATGTACAAACCCCGATTTAACTTATAGGACGATCCCAGTGAAATTCGTCCCAGTCAGAGAACAAAGGAGGTTGAAGAGAAAGAAAAGTGCCAGTTAGGAAGGTGGGGACTATTTTGGTATGCTTTATAGTATTGTTTCCCATTAGAGTCTTATAGCGGTGAAGGAATGATGTACAGACACCGATTCAACTTATAGGACGATCCGAGTGAAATCCGTCCCACTTAGAAAGAAAAGGAGGTTGGAGAGAAAGAAAAGTGTCATTTAGGAAAGGCGTGGAATAGTTTCGTATGCTTTATAGTATTGCTTTCCATTAAAGTCTTATAGTGGTGAAGTAATGATCTCCAAACACCGATTCAACTTATAAGACGATTCGAGTGAAATCCGTCCCACTTAGAAAGAAAAGGAGGTTGGAGAGAAGGTACAGGGCCAGTTAAAAGAGTGTGGACTATTTTCGTATTCTTTATAGTACTGTTGTCCATAATACTCTTATAATGGTAAAGGAATGATGTACGGACACCGATTTACCTTATAGGACGATCCGAGTGAAATCCGTCCCACAACGGGAAAAAAGGAGGTTGGAGAGAAAGAAAATTGCCAGTTAGGAAGGTGTGGACTATTTTGGTATGCTTTATTTTGTTGTTTTCCATAAGATTCTTTTAGTGGTGAAGTACTGATGTACAAACATCGATTCAATTTATATGAGGATTCGAGTTAAATTCGTCCCACTTAATAAGAAAAGGAGGTTGGAGAGAAAGTACAAGGCCAGTTAGAAGAGTTTGGACTATTTTCACATGCTTTATAGTGTTGGTGTCCATAAGAATCTTATGATGGTGAAGGAATGATGTACAAACCCCGATTTAACTTATAGGACGATCCCAGTGAAATTCGTCCCAGTCAGAGAACAAAGGAGGTTGAAGAGAAAGAAAAGTGCCAGTTAGGAAGGTGGGGACTATTTTGGTATGCTTTATAGTATTGTTTCCCATTAGAGTCTTATAGCGGTGAAGGAATGATGTACAGACACCGATTCAACTTATAGGACGATCCGAGTGAAATCCGTCCCACTTAGAAAGAAAAGGAGGTTGGAGAGAAAGAAAAGTGTCATTTAGGAAAGGCGTGGAATAGTTTCGTATGCTTTATAGTATTGCTTTCCATTAAAGTCTTATAGTGGTGAAGTAATGATCTCCAAACACCGATTCAACTTATAAGACGATTCGAGTGAAATCCGTCCCACTTAGAAAGAAAAGGAGGTTGGAGAGAAGGTACAGGGCCAGTTAAAAGAGTGTGGACTATTTTCGTATTCTTTATAGTACTGTTGTCCATAATACTCTTATAATGGTAAAGGAATGATGTACGGACACCGATTTACCTTATAGGACGATCCGAGTGAAATCCGTCCCACAACGGGAAAAAAGGAGGTTGGAGAGAAAGAAAATTGCCAGTTAGGAAGGTGTGGACTATTTTGGTATGCTTTATTTTGTTGTTTTCCATAAGATTCTTTTAGTGGTGAAGTACTGATGTACAAACATCGATTCAATTTATATGAGGATTCGAGTTAAATTCGTCCCACTTAATAAGAAAAGGAGGTTGGAGAGAAAGTACAAGGCCAGTTAGAAGAGTTTGGACTATTTTCACATGCTTTATAGTGTTGGTGTCCATAAGAATCTTATGATGGTGAAGGAATGATGTACAAACCCCGATTTAACTTATAGGACGATCCCAGTGAAATTCGTCCCAGTCAGAGAACAAAGGAGGTTGAAGAGAAAGAAAAGTGCCAGTTAGGAAGGTGGGGACTATTTTGGTATGCTTTATAGTATTGTTTCCCATTAGAGTCTTATAGCGGTGAAGGAATGATGTACAGACACCGATTCAACTTATAGGACGATCCGAGTGAAATCCGTCCCACTTAGAAAGAAAAGGAGGTTGGAGAGAAAGAAAAGTGTCATTTAGGAAAGGCGTGGAATAGTTTCGTATGCTTTATAGTATTGCTTTCCATTAAAGTCTTATAGTGGTGAAGTAATGATCTCCAAACACCGATTCAACTTATAAGACGATTCGAGTGAAATCCGTCCCACTTAGAAAGAAAAGGAGGTTGGAGAGAAGGTACAGGGCCAGTTAAAAGAGTGTGGACTATTTTCGTATTCTTTATAGTACTGTTGTCCATAATACTCTTATAATGGTAAAGGAATGATGTACGGACACCGATTTACCTTATAGGACGATCCGAGTGAAATCCGTCCCACAACGGGAAAAAAGGAGGTTGGAGAGAAAGAAAATTGCCAGTTAGGAAGGTGTGGACTATTTTGGTATGCTTTATTTTGTTGTTTTCCATAAGATTCTTTTAGTGGTGAAGTACTGATGTACAAACATCGATTCAATTTATATGAGGATTCGAGTTAAATTCGTCCCACTTAATAAGAAAAGGAGGTTGGAGAGAAAGTACAAGGCCAGTTAGAAGAGTTTGGACTATTTTCACATGCTTTATAGTGTTGGTGTCCATAAGAATCTTATGATGGTGAAGGAATGATGTACAAACCCCGATTTAACTTATAGGACGATCCCAGTGAAATTCGTCCCAGTCAGAGAACAAAGGAGGTTGAAGAGAAAGAAAAGTGCCAGTTAGGAAGGTGGGGACTATTTTGGTATGCTTTATAGTATTGTTTCCCATTAGAGTCTTATAGCGGTGAAGGAATGATGTACAGACACCGATTCAACTTATAGGACGATCCGAGTGAAATCCGTCCCACTTAGAAAGAAAAGGAGGTTGGAGAGAAAGAAAAGTGTCATTTAGGAAAGGCGTGGAATAGTTTCGTATGCTTTATAGTATTGCTTTCCATTAAAGTCTTATAGTGGTGAAGTAATGATCTCCAAACACCGATTCAACTTATAAGACGATTCGAGTGAAATCCGTCCCACTTAGAAAGAAAAGGAGGTTGGAGAGAAGGTACAGGGCCAGTTAAAAGAGTGTGGACTATTTTCGTATTCTTTATAGTACTGTTGTCCATAATACTCTTATAATGGTAAAGGAATGATGTACGGACACCGATTTACCTTATAGGACGATCCGAGTGAAATCCGTCCCACAACGGGAAAAAAGGAGGTTGGAGAGAAAGAAAATTGCCAGTTAGGAAGGTGTGGACTATTTTGGTATGCTTTATTTTGTTGTTTTCCATAAGATTCTTTTAGTGGTGAAGTACTGATGTACAAACATCGATTCAATTTATATGAGGATTCGAGTTAAATTCGTCCCACTTAATAAGAAAAGGAGGTTGGAGAGAAAGTACAAGGCCAGTTAGAAGAGTTTGGACTATTTTCACATGCTTTATAGTGTTGGTGTCCATAAGAATCTTATGATGGTGAAGGAATGATGTACAAACCCCGATTTAACTTATAGGACGATCCCAGTGAAATTCGTCCCAGTCAGAGAACAAAGGAGGTTGAAGAGAAAGAAAAGTGCCAGTTAGGAAGGTGGGGACTATTTTGGTATGCTTTATAGTATTGTTTCCCATTAGAGTCTTATAGCGGTGAAGGAATGATGTACAGACACCGATTCAACTTATAGGACGATCCGAGTGAAATCCGTCCCACTTAGAAAGAAAAGGAGGTTGGAGAGAAAGAAAAGTGTCATTTAGGAAAGGCGTGGAATAGTTTCGTATGCTTTATAGTATTGCTTTCCATTAAAGTCTTATAGTGGTGAAGTAATGATCTCCAAACACCGATTCAACTTATAAGACGATTCGAGTGAAATCCGTCCCACTTAGAAAGAAAAGGAGGTTGGAGAGAAGGTACAGGGCCAGTTAAAAGAGTGTGGACTATTTTCGTATTCTTTATAGTACTGTTGTCCATAATACTCTTATAATGGTAAAGGAATGATGTACGGACACCGATTTACCTTATAGGACGATCCGAGTGAAATCCGTCCCACAACGGGAAAAAAGGAGGTTGGAGAGAAAGAAAATTGCCAGTTAGGAAGGTGTGGACTATTTTGGTATGCTTTATTTTGTTGTTTTCCATAAGATTCTTTTAGTGGTGAAGTACTGATGTACAAACATCGATTCAATTTATATGAGGATTCGAGTTAAATTCGTCCCACTTAATAAGAAAAGGAGGTTGGAGAGAAAGTACAAGGCCAGTTAGAAGAGTTTGGACTATTTTCACATGCTTTATAGTGTTGGTGTCCATAAGAATCTTATGATGGTGAAGGAATGATGTACAAACCCCGATTTAACTTATAGGAC
This sequence comes from Cornus suecica, assembly GCA_963922005.1. Taxonomy (NCBI): domain Eukaryota; kingdom Viridiplantae; phylum Streptophyta; class Magnoliopsida; order Cornales; family Cornaceae; genus Cornus; species Cornus suecica. Next base: position 53,099,014 of record OY998242.1, on the reverse strand, counting down.
GATCCCAGTGAAATTCGTCCCAGTCAGAGAACAAAGGAGGTTGAAGAGAAAGAAAAGTGCCAGTTAGGAAGGTGGGGACTATTTTGGTATGCTTTATAGTATTGTTTCCCATTAGAGTCTTATAGCGGTGAAGGAATGATGTACAGACACCGATTCAACTTATAGGACGATCCGAGTGAAATCCGTCCCACTTAGAAAGAAAAGGAGGTTGGAGAGAAAGAAAAGTGTCATTTAGGAAAGGCGTGGAATAGTTTCGTATGCTTTATAGTATTGCTTTCCATTAAAGTCTTATAGTGGTGAAGTAATGATCTCCAAACACCGATTCAACTTATAAGACGATTCGAGTGAAATCCGTCCCACTTAGAAAGAAAAGGAGGTTGGAGAGAAGGTACAGGGCCAGTTAAAAGAGTGTGGACTATTTTCGTATTCTTTATAGTACTGTTGTCCATAATACTCTTATAATGGTAAAGGAATGATGTACGGACACCGATTTACCTTATAGGACGATCCGAGTGAAATCCGTCCCACAACGGGAAAAAAGGAGGTTGGAGAGAAAGAAAATTGCCAGTTAGGAAGGTGTGGACTATTTTGGTATGCTTTATTTTGTTGTTTTCCATAAGATTCTTTTAGTGGTGAAGTACTGATGTACAAACATCGATTCAATTTATATGAGGATTCGAGTTAAATTCGTCCCACTTAATAAGAAAAGGAGGTTGGAGAGAAAGTACAAGGCCAGTTAGAAGAGTTTGGACTATTTTCACATGCTTTATAGTGTTGGTGTCCATAAGAATCTTATGATGGTGAAGGAATGATGTACAAACCCCGATTTAACTTATAGGACGATCCCAGTGAAATTCGTCCCAGTCAGAGAACAAAGGAGGTTGAAGAGAAAGAAAAGTGCCAGTTAGGAAGGTGGGGACTATTTTGGTATGCTTTATAGTATTGTTTCCCATTAGAGTCTTATAGCGGTGAAGGAATGATGTACAGACACCGATTCAACTTATAGGACGATCCGAGTGAAATCCGTCCCACTTAGAAAGAAAAGGAGGTTGGAGAGAAAGAAAAGTGTCATTTAGGAAAGGCGTGGAATAGTTTCGTATGCTTTATAGTATTGCTTTCCATTAAAGTCTTATAGTGGTGAAGTAATGATCTCCAAACACCGATTCAACTTATAAGACGATTCGAGTGAAATCCGTCCCACTTAGAAAGAAAAGGAGGTTGGAGAGAAGGTACAGGGCCAGTTAAAAGAGTGTGGACTATTTTCGTATTCTTTATAGTACTGTTGTCCATAATACTCTTATAATGGTAAAGGAATGATGTACGGACACCGATTTACCTTATAGGACGATCCGAGTGAAATCCGTCCCACAACGGGAAAAAAGGAGGTTGGAGAGAAAGAAAATTGCCAGTTAGGAAGGTGTGGACTATTTTGGTATGCTTTATTTTGTTGTTTTCCATAAGATTCTTTTAGTGGTGAAGTACTGATGTACAAACATCGATTCAATTTATATGAGGATTCGAGTTAAATTCGTCCCACTTAATAAGAAAAGGAGGTTGGAGAGAAAGTACAAGGCCAGTTAGAAGAGTTTGGACTATTTTCACATGCTTTATAGTGTTGGTGTCCATAAGAATCTTATGATGGTGAAGGAATGATGTACAAACCCCGATTTAACTTATAGGACGATCCCAGTGAAATTCGTCCCAGTCAGAGAACAAAGGAGGTTGAAGAGAAAGAAAAGTGCCAGTTAGGAAGGTGGGGACTATTTTGGTATGCTTTATAGTATTGTTTCCCATTAGAGTCTTATAGCGGTGAAGGAATGATGTACAGACACCGATTCAACTTATAGGACGATCCGAGTGAAATCCGTCCCACTTAGAAAGAAAAGGAGGTTGGAGAGAAAGAAAAGTGTCATTTAGGAAAGGCGTGGAATAGTTTCGTATGCTTTATAGTATTGCTTTCCATTAAAGTCTTATAGTGGTGAAGTAATGATCTCCAAACACCGATTCAACTTATAAGACGATTCGAGTGAAATCCGTCCCACTTAGAAAGAAAAGGAGGTTGGAGAGAAGGTACAGGGCCAGTTAAAAGAGTGTGGACTATTTTCGTATTCTTTATAGTACTGTTGTCCATAATACTCTTATAATGGTAAAGGAATGATGTACGGACACCGATTTACCTTATAGGACGATCCGAGTGAAATCCGTCCCACAACGGGAAAAAAGGAGGTTGGAGAGAAAGAAAATTGCCAGTTAGGAAGGTGTGGACTATTTTGGTATGCTTTATTTTGTTGTTTTCCATAAGATTCTTTTAGTGGTGAAGTACTGATGTACAAACATCGATTCAATTTATATGAGGATTCGAGTTAAATTCGTCCCACTTAATAAGAAAAGGAGGTTGGAGAGAAAGTACAAGGCCAGTTAGAAGAGTTTGGACTATTTTCACATGCTTTATAGTGTTGGTGTCCATAAGAATCTTATGATGGTGAAGGAATGATGTACAAACCCCGATTTAACTTATAGGACGATCCCAGTGAAATTCGTCCCAGTCAGAGAACAAAGGAGGTTGAAGAGAAAGAAAAGTGCCAGTTAGGAAGGTGGGGACTATTTTGGTATGCTTTATAGTATTGTTTCCCATTAGAGTCTTATAGCGGTGAAGGAATGATGTACAGACACCGATTCAACTTATAGGACGATCCGAGTGAAATCCGTCCCACTTAGAAAGAAAAGGAGGTTGGAGAGAAAGAAAAGTGTCATTTAGGAAAGGCGTGGAATAGTTTCGTATGCTTTATAGTATTGCTTTCCATTAAAGTCTTATAGTGGTGAAGTAATGATCTCCAAACACCGATTCAACTTATAAGACGATTCGAGTGAAATCCGTCCCACTTAGAAAGAAAAGGAGGTTGGAGAGAAGGTACAGGGCCAGTTAAAAGAGTGTGGACTATTTTCGTATTCTTTATAGTACTGTTGTCCATAATACTCTTATAATGGTAAAGGAATGATGTACGGACACCGATTTACCTTATAGGACGATCCGAGTGAAATCCGTCCCACAACGGGAAAAAAGGAGGTTGGAGAGAAAGAAAATTGCCAGTTAGGAAGGTGTGGACTATTTTGGTATGCTTTATTTTGTTGTTTTCCATAAGATTCTTTTAGTGGTGAAGTACTGATGTACAAACATCGATTCAATTTATATGAGGATTCGAGTTAAATTCGTCCCACTTAATAAGAAAAGGAGGTTGGAGAGAAAGTACAAGGCCAGTTAGAAGAGTTTGGACTATTTTCACATGCTTTATAGTGTTGGTGTCCATAAGAATCTTATGATGGTGAAGGAATGATGTACAAACCCCGATTTAACTTATAGGACGATCCCAGTGAAATTCGTCCCAGTCAGAGAACAAAGGAGGTTGAAGAGAAAGAAAAGTGCCAGTTAGGAAGGTGGGGACTATTTTGGTATGCTTTATAGTATTGTTTCCCATTAGAGTCTTATAGCGGTGAAGGAATGATGTACAGACACCGATTCAACTTATAGGACGATCCGAGTGAAATCCGTCCCACTTAGAAAGAAAAGGAGGTTGGAGAGAAAGAAAAGTGTCATTTAGGAAAGGCGTGGAATAGTTTCGTATGCTTTATAGTATTGCTTTCCATTAAAGTCTTATAGTGGTGAAGTAATGATCTCCAAACACCGATTCAACTTATAAGACGATTCGAGTGAAATCCGTCCCACTTAGAAAGAAAAGGAGGTTGGAGAGAAGGTACAGGGCCAGTTAAAAGAGTGTGGACTATTTTCGTATTCTTTATAGTACTGTTGTCCATAATACTCTTATAATGGTAAAGGAATGATGTACGGACACCGATTTACCTTATAGGACGATCCGAGTGAAATCCGTCCCACAACGGGAAAAAAGGAGGTTGGAGAGAAAGAAAATTGCCAGTTAGGAAGGTGTGGACTATTTTGGTATGCTTTATTTTGTTGTTTTCCATAAGATTCTTTTAGTGGTGAAGTACTGATGTACAAACATCGATTCAATTTATATGAGGATTCGAGTTAAATTCGTCCCACTTAATAAGAAAAGGAGGTTGGAGAGAAAGTACAAGGCCAGTTAGAAGAGTTTGGACTATTTTCACATGCTTTATAGTGTTGGTGTCCATAAGAATCTTATGATGGTGAAGGAATGATGTACAAACCCCGATTTAACTTATAGGACGATCCCAGTGAAATTCGTCCCAGTCAGAGAACAAAGGAGGTTGAAGAGAAAGAAAAGTGCCAGTTAGGAAGGTGGGGACTATTTTGGTATGCTTTATAGTATTGTTTCCCATTAGAGTCTTATAGCGGTGAAGGAATGATGTACAGACACCGATTCAACTTATAGGACGATCCGAGTGAAATCCGTCCCACTTAGAAAGAAAAGGAGGTTGGAGAGAAAGAAAAGTGTCATTTAGGAAAGGCGTGGAATAGTTTCGTATGCTTTATAGTATTGCTTTATAATGGTAAAGGAATGATGTACGGACACCGATTTACCTTATAGGACGATCCGAGTGAAATCCGTCCCACAACGGGAAAAAAGGAGGTTGGAGAGAAAGAAAATTGCCAGTTAGGAAGGTGTGGACTATTTTGGTATGCTTTATTTTGTTGTTTTCCATAAGATTCTTTTAGTGGTGAAGTACTGATGTACAAACATCGATTCAATTTATATGAGGATTCGAGTTAAATTCGTCCCACTTAATAAGAAAAGGAGGTTGGAGAGAAAGTACAAGGCCAGTTAGAAGAGTTTGGACTATTTTCACATGCTTTATAGTGTTGGTGTCCATAAGAATCTTATGATGGTGAAGGAATGATGTACAAACCCCGATTTAACTTATAGGACGATCCCAGTGAAATTCGTCCCAGTCAGAGAACAAAGGAGGTTGAAGAGAAAGAAAAGTGCCAGTTAGGAAGGTGGGGACTATTTTGGTATGCTTTATAGTATTGTTTCCCATTAGAGTCTTATAGCGGTGAAGGAATGATGTACAGACACCGATTCAACTTATAGGACGATCCGAGTGAAATCCGTCCCACTTAGAAAGAAAAGGAGGTTGGAGAGAAAGAAAAGTGTCATTTAGGAAAGGCGTGGAATAGTTTCGTATGCTTTATAGTATTGCTTTCCATTAAAGTCTTATAGTGGTGAAGTAATGATCTCCAAACACCGATTCAACTTATAAGACGATTCGAGTGAAATCCGTCCCACTTAGAAAGAAAAGGAGGTTGGAGAGAAGGTACAGGGCCAGTTAAAAGAGTGTGGACTATTTTCGTATTCTTTATAGTACTGTTGTCCATAATACTCTTATAATGGTAAAGGAATGATGTACGGACACCGATTTACCTTATAGGACGATCCGAGTGAAATCCGTCCCACAACGGGAAAAAAGGAGGTTGGAGAGAAAGAAAATTGCCAGTTAGGAAGGTGTGGACTATTTTGGTATGCTTTATTTTGTTGTTTTCCATAAGATTCTTTTAGTGGTGAAGTACTGATGTACAAACATCGATTCAATTTATATGAGGATTCGAGTTAAATTCGTCCCACTTAATAAGAAAAGGAGGTTGGAGAGAAAGTACAAGGCCAGTTAGAAGAGTTTGGACTATTTTCACATGCTTTATAGTGTTGGTGTCCATAAGAATCTTATGATGGTGAAGGAATGATGTACAAACCCCGATTTAACTTATAGGACGATCCCAGTGAAATTCGTCCCAGTCAGAGAACAAAGGAGGTTGAAGAGAAAGAAAAGTGCCAGTTAGGAAGGTGGGGACTATTTTGGTATGCTTTATAGTATTGTTTCCCATTAGAGTCTTATAGCGGTGAAGGAATGATGTACAGACACCGATTCAACTTATAGGACGATCCGAGTGAAATCCGTCCCACTTAGAAAGAAAAGGAGGTTGGAGAGAAAGAAAAGTGTCATTTAGGAAAGGCGTGGAATAGTTTCGTATGCTTTATAGTATTGCTTTCCATTAAAGTCTTATAGTGGTGAAGTAATGATCTCCAAACACCGATTCAACTTATAAGACGATTCGAGTGAAATCCGTCCCACTTAGAAAGAAAAGGAGGTTGGAGAGAAGGTACAGGGCCAGTTAAAAGAGTGTGGACTATTTTCGTATTCTTTATAGTACTGTTGTCCATAATACTCTTATAATGGTAAAGGAATGATGTACGGACACCGATTTACCTTATAGGACGATCCGAGTGAAATCCGTCCCACAACGGGAAAAAAGGAGGTTGGAGAGAAAGAAAATTGCCAGTTAGGAAGGTGTGGACTATTTTGGTATGCTTTATTTTGTTGTTTTCCATAAGATTCTTTTAGTGGTGAAGTACTGATGTACAAACATCGATTCAATTTATATGAGGATTCGAGTTAAATTCGTCCCACTTAATAAGAAAAGGAGGTTGGAGAGAAAGTACAAGGCCAGTTAGAAGAGTTTGGACTATTTTCACATGCTTTATAGTGTTGGTGTCCATAAGAATCTTATGATGGTGAAGGAATGATGTACAAACCCCGATTTAACTTATAGGACGATCCCAGTGAAATTCGTCCCAGTCAGAGAACAAAGGAGGTTGAAGAGAAAGAAAAGTGCCAGTTAGGAAGGTGGGGACTATTTTGGTATGCTTTATAGTATTGTTTCCCATTAGAGTCTTATAGCGGTGAAGGAATGATGTACAGACACCGATTCAACTTATAGGACGATCCGAGTGAAATCCGTCCCACTTAGAAAGAAAAGGAGGTTGGAGAGAAAGAAAAGTGTCATTTAGGAAAGGCGTGGAATAGTTTCGTATGCTTTATAGTATTGCTTTCCATTAAAGTCTTATAGTGGTGAAGTAATGATCTCCAAACACCGATTCAACTTATAAGACGATTCGAGTGAAATCCGTCCCACTTAGAAAGAAAAGGAGGTTGGAGAGAAGGTACAGGGCCAGTTAAAAGAGTGTGGACTATTTTCGTATTCTTTATAGTACTGTTGTCCATAATACTCTTATAATGGTAAAGGAATGATGTACGGACACCGATTTACCTTATAGGACGATCCGAGTGAAATCCGTCCCACAACGGGAAAAAAGGAGGTTGGAGAGAAAGAAAATTGCCAGTTAGGAAGGTGTGGACTATTTTGGTATGCTTTATTTTGTTGTTTTCCATAAGATTCTTTTAGTGGTGAAGTACTGATGTACAAACATCGATTCAATTTATATGAGGATTCGAGTTAAATTCGTCCCACTTAATAAGAAAAGGAGGTTGGAGAGAAAGTACAAGGCCAGTTAGAAGAGTTTGGACTATTTTCACATGCTTTATAGTGTTGGTGTCCATAAGAATCTTATGATGGTGAAGGAATGATGTACAAACCCCGATTTAACTTATAGGACGATCCCAGTGAAATTCGTCCCAGTCAGAGAACAAAGGAGGTTGAAGAGAAAGAAAAGTGCCAGTTAGGAAGGTGGGGACTATTTTGGTATGCTTTATAGTATTGTTTCCCATTAGAGTCTTATAGCGGTGAAGGAATGATGTACAGACACCGATTCAACTTATAGGACGATCCGAGTGAAATCCGTCCCACTTAGAAAGAAAAGGAGGTTGGAGAGAAAGAAAAGTGTCATTTAGGAAAGGCGTGGAATAGTTTCGTATGCTTTATAGTATTGCTTTCCATTAAAGTCTTATAGTGGTGAAGTAATGATCTCCAAACACCGATTCAACTTATAAGACGATTCGAGTGAAATCCGTCCCACTTAGAAAGAAAAGGAGGTTGGAGAGAAGGTACAGGGCCAGTTAAAAGAGTGTGGACTATTTTCGTATTCTTTATAGTACTGTTGTCCATAATACTCTTATAATGGTAAAGGAATGATGTACGGACACCGATTTACCTTATAGGACGATCCGAGTGAAATCCGTCCCACAACGGGAAAAAAGGAGGTTGGAGAGAAAGAAAATTGCCAGTTAGGAAGGTGTGGACTATTTTGGTATGCTTTATTTTGTTGTTTTCCATAAGATTCTTTTAGTGGTGAAGTACTGATGTACAAACATCGATTCAATTTATATGAGGATTCGAGTTAAATTCGTCCCACTTAATAAGAAAAGGAGGTTGGAGAGAAAGTACAAGGCCAGTTAGAAGAGTTTGGACTATTTTCACATGCTTTATAGTGTTGGTGTCCATAAGAATCTTATGATGGTGAAGGAATGATGTACAAACCCCGATTTAACTTATAGGACGATCCCAGTGAAATTCGTCCCAGTCAGAGAACAAAGGAGGTTGAAGAGAAAGAAAAGTGCCAGTTAGGAAGGTGGGGACTATTTTGGTATGCTTTATAGTATTGTTTCCCATTAGAGTCTTATAGCGGTGAAGGAATGATGTACAGACACCGATTCAACTTATAGGACGATCCGAGTGAAATCCGTCCCACTTAGAAAGAAAAGGAGGTTGGAGAGAAAGAAAAGTGTCATTTAGGAAAGGCGTGGAATAGTTTCGTATGCTTTATAGTATTGCTTTCCATTAAAGTCTTATAGTGGTGAAGTAATGATCTCCAAACACCGATTCAACTTATAAGACGATTCGAGTGAAATCCGTCCCACTTAGAAAGAAAAGGAGGTTGGAGAGAAGGTACAGGGCCAGTTAAAAGAGTGTGGACTATTTTCGTATTCTTTATAGTACTGTTGTCCATAATACTCTTATAATGGTAAAGGAATGATGTACGGACACCGATTTACCTTATAGGACGATCCGAGTGAAATCCGTCCCACAACGGGAAAAAAGGAGGTTGGAGAGAAAGAAAATTGCCAGTTAGGAAGGTGTGGACTATTTTGGTATGCTTTATTTTGTTGTTTTCCATAAGATTCTTTTAGTGGTGAAGTACTGATGTACAAACATCGATTCAATTTATATGAGGATTCGAGTTAAATTCGTCCCACTTAATAAGAAAAGGAGGTTGGAGAGAAAGTACAAGGCCAGTTAGAAGAGTTTGGACTATTTTCACATGCTTTATAGTGTTGGTGTCCATAAGAATCTTATGATGGTGAAGGAATGATGTACAAACCCCGATTTAACTTATAGGACGATCCCAGTGAAATTCGTCCCAGTCAGAGAACAAAGGAGGTTGAAGAGAAAGAAAAGTGCCAGTTAGGAAGGTGGGGACTATTTTGGTATGCTTTATAGTATTGTTTCCCATTAGAGTCTTATAGCGGTGAAGGAATGATGTACAGACACCGATTCAACTTATAGGACGATCCGAGTGAAATCCGTCCCACTTAGAAAGAAAAGGAGGTTGGAGAGAAAGAAAAGTGTCATTTAGGAAAGGCGTGGAATAGTTTCGTATGCTTTATAGTATTGCTTTCCATTAAAGTCTTATAGTGGTGAAGTAATGATCTCCAAACACCGATTCAACTTATAAGACGATTCGAGTGAAATCCGTCCCACTTAGAAAGAAAAGGAGGTTGGAGAGAAGGTACAGGGCCAGTTAAAAGAGTGTGGACTATTTTCGTATTCTTTATAGTACTGTTGTCCATAATACTCTTATAATGGTAAAGGAATGATGTACGGACACCGATTTACCTTATAGGACGATCCGAGTGAAATCCGTCCCACAACGGGAAAAAAGGAGGTTGGAGAGAAAGAAAATTGCCAGTTAGGAAGGTGTGGACTATTTTGGTATGCTTTATTTTGTTGTTTTCCATAAGATTCTTTTAGTGGTGAAGTACTGATGTACAAACATCGATTCAATTTATATGAGGATTCGAGTTAAATTCGTCCCACTTAATAAGAAAAGGAGGTTGGAGAGAAAGTACAAGGCCAGTTAGAAGAGTTTGGACTATTTTCACATGCTTTATAGTGTTGGTGTCCATAAGAATCTTATGATGGTGAAGGAATGATGTACAAACCCCGATTTAACTTATAGGACGATCCCAGTGAAATTCGTCCCAGTCAGAGAACAAAGGAGGTTGAAGAGAAAGAAAAGTGCCAGTTAGGAAGGTGGGGACTATTTTGGTATGCTTTATAGTATTGTTTCCCATTAGAGTCTTATAGCGGTGAAGGAATGATGTACAGACACCGATTCAACTTATAGGACGATCCGAGTGAAATCCGTCCCACTTAGAAAGAAAAGGAGGTTGGAGAGAAAGAAAAGTGTCATTTAGGAAAGGCGTGGAATAGTTTCGTATGCTTTATAGTATTGCTTTCCATTAAAGTCTTATAGTGGTGAAGTAATGATCTCCAAACACCGATTCAACTTATAAGACGATTCGAGTGAAATCCGTCCCACTTAGAAAGAAAAGGAGGTTGGAGAGAAGGTACAGGGCCAGTTAAAAGAGTGTGGACTATTTTCGTATTCTTTATAGTACTGTTGTCCATAATACTCTTATAATGGTAAAGGAATGATGTACGGACACCGATTTACCTTATAGGACGATCCGAGTGAAATCCGTCCCACAACGGGAAAAAAGGAGGTTGGAGAGAAAGAAAATTGCCAGTTAGGAAGGTGTGGACTATTTTGGTATGCTTTATTTTGTTGTTTTCCATAAGATTCTTTTAGTGGTGAAGTACTGATGTACAAACATCGATTCAATTTATATGAGGATTCGAGTTAAATTCGTCCCACTTAATAAGAAAAGGAGGTTGGAGAGAAAGTACAAGGCCAGTTAGAAGAGTTTGGACTATTTTCACATGCTTTATAGTGTTGGTGTCCATAAGAATCTTATGATGGTGAAGGAATGATGTACAAACCCCGATTTAACTTATAGGACGATCCCAGTGAAATTCGTCCCAGTCAGAGAACAAAGGAGGTTGAAGAGAAAGAAAAGTGCCAGTTAGGAAGGTGGGGACTATTTTGGTATGCTTTATAGTATTGTTTCCCATTAGAGTCTTATAGCGGTGAAGGAATGATGTACAGACACCGATTCAACTTATAGGACGATCCGAGTGAAATCCGTCCCACTTAGAAAGAAAAGGAGGTTGGAGAGAAAGAAAAGTGTCATTTAGGAAAGGCGTGGAATAGTTTCGTATGCTTTATAGTATTGCTTTCCATTAAAGTCTTATAGTGGTGAAGTAATGATCTCCAAACACCGATTCAACTTATAAGACGATTCGAGTGAAATCCGTCCCACTTAGAAAGAAAAGGAGGTTGGAGAGAAGGTACAGGGCCAGTTAAAAGAGTGTGGACTATTTTCGTATTCTTTATAGTACTGTTGTCCATAATACTCTTATAATGGTAAAGGAATGATGTACGGACACCGATTTACCTTATAGGACGATCCGAGTGAAATCCGTCCCACAACGGGAAAAAAGGAGGTTGGAGAGAAAGAAAATTGCCAGTTAGGAAGGTGTGGACTATTTTGGTATGCTTTATTTTGTTGTTTTCCATAAGATTCTTTTAGTGGTGAAGTACTGATGTACAAACATCGATTCAATTTATATGAGGATTCGAGTTAAATTCGTCCCACTTAATAAGAAAAGGAGGTTGGAGAGAAAGTACAAGGCCAGTTAGAAGAGTTTGGACTATTTTCACATGCTTTATAGTGTTGGTGTCCATAAGAATCTTATGCTGGTGAAGGAATGATGTACAAACCCCGATTTAACTTATAGGACGATCCCAGTGAAATTCGTCCCAGTCAGAGAACAAAGGAGGTTGAAGAGAAAGAAAAGTGCCAGTTAGGAAGGTGGGGACTATTTTGGTATGCTTTATAGTATTGTTTCCCATTAGAGTCTTATAGCGGTGAAGGAATGATGTACAGACACCGATTCAACTTATAGGACGATCCGAGTGAAATCCGTCCCACTTAGAAAGAAAAGGAGGTTGGAGAGAAAGAAAAGTGTCATTTAGGAAAGGCGTGGAATAGTTTCGTATGCTTTATAGTATTGCTTTCCATTAAAGTCTTATAGTGGTGAAGTAATGATCTCCAAACACCGATTCAACTTATAAGACGATTCGAGTGAAATCCGTCCCACTTAGAAAGAAAAGGAGGTTGGAGAGAAGGTACAGGGCCAGTTAAAAGAGTGTGGACTATTTTCGTATTCTTTATAGTACTGTTGTCCATAATACTCTTATAATGGTAAAGGAATGATGTACGGACACCGATTTACCTTATAGGACGATCCGAGTGAAATCCGTCCCACAACGGGAAAAAAGGAGGTTGGAGAGAAAGAAAATTGCCAGTTAGGAAGGTGTGGACTATTTTGGTATGCTTTATTTTGTTGTTTTCCATAAGATTCTTTTAGTGGTGAAGTACTGATGTACAAACATCGATTCAATTTATATGAGGATTCGAGTTAAATTCGTCCCACTTAATAAGAAAAGGAGGTTGGAGAGAAAGTACAAGGCCAGTTAGAAGAGTTTGGACTATTTTCACATGCTTTATAGTGTTGGTGTCCATAAGAATCTTATGCTGGTGAAGGAATGATGTACAAACCCCGATTTAACTTATAGGACGATCCCAGTGAAATTCGTCCCAGTCAGAGAACAAAGGAGGTTGAAGAGAAAGAAAAGTGCCAGTTAGGAAGGTGGGGACTATTTTGGTATGCTTTATAGTATTGTTTCCCATTAGAGTCTTATAGCGGTGAAGGAATGATGTACAGACACCGATTCAACTTATAGGACGATCCGAGTGAAATCCGTCCCACTTAGAAAGAAAAGGAGGTTGGAGAGAAAGAAAAGTGTCATTTAGGAAAGGCGTGGAATAGTTTCGTATGCTTTATAGTATTGCTTTCCATTAAAGTCTTATAGTGGTGAAGTAATGATCTCCAAACACCGATTCAACTTATAAGACGATTCGAGTGAAATCCGTCCCACTTAGAAAGAAAAGGAGGTTGGAGAGAAGGTACAGGGCCAGTTAAAAGAGTGTGGACTATTTTCGTATTCTTTATAGTACTGTTGTCCATAATACTCTTATAATGGTAAAGGAATGATGTACGGACACCGATTTACCTTATAGGACGATCCGAGTGAAATCCGTCCCACAACGGGAAAAAAGGAGGTTGGAGAGAAAGAAAATTGCCAGTTAGGAAGGTGTGGACTATTTTGGTATGCTTTATTTTGTTGTTTTCCATAAGATTCTTTTAGTGGTGAAGTACTGATGTACAAACATCGATTCAATTTATATGAGGATTCGAGTTAAATTCGTCCCACTTAATAAGAAAAGGAGGTTGGAGAGAAAGTACAAGGCCAGTTAGAAGAGTTTGGACTATTTTCACATGCTTTATAGTGTTGGTGTCCATAAGAATCTTATGCTGGTGAAGGAATGATGTACAAACCCCGATTTAACTTATAGGACGATCCCAGTGAAATTCGTCCCAGTCAGAGAACAAAGGAGGTTGAAGAGAAAGAAAAGTGCCAGTTAGGAAGGTGGGGACTATTTTGGTATGCTTTATAGTATTGTTTCCCATTAGAGTCTTATAGCGGTGAAGGAATGATGTACAGACACCGATTCAACTTATAGGACGATCCGAGTGAAATCCGTCCCACTTAGAAAGAAAAGGAGGTTGGAGAGAAAGAAAAGTGTCATTTAGGAAAGGCGTGGAATAGTTTCGTATGCTTTATAGTATTGCTTTCCATTAAAGTCTTATAGTGGTGAAGTAATGATCTCCAAACACCGATTCAACTTATAAGACGATTCGAGTGAAATCCGTCCCACTTAGAAAGAAAAGGAGGTTGGAGAGAAGGTACAGGGCCAGTTAAAAGAGTGTGGACTATTTTCGTATTCTTTATAGTACTGTTGTCCATAATACTCTTATAATGGTAAAGGAATGATGTACGGACACCGATTTACCTTATAGGACGATCCGAGTGAAATCCGTCCCACAACGGGAAAAAAGGAGGTTGGAGAGAAAGAAAATTGCCAGTTAGGAAGGTGTGGACTATTTTGGTATGCTTTATTTTGTTGTTTTCCATAAGATTCTTTTAGTGGTGAAGTACTGATGTACAAACATCGATTCAATTTATATGAGGATTCGAGTTAAATTCGTCCCACTTAATAAGAAAAGGAGGTTGGAGAGAAAGTACAAGGCCAGTTAGAAGAGTTTGGACTATTTTCACATGCTTTATAGTGTTGGTGTCCATAAGAATCTTATGCTGGTGAAGGAATGATGTACAAACCCCGATTTAACTTATAGGACGATCCCAGTGAAATTCGTCCCAGTCAGAGAACAAAGGAGGTTGAAGAGAAAGAAAAGTGCCAGTTAGGAAGGTGGGGACTATTTTGGTATGCTTTATAGTATTGTTTCCCATTAGAGTCTTATAGCGGTGAAGGAATGATGTACAGACACCGATTCAACTTATAGGACGATCCGAGTGAAATCCGTCCCACTTAGAAAGAAAAGGAGGTTGGAGAGAAAGAAAAGTGTCATTTAGGAAAGGCGTGGAATAGTTTCGTATGCTTTATAGTATTGCTTTCCATTAAAGTCTTATAGTGGTGAAGTAATGATCTCCAAACACCGATTCAACTTATAAGACGATTCGAGTGAAATCCGTCCCACTTAGAAAGAAAAGGAGGTTGGAGAGAAGGTACAGGGCCAGTTAAAAGAGTGTGGACTATTTTCGTATTCTTTCTAGTACTGTTGTCCATAATACTCTTATAATGGTAAAGGAATGATGTACGGACACCGATTTACCTTATAGGACGATCCGAGTGAAATCCGTCCCACAACGGGAAAAAAGGAGGTTGGAGAGAAAGAAAATTGCCAGTTAGGAAGGTGTGGACTATTTTGGTATGCTTTATTTTGTTGTTTTCCATAAGATTCTTTTAGTGGTGAAGTACTGATGTACAAACATCGATTCAATTTATATGAGGATTCGAGTTAAATTCGTCCCACTTAATAAGAAAAGGAGGTTGGAGAGAAAGTACAAGGCCAGTTAGAAGAGTTTGGACTATTTTCACATGCTTTATAGTGTTGGTGTCCATAAGAATCTTATGATGGTGAAGGAATGATGTACAAACCCCGATTTAACTTATAGGACGATCCCAGTGAAATTCGTCCCAGTCAGAGAACAAAGGAGGTTGAAGAGAAAGAAAAGTGCCAGTTAGGAAGGTGGGGACTATTTTGGTATGCTTTATAGTATTGTTTCCCATTAGAGTCTTATAGCGGTGAAGGAATGATGTACAGACACCGATTCAACTTATAGGACGATCCGAGTGAAATCCGTCCCACTTAGAAAGAAAAGGAGGTTGGAGAGAAAGAAAAGTGTCATTTAGGAAAGGCGTGGAATAGTTTCGTATGCTTTATAGTATTGCTTTCCATTAAAGTCTTATAGTGGTGAAGTAATGATCTCCAAACACCGATTCAACTTATAAGACGATTCGAGTGAAATCCGTCCCACTTAGAAAGAAAAGGAGGTTGGAGAGAAGGTACAGGGCCAGTTAAAAGAGTGTGGACTATTTTCGTATTCTTTCTAGTACTGTTGTCCATAATACTCTTATAATGGTAAAGGAATGATGTACGGACACCGATTTACCTTATAGGACGATCCGAGTGAAATCCGTCCCACAACGGGAAAAAAGGAGGTTGGAGAGAAAGAAAATTGCCAGTTAGGAAGGTGTGGACTATTTTGGTATGCTTTATTTTGTTGTTTTCCATAAGATTCTTTTAGTGGTGAAGTACTGATGTACAAACATCGATTCAATTTATATGAGGATTCGAGTTAAATTCGTCCCACTTAATAAGAAAAGGAGGTTGGAGAGAAAGTACAAGGCCAGTTAGAAGAGTTTGGACTATTTTCACATGCTTTATAGTGTTGGTGTCCATAAGAATCTTATGATGGTGAAGGAATGATGTACAAACCCCGATTTAACTTATAGGACGATCCCAGTGAAATTCGTCCCAGTCAGAGAACAAAGGAGGTTGAAGAGAAAGAAAAGTGCCAGTTAGGAAGGTGGGGACTATTTTGGTATGCTTTATAGTATTGTTTCCCATTAGAGTCTTATAATGGTGAAGGAATGATGTACAGACACCGATTCAACTTATAGGACGATCCGAGTGAAATCCGTCCCACTTAGAAAGAAAAGGAGGTTGGAGAGAAAGAAAAGTGTCATTTAGGAAAGGCGTGGAATAGTTTCGTATGCTTTATAGTATTGCTTTCCATTAAAGTCTTATAGTGGTGAAGTAATGATCTCCAAACACCGATTCAACTTATAAGACGATTCGAGTGAAATCCGTCCCACTTAGAAAGAAAAGGAGGTTGGAGAGAAGGTACAGGGCCAGTTAAAAGAGTGTGGACTATTTTCGTATTCTTTGTAGTACTGTTGTCCATAATACTGTTATAATGGTAAAGGAATGATGTACGGACACCGATTTACCTTATAGGACGATCCGAGTGAAATCCGTCCCACAACGGGAAAAAAGGAGGTTGGAGAGAAAGAAAATTGCCAGTTAGGAAGGTGTGGACTATTTTGGTATGCTTTATTTTGTTGTTTTCCATAAGATTCTTTTAGTGGTGAAGTACTGATGTACAAACATCGATTCAATTTATATGAGGATTCGAGTTAAATTCGTCCCACTTAATAAGAAAAGGAGGTTGGAGAGAAAGTACAAGGCCAGTTAGAAGAGTTTGGACTATTTTCACATGCTTTATAGTGTTGGTGTCCATAAGAATCTTATGATGGTGAAGGAATGATGTACAAACCCCGATTTAACTTATAGGACGATCCCAGTGAAATTCGTCCCAGTCAGAGAACAAAGGAGGTTGAAGAGAAAGAAAAGTGCCAGTTAGGAAGGTGGGGACTATTTTGGTATGCTTTATAGTATTGTTTCCCATTAGAGTCTTATAATGGTGAAGGAATGATGTACAGACACCGATTCAACTTATAGGACGATCCGAGTGAAATCCGTCCCACTTAGAAAGAAAAGGAGGTTGGAGAGAAAGAAAAGTGTCATTTAGGAAAGGCGTGGAATAGTTTCGTATGCTTTATAGTATTGCTTTCCATTAAAGTCTTATAGTGGTGAAGTAATGATCTCCAAACACCGATTCAACTTATAAGACGATTCGAGTGAAATCCGTCCCACTTAGAAAGAAAAGGAGGTTGGAGAGAAGGTACAGGGCCAGTTAAAAGAGTGTGGACTATTTTCGTATTCTTTGTAGTACTGTTGTCCATAATACTGTTATAATGGTAAAGGAATGATGTACGGACACCGATTTACCTTATAGGACGATCCGAGTGAAATCCGTCCCACAACGGGAAAAAAAGAGGTTGGAGAGAAAGAAAATTGCCAGTTAGGAAGGTGTGGACTATTTTGGTATGCTTTATTTTGTTGTTTTCCATAAGATTCTTTTAGTGGTGAAGTACTGATGTACAAACATCGATTCAATTTATATGAGGATTCGAGTTAAATTCGTCCCACTTAATAAGAAAAGGAGGTTGGAGAGAAAGTACAAGGCCAGTTAGAAGAGTTTGGACTATTTTCACATGCTTTATAGTGTTGGTGTCCATAAGAATCTTATGATGGTGAAGGAATGATGTACAAACCCCGATTTAACTTATAGGACGATCCCAGTGAAATTCGTCCCAGTCAGAGAACAAAGGAGGTTGAAGAGAAAGAAAAGTGCCAGTTAGGAAGGTGGGGACTATTTTGGTATGCTTTATAGTATTGTTTCCCATTAGAGTCTTATAATGGTGAAGGAATGATGTACAGACACCGATTCAACTTATAGGACGATCCGAGTGAAATCCGTCCCACTTAGAAAGAAAAGGAGGTTGGAGAGAAGGTACAGGGCCAGTTAAAAGAGTGTGGACTATTTTCGTATTCTTTGTAGTACTGTTGTCCATAATACTGTTATAATGGTAAAGGAATGATGTACGGACACCGATTTACCTTATAGGACGATCCGAGTGAAATCCGTCCCACAACGGGAAAAAAGGAGGTTGGAGAGAAAGAAAATTGCCAGTTAGGAAGGTGTGGACTATTTTGGTATGCTTTATTTTGTTGTTTTCCATAAGATTCTTTTAGTGGTGAAGTACTGATGTACAAACATCGATTCAATTTATATGAGGATTCGAGTTAAATTCGTCCCACTTAATAAGAAAAGGAGGTTGGAGAGAAAGTACAAGGCCAGTTAGAAGAGTTTGGACTATTTTCACATGCTTTATAGTGTTGGTGTCCATAAGAATCTTATGATGGTGAAGGAATGATGTACAAACCCCGATTTAACTTATAGGACGATCCCAGTGAAATTCGTCCCAGTCAGAGAACAAAGGAGGTTGAAGAGAAAGAAAAGTGCCAGTTAGGAAGGTGGGGACTATTTTGGTATGCTTTATAGTATTGTTTCCCATTAGAGTCTTATAATGGTGAAGGAATGATGTACAGACACCGATTCAACTTATAGGACGATCCGAGTGAAATCCGTCCCACTTAGAAAGAAAAGGAGGTTGGAGAGAAAGAAAAGTGTCATTTAGGAAAGGCGTGGAATAGTTTCGTATGCTTTATAGTATTGCTTTCCATTAAAGTCTTATAGTGGTGAAGTAATGATCTCCAAACACCGATTCAACTTATAAGACGATTCGAGTAAAATCCGTCCCACTTAGAAAGAAAAGGAGGTTGGAGAGAAGGTACAGGGCCAGTTAAAAGGGTGTGGACTATTTTCGTATTCTTTGTAGTACTGTTGTCCATAATACTGTTATAATGGTAAAGGAATGATGTACGGACACCGATTTACCTTATAGGACGATCCGAGTGAAATCCGTCCCACAACGGGAAAAAAAGAGGTTGGAGAGAAAGAAAATTGCCAGTTAGGAAGGTGTGGACTATTTTGGTATGCTTTATTTTGTTGTTTTCCATAAGATTCTTTTAGTGGTGAAGTACTGATGTACAAACATCGATTCAATTTATATGAGGATTCGAGTTAAATTCGTCCCACTTAATAAGAAAAGGAGGTTGGAGAGAAAGTACAAGGCCAGTTAGAAGAGTTTGGACTATTTTCACATGCTTTATAGTGTTGGTGTCCATAAGAATCTTATGATGGTGAAGGAATGATGTACAAACCCCGATTTAACTTATAGGACGATCCCAGTGAAATTCGTCCCAGTCAGAGAACAAAGGAGGTTGAAGAGAAAGAAAAGTGCCAGTTAGGAAGGTGGGGACTATTTTGGTATGCTTTATAGTATTGTTTCCCATTAGAGTCTTATAATGGTGAAGGAATGATGTACAGACACCGATTCAACTTATAGGACGATCCGAGTGAAATCCGTCCCACTTAGAAAGAAAAGGAGGTTGGAGAGAAAGAAAAGTGTCATTTAGGAAAGGCGTGGAATAGTTTCGTATGCTTTATAGTATTGCTTTCCATTAAAGTCTTATAGTGGTGAAGTAATGATCTCCAAACACCGATTCAACTTATAAGACGATTCGAGTGAAATCCGTCCCACTTAGAAAGAAAAGGAGGTTGGAGAGAAGGTACAGGGCCAGTTAAAAGAGTGTGGACTATTTTCGTATTCTTTGTAGTACTGTTGTCCATAATACTGTTATAATGGTAAAGGAATGATGTACGGACACCGATTTACCTTATAGGACGATCCGAGTGAAATCCGTCCCACAACGGGAAAAAAAGAGGTTGGAGAGAAAGAAAATTGCCAGTTAGGAAGGTGTGGACTATTTTGGTATGCTTTATTTTGTTGTTTTCCATAAGATTCTTTTAGTGGTGAAGTACTGATGTACAAACATCGATTCAATTTATATGAGGATTCGAGTTAAATTCGTCCCACTTAATAAGAAAAGGAGGTTGGAGAGAAAGTACAAGGCCAGTTAGAAGAGTTTGGACTATTTTCACATGCTTTATAGTGTTGGTGTCCATAAGAATCTTATGATGGTGAAGGAATGATGTACAAACCCCGATTTAACTTATAGGACGATCCCAGTGAAATTCGTCCCAGTCAGAGAACAAAGGAGGTTGAAGAGAAAGAAAAGTGCCAGTTAGGAAGGTGGGGACTATTTTGGTATGCTTTATAGTATTGTTTCCCATTAGAGTCTTATAATGGTGAAGGAATGATGTACAGACACCGATTCAACTTATAGGACGATCCGAGTGAAATCCGTCCCACTTAGAAAGAAAAGGAGGTTGGAGAGAAGGTACAGGGCCAGTTAAAAGAGTGTGGACTATTTTCGTATTCTTTGTAGTACTGTTGTCCATAATACTGTTATAATGGTAAAGGAATGATGTACGGACACCGATTTACCTTATAGGACGATCCGAGTGAAATCCGTCCCACAACGGGAAAAAAGGAGGTTGGAGAGAAAGAAAATTGCCAGTTAGGAAGGTGTGGACTATTTTGGTATGCTTTATTTTGTTGTTTTCCATAAGATTCTTTTAGTGGTGAAGTACTGATGTACAAACATCGATTCAATTTATATGAGGATTCGAGTTAAATTCGTCCCACTTAATAAGAAAAGGAGGTTGGAGAGAAAGTACAAGGCCAGTTAGAAGAGTTTGGACTATTTTCACATGCTTTATAGTGTTGGTGTCCATAAGAATCTTATGATGGTGAAGGAATGATGTACAAACCCCGATTTAACTTATAGGACGATCCCAGTGAAATTCGTCCCAGTCAGAGAACAAAGGAGGTTGAAGAGAAAGAAAAGTGCCAGTTAGGAAGGTGGGGACTATTTTGGTATGCTTTATAGTATTGTTTCCCATTAGAGTCTTATAATGGTGAAGGAATGATGTACAGACACCGATTCAACTTATAGGACGATCCGAGTGAAATCCGTCCCACTTAGAAAGAAAAGGAGGTTGGAGAGAAAGAAAAGTGTCATTTAGGAAAGGCGTGGAATAGTTTCGTATGCTTTATAGTATTGCTTTCCATTAAAGTCTTATAGTGGTGAAGTAATGATCTCCAAACACCGATTCAACTTATAAGACGATTCGAGTAAAATCCGTCCCACTTAGAAAGAAAAGGAGGTTGGAGAGAAGGTACAGGGCCAGTTAAAAGGGTGTGGACTATTTTCGTATTCTTTGTAGTACTGTTGTCCATAATACTGTTATAATGGTAAAGGAATGATGTACGGACACCGATTTACCTTATAGGACGATCCGAGTGAAATCCGTCCCACAACGGGAAAAAAAGAGGTTGGAGAGAAAGAAAATTGCCAGTTAGGAAGGTGTGGACTATTTTGGTATGCTTTATTTTGTTGTTTTCCATAAGATTCTTTTAGTGGTGAAGTACTGATGTACAAACATCGATTCAATTTATATGAGGATTCGAGTTAAATTCGTCCCACTTAATAAGAAAAGGAGGTTGGAGAGAAAGTACAAGGCCAGTTAGAAGAGTTTGGACTATTTTCACATGCTTTATAGTGTTGGTGTCCATAAGAATCTTATGATGGTGAAGGAATGATGTACAAACCCCGATTTAACTTATAGGACGATCCCAGTGAAATTCGTCCCAGTCAGAGAACAAAGGAGGTTGAAGAGAAAGAAAAGTGCCAGTTAGGAAGGTGGGGACTATTTTGGTATGCTTTATAGTATTGTTTCCCATTAGAGTCTTATAATGGTGAAGGAATGATGTACAGACACCGATTCAACTTATAGGACGATCCGAGTGAAATCCGTCCCACTTAGAAAGAAAAGGAGGTTGGAGAGAAAGAAAAGTGTCATTTAGGAAAGGCGTGGAATAGTTTCGTATGCTTTATAGTATTGCTTTCCATTAAAGTCTTATAGTGGTGAAGTAATGATCTCCAAACACCGATTCAACTTATAAGACGATTCGAGTGAAATCCGTCCCACTTAGAAAGAAAAGGAGGTTGGAGAGAAGGTACAGGGCCAGTTAAAAGAGTGTGGACTATTTTCGTATTCTTTGTAGTACTGTTGTCCATAATACTGTTATAATGGTAAAGGAATGATGTACGGACACCGATTTACCTTATAGGACGATCCGAGTGAAATCCGTCCCACAACGGGAAAAAAAGAGGTTGGAGAGAAAGAAAATTGCCAGTTAGGAAGGTGTGGACTATTTTGGTATGCTTTATTTTGTTGTTTTCCATAAGATTCTTTTAGTGGTGAAGTACTGATGTACAAACATCGATTCAATTTATATGAGGATTCGAGTTAAATTCGTCCCACTTAATAAGAAAAGGAGGTTGGAGAGAAAGTACAAGGCCAGTTAGAAGAGTTTGGACTATTTTCACATGCTTTATAGTGTTGGTGTCCATAAGAATCTTATGATGGTGAAGGAATGATGTACAAACCCCGATTTAACTTATAGGACGATCCCAGTGAAATTCGTCCCAGTCAGAGAACAAAGGAGGTTGAAGAGAAAGAAAAGTGCCAGTTAGGAAGGTGGGGACTATTTTGGTATGCTTTATAGTATTGTTTCCCATTAGAGTCTTATAATGGTGAAGGAATGATGTACAGACACCGATTCAACTTATAGGACGATCCGAGTGAAATCCGTCCCACTTAGAAAGAAAAGGAGGTTGGAGAGAAGGTACAGGGCCAGTTAAAAGAGTGTGGACTATTTTCGTATTCTTTGTAGTACTGTTGTCCATAATACTGTTATAATGGTAAAGGAATGATGTACGGACACCGATTTACCTTATAGGACGATCCGAGTGAAATCCGTCCCACAACGGGAAAAAAGGAGGTTGGAGAGAAAGAAAATTGCCAGTTAGGAAGGTGTGGACTATTTTGGTATGCTTTATTTTGTTGTTTTCCATAAGATTCTTTTAGTGGTGAAGTACTGATGTACAAACATCGATTCAATTTATATGAGGATTCGAGTTAAATTCGTCCCACTTAATAAGAAAAGGAGGTTGGAGAGAAAGTACAAGGCCAGTTAGAAGAGTTTGGACTATTTTCACATGCTTTATAGTGTTGGTGTCCATAAGAATCTTATGATGGTGAAGGAATGATGTACAAACCCCGATTTAACTTATAGGACGATCCCAGTGAAATTCGTCCCAGTCAGAGAACAAAGGAGGTTGAAGAGAAAGAAAAGTGCCAGTTAGGAAGGTGGGGACTATTTTGGTATGCTTTATAGTATTGTTTCCCATTAGAGTCTTATAATGGTGAAGGAATGATGTACAGACACCGATTCAACTTATAGGACGATCCGAGTGAAATCCGTCCCACTTAGAAAGAAAAGGAGGTTGGAGAGAAAGAAAAGTGTCATTTAGGAAAGGCGTGGAATAGTTTCGTATGCTTTATAGTATTGCTTTCCATTAAAGTCTTATAGTGGTGAAGTAATGATCTCCAAACACCGATTCAACTTATAAGACGATTCGAGTAAAATCCGTCCCACTTAGAAAGAAAAGGAGGTTGGAGAGAAGGTACAGGGCCAGTTAAAAGGGTGTGGACTATTTTCGTATTCTTTGTAGTACTGTTGTCCATAATACTGTTATAATGGTAAAGGAATGATGTACGGACACCGATTTACCTTATAGGACGATCCGAGTGAAATCCGTCCCACAACGGGAAAAAAAGAGGTTGGAGAGAAAGAAAATTGCCAGTTAGGAAGGTGTGGACTATTTTGGTATGCTTTATTTTGTTGTTTTCCATAAGATTCTTTTAGTGGTGAAGTACTGATGTACAAACATCGATTCAATTTATATGAGGATTCGAGTTAAATTCGTCCCACTTAATAAGAAAAGGAGGTTGGAGAGAAAGTACAAGGCCAGTTAGAAGAGTTTGGACTATTTTCACATGCTTTATAGTGTTGGTGTCCATAAGAATCTTATGATGGTGAAGGAATGATGTACAAACCCCGATTTAACTTATAGGACGATCCCAGTGAAATTCGTCCCAGTCAGAGAACAAAGGAGGTTGAAGAGAAAGAAAAGTGCCAGTTAGGAAGGTGGGGACTATTTTGGTATGCTTTATAGTATTGTTTCCCATTAGAGTCTTATAATGGTGAAGGAATGATGTACAGACACCGATTCAACTTATAGGACGATCCGAGTGAAATCCGTCCCACTTAGAAAGAAAAGGAGGTTGGAGAGAAAGAAAAGTGTCATTTAGGAAAGGCGTGGAATAGTTTCGTATGCTTTATAGTATTGCTTTCCATTAAAGTCTTATAGTGGTGAAGTAATGATCTCCAAACACCGATTCAACTTATAAGACGATTCGAGTGAAATCCGTCCCACTTAGAAAGAAAAGGAGGTTGGAGAGAAGGTACAGGGCCAGTTAAAAGAGTGTGGACTATTTTCGTATTCTTTGTAGTACTGTTGTCCATAATACTGTTATAATGGTAAAGGAATGATGTACGGACACCGATTTACCTTATAGGACGATCCGAGTGAAATCCGTCCCACAACGGGAAAAAAGGAGGTTGGAGAGAAAGAAAATTGCCAGTTAGGAAGGTGTGGACTATTTTGGTATGCTTTATTTTGTTGTTTTCCATAAGATTCTTTTAGTGGTGAAGTACTGATGTACAAACATCGATTCAATTTATATGAGGATTCGAGTTAAATTCGTCCCACTTAATAAGAAAAGGAGGTTGGAGAGAAAGTACAAGGCCAGTTAGAAGAGTTTGGACTATTTTCACATGCTTTATAGTGTTGGTGTCCATAAGAATCTTATGATGGTGAAGGAATGATGTACAAACCCCGATTTAACTTATAGGACGATCCCAGTGAAATTCGTCCCAGTCAGAGAACAAAGGAGGTTGAAGAGAAAGAAAAGTGCCAGTTAGGAAGGTGGGGACTATTTTGGTATGCTTTATAGTATTGTTTCCCATTAGAGTCTTATAATGGTGAAGGAATGATGTACAGACACCGATTCAACTTATAGGACGATCCGAGTGAAATCCGTCCCACTTAGAAAGAAAAGGAGGTTGGAGAGAAAGAAAAGTGTCATTTAGGAAAGGCGTGGAATAGTTTCGTATGCTTTATAGTATTGCTTTCCATTAAAGTCTTATAGTGGTGAAGTAATGATCTCCAAACACCGATTCAACTTATAAGACGATTCGAGTGAAATCCGTCCCACTTAGAAAGAAAAGGAGGTTGGAGAGAAGGTACAGGGCCAGTTAAAAGAGTGTGGACTATTTTCGTATTCTTTGTAGTACTGTTGTCCATAATACTGTTATAATGGTAAAGGAATGATGTACGGACACCGATTTACCTTATAGGACGATCCGAGTGAAATCCGTCCCACAACGGGAAAAAAGGAGGTTGGAGAGAAAGAAAATTGCCAGTTAGGAAGGTGTGGACTATTTTGGTATGCTTTATTTTGTTGTTTTCCATAAGATTCTTTTAGTGGTGAAGTACTGATGTACAAACATCGATTCAATTTATATGAGGATTCGAGTTAAATTCGTCCCACTTAATAAGAAAAGGAGGTTGGAGAGAAAGTACAAGGCCAGTTAGAAGAGTTTGGACTATTTTCACATGCTTTATAGTGTTGGTGTCCATAAGAATCTTATGATGGTGAAGGAATGATGTACAAACCCCGATTTAACTTATAGGACGATCCCAGTGAAATTCGTCCCAGTCAGAGAACAAAGGAGGTTGAAGAGAAAGAAAAGTGCCAGTTAGGAAGGTGGGGACTATTTTGGTATGCTTTATAGTATTGTTTCCCATTAGAGTCTTATAATGGTGAAGGAATGATGTACAGACACCGATTCAACTTATAGGACGATCCGAGTGAAATCCGTCCCACTTAGAAAGAAAAGGAGGTTGGAGAGAAAGAAAAGTGTCATTTAGGAAAGGCGTGGAATAGTTTCGTATGCTTTATAGTATTGCTTTCCATTAAAGTCTTATAGTGGTGAAGTAATGATCTCCAAACACCGATTCAACTTATAAGACGATTCGAGTGAAATCCGTCCCACTTAGAAAGAAAAGGAGGTTGGAGAGAAGGTACAGGGCCAGTTAAAAGAGTGTGGACTATTTTCGTATTCTTTGTAGTACTGTTGTCCATAATACTGTTATAATGGTAAAGGAATGATGTACGGACACCGATTTACCTTATAGGACGATCCGAGTGAAATCCGTCCCACAACGGGAAAAAAGGAGGTTGGAGAGAAAGAAAATTGCCAGTTAGGAAGGTGTGGACTATTTTGGTATGCTTTATTTTGTTGTTTTCCATAAGATTCTTTTAGTGGTGAAGTACTGATGTACAAACATCGATTCAATTTATATGAGGATTCGAGTTAAATTCGTCCCACTTAATAAGAAAAGGAGGTTGGAGAGAAAGTACAAGGCCAGTTAGAAGAGTTTGGACTATTTTCACATGCTTTATAGTGTTGGTGTCCATAAGAATCTTATGATGGTGAAGGAATGATGTACAAACCCCGATTTAACTTATAGGACGATCCCAGTGAAATTCGTCCCAGTCAGAGAACAAAGGAGGTTGAAGAGAAAGAAAAGTGCCAGTTAGGAAGGTGGGGACTATTTTGGTATGCTTTATAGTATTGTTTCCCATTAGAGTCTTATAATGGTGAAGGAATGATGTACAGACACCGATTCAACTTATAGGACGATCCGAGTGAAATCCGTCCCACTTAGAAAGAAAAGGAGGTTGGAGAGAAAGAAAAGTGTCATTTAGGAAAGGCGTGGAATAGTTTCGTATGCTTTATAGTATTGCTTTCCATTAAAGTCTTATAGTGGTGAAGTAATGATCTCCAAACACCGATTCAACTTATAAGACGATTCGAGTGAAATCCGTCCCACTTAGAAAGAAAAGGAGGTTGGAGAGAAGGTACAGGGCCAGTTAAAAGAGTGTGGACTATTTTCGTATTCTTTGTAGTACTGTTGTCCATAATACTGTTATAATGGTAAAGGAATGATGTACGGACACCGATTTACCTTATAGGACGATCCGAGTGAAATCCGTCCCACAACGGGAAAAAAGGAGGTTGGAGAGAAAGAAAATTGCCAGTTAGGAAGGTGTGGACTATTTTGGTATGCTTTATTTTGTTGTTTTCCATAAGATTCTTTTAGTGGTGAAGTACTGATGTACAAACATCGATTCAATTTATATGAGGATTCGAGTTAAATTCGTCCCACTTAATAAGAAAAGGAGGTTGGAGAGAAAGTACAAGGCCAGTTAGAAGAGTTTGGACTATTTTCACATGCTTTATAGTGTTGGTGTCCATAAGAATCTTATGATGGTGAAGGAATGATGTACAAACCCCGATTTAACTTATAGGACGATCCCAGTGAAATTCGTCCCAGTCAGAGAACAAAGGAGGTTGAAGAGAAAGAAAAGTGCCAGTTAGGAAGGTGGGGACTATTTTGGTATGCTTTATAGTATTGTTTCCCATTAGAGTCTTATAATGGTGAAGGAATGATGTACAGACACCGATTCAACTTATAGGACGATCCGAGTGAAATCCGTCCCACTTAGAAAGAAAAGGAGGTTGGAGAGAAGGTACAGGGCCAGTTAAAAGAGTGTGGACTATTTTCGTATTCTTTGTAGTACTGTTGTCCATAATACTGTTATAATGGTAAAGGAATGATGTACGGACACCGATTTACCTTATAGGACGATCCGAGTGAAATCCGTCCCACAACGGGAAAAAAGGAGGTTGGAGAGAAAGAAAATTGCCAGTTAGGAAGGTGTGGACTATTTTGGTATGCTTTATTTTGTTGTTTTCCATAAGATTCTTTTAGTGGTGAAGTACTGATGTACAAACATCGATTCAATTTATATGAGGATTCGAGTTAAATTCGTCCCACTTAATAAGAAAAGGAGGTTGGAGAGAAAGTACAAGGCCAGTTAGAAGAGTTTGGACTATTTTCACATGCTTTATAGTGTTGGTGTCCATAAGAATCTTATGATGGTGAAGGAATGATGTACAAACCCCGATTTAACTTATAGGACGATCCCAGTGAAATTCGTCCCAGTCAGAGAACAAAGGAGGTTGAAGAGAAAGAAAAGTGCCAGTTAGGAAGGTGGGGACTATTTTGGTATGCTTTATAGTATTGTTTCCCATTAGAGTCTTATAATGGTGAAGGAATGATGTACAGACACCGATTCAACTTATAGGACGATCCGAGTGAAATCCGTCCCACTTAGAAAGAAAAGGAGGTTGGAGAGAAAGAAAAGTGTCATTTAGGAAAGGCGTGGAATAGTTTCGTATGCTTTATAGTATTGCTTTCCATTAAAGTCTTATAGTGGTGAAGTAATGATCTCCAAACACCGATTCAACTTATAAGACGATTCGAGTGAAATCCGTCCCACTTAGAAAGAAAAGGAGGTTGGAGAGAAGGTACAGGGCCAGTTAAAAGAGTGTGGACTATTTTCGTATTCTTTGTAGTACTGTTGTCCATAATACTGTTATAATGGTAAAGGAATGATGTACGGACACCGATTTACCTTATAGGACGATCCGAGTGAAATCCGTCCCACAACGGGAAAAAAAGAGGTTGGAGAGAAAGAAAATTGCCAGTTAGGAAGGTGTGGACTATTTTGGTATGCTTTATTTTGTTGTTTTCCATAAGATTCTTTTAGTGGTGAAGTACTGATGTACAAACATCGATTCAATTTATATGAGGATTCGAGTTAAATTCGTCCCACTTAATAAGAAAAGGAGGTTGGAGAGAAAGTACAAGGCCAGTTAGAAGAGTTTGGACTATTTTCACATGCTTTATAGTGTTGGTGTCCATAAGAATCTTATGATGGTGAAGGAATGATGTACAAACCCCGATTTAACTTATAGGACGATCCCAGTGAAATTCGTCCCAGTCAGAGAACAAAGGAGGTTGAAGAGAAAGAAAAGTGCCAGTTAGGAAGGTGGGGACTATTTTGGTATGCTTTATAGTATTGTTTCCCATTAGAGTCTTATAATGGTGAAGGAATGATGTACAGACACCGATTCAACTTATAGGACGATCCGAGTGAAATCCGTCCCACTTAGAAAGAAAAGGAGGTTGGAGAGAAGGTACAGGGCCAGTTAAAAGAGTGTGGACTATTTTCGTATTCTTTGTAGTACTGTTGTCCATAATACTGTTATAATGGTAAAGGAATGATGTACGGACACCGATTTACCTTATAGGACGATCCGAGTGAAATCCGTCCCACAACGGGAAAAAAGGAGGTTGGAGAGAAAGAAAATTGCCAGTTAGGAAGGTGTGGACTATTTTGGTATGCTTTATTTTGTTGTTTTCCATAAGATTCTTTTAGTGGTGAAGTACTGATGTACAAACATCGATTCAATTTATATGAGGATTCGAGTTAAATTCGTCCCACTTAATAAGAAAAGGAGGTTGGAGAGAAAGTACAAGGCCAGTTAGAAGAGTTTGGACTATTTTCACATGCTTTATAGTGTTGGTGTCCATAAGAATCTTATGATGGTGAAGGAATGATGTACAAACCCCGATTTAACTTATAGGACGATCCCAGTGAAATTCGTCCCAGTCAGAGAACAAAGGAGGTTGAAGAGAAAGAAAAGTGCCAGTTAGGAAGGTGGGGACTATTTTGGTATGCTTTATAGTATTGTTTCCCATTAGAGTCTTATAATGGTGAAGGAATGATGTACAGACACCGATTCAACTTATAGGACGATCCGAGTGAAATCCGTCCCACTTAGAAAGAAAAGGAGGTTGGAGAGAAAGAAAAGTGTCATTTAGGAAAGGCGTGGAATAGTTTCGTATGCTTTATAGTATTGCTTTCCATTAAAGTCTTATAGTGGTGAAGTAATGATCTCCAAACACCGATTCAACTTATAAGACGATTCGAGTGAAATCCGTCCCACTTAGAAAGAAAAGGAGGTTGGAGAGAAGGTACAGGGCCAGTTAAAAGAGTGTGGACTATTTTCGTATTCTTTGTAGTACTGTTGTCCATAATACTGTTATAATGGTAAAGGAATGATGTACGGACACCGATTTACCTTATAGGACGATCCGAGTGAAATCCGTCCCACAACGGGAAAAAAAGAGGTTGGAGAGAAAGAAAATTGCCAGTTAGGAAGGTGTGGACTATTTTGTTATGCTTTATTTTGTTGTTTTCCATAAGATTCTTTTAGTGGTGAAGTACTGATGTACAAACATCGATTCAATTTATATGAGGATTCGAGTTAAATTCGTCCCACTTAATAAGAAAAGGAGGTTGGAGAGAAAGTACAAGGCCAGTTAGAAGAGTTTGGACTATTTTCACATGCTTTATAGTGTTGGTGTCCATAAGAATCTTATGATGGTGAAGGAATGATGTACAAACCCCGATTTAACTTATAGGACGATCCCAGTGAAATTCGTCCCAGTCAGAGAACAAAGGAGGTTGAAGAGAAAGAAAAGTGCCAGTTAGGAAGGTGGGGACTATTTTGGTATGCTTTATAGTATTGTTTCCCATTAGAGTCTTATAATGGTGAAGGAATGATGTACAGACACCGATTCAACTTATAGGACGATCCGAGTGAAATCCGTCCCACTTAGAAAGAAAAGGAGGTTGGAGAGAAAGAAAAGTGTCATTTAGGAAAGGCGTGGAATAGTTTCGTATGCTTTATAGTATTGCTTTCCATTAAAGTCTTATAGTGGTGAAGTAATGATCTCCAAACACCGATTCAACTTATAAGACGATTCGAGTGAAATCCGTCCCACTTAGAAAGAAAAGGAGGTTGGAGAGAAGGTACAGGGCCAGTTAAAAGAGTGTGGACTATTTTCGTATTCTTTGTAGTACTGTTGTCCATAATACTGTTATAATGGTAAAGGAATGATGTACGGACACCGATTTACCTTATAGGACGATCCGAGTGAAATCCGTCCCACAACGGGAAAAAAGGAGGTTGGAGAGAAAGAAAATTGCCAGTTAGGAAGGTGTGGACTATTTTGGTATGCTTTATTTTGTTGTTTTCCATAAGATTCTTTTAGTGGTGAAGTACTGATGTACAAACATCGATTCAATTTATATGAGGATTCGAGTTAAATTCGTCCCACTTAATAAGAAAAGGAGGTTGGAGAGAAAGTACAAGGCCAGTTAGAAGAGTTTGGACTATTTTCACATGCTTTATAGTGTTGGTGTCCATAAGAATCTTATGATGGTGAAGGAATGATGTACAAACCCCGATTTAACTTATAGGACGATCCCAGTGAAATTCGTCCCAGTCAGAGAACAAAGGAGGTTGAAGAGAAAGAAAAGTGCCAGTTAGGAAGGTGGGGACTATTTTGGTATGCTTTATAGTATTGTTTCCCATTAGAGTCTTATAATGGTGAAGGAATGATGTACAGACACCGATTCAACTTATAGGACGATCCGAGTGAAATCCGTCCCACTTAGAAAGAAAAGGAGGTTGGAGAGAAAGAAAAGTGTCATTTAGGAAAGGCGTGGAATAGTTTCGTATGCTTTATAGTATTGCTTTCCATTAAAGTCTTATAGTGGTGAAGTAATGATCTCCAAACACCGATTCAACTTATAAGACGATTCGAGTGAAATCCGTCCCACTTAGAAAGAAAAGGAGGTTGGAGAGAAGGTACAGGGCCAGTTAAAAGAGTGTGGACTATTTTCGTATTCTTTGTAGTACTGTTGTCCATAATACTGTTATAATGGTAAAGGAATGATGTACGGACACCGATTTACCTTATAGGACGATCCGAGTGAAATCCGTCCCACAACGGGAAAAAAGGAGGTTGGAGAGAAAGAAAATTGCCAGTTAGGAAGGTGTGGACTATTTTGGTATGCTTTATTTTGTTGTTTTCCATAAGATTCTTTTAGTGGTGAAGTACTGATGTACAAACATCGATTCAATTTATATGAGGATTCGAGTTAAATTCGTCCCACTTAATAAGAAAAGGAGGTTGGAGAGAAAGTACAAGGCCAGTTAGAAGAGTTTGGACTATTTTCACATGCTTTATAGTGTTGGTGTCCATAAGAATCTTATGATGGTGAAGGAATGATGTACAAACCCCGATTTAACTTATAGGACGATCCCAGTGAAATTCGTCCCAGTCAGAGAACAAAGGAGGTTGAAGAGAAAGAAAAGTGCCAGTTAGGAAGGTGGGGACTATTTTGGTATGCTTTATAGTATTGTTTCCCATTAGAGTCTTATAATGGTGAAGGAATGATGTACAGACACCGATTCAACTTATAGGACGATCCGAGTGAAATCCGTCCCACTTAGAAAGAAAAGGAGGTTGGAGAGAAAGAAAAGTGTCATTTAGGAAAGGCGTGGAATAGTTTCGTATGCTTTATAGTATTGCTTTCCATTAAAGTCTTATAGTGGTGAAGTAATGATCTCCAAACACCGATTCAACTTATAAGACGATTCGAGTGAAATCCGTCCCACTTAGAAAGAAAAGGAGGTTGGAGAGAAGGTACAGGGCCAGTTAAAAGAGTGTGGACTATTTTCGTATTCTTTGTAGTACTGTTGTCCATAATACTGTTATAATGGTAAAGGAATGATGTACGGACACCGATTTACCTTATAGGACGATCCGAGTGAAATCCGTCCCACAACGGGAAAAAAGGAGGTTGGAGAGAAAGAAAATTGCCAGTTAGGAAGGTGTGGACTATTTTGGTATGCTTTATTTTGTTGTTTTCCATAAGATTCTTTTAGTGGTGAAGTACTGATGTACAAACATCGATTCAATTTATATGAGGATTCGAGTTAAATTCGTCCCACTTAATAAGAAAAGGAGGTTGGAGAGAAAGTACAAGGCCAGTTAGAAGAGTTTGGACTATTTTCACATGCTTTATAGTGTTGGTGTCCATAAGAATCTTATGATGGTGAAGGAATGATGTACAAACCCCGATTTAACTTATAGGA
Organism: Cornus suecica; assembly: GCA_963922005.1. Taxonomy (NCBI): domain Eukaryota; kingdom Viridiplantae; phylum Streptophyta; class Magnoliopsida; order Cornales; family Cornaceae; genus Cornus; species Cornus suecica. The sequence continues at coordinate 53,066,401 of OY998242.1, read as the reverse complement.
CGATCCCAGTGAAATTCGTCCCAGTCAGAGAACAAAGGAGGTTGAAGAGAAAGAAAAGTGCCAGTTAGGAAGGTGGGGACTATTTTGGTATGCTTTATAGTATTGTTTCCCATTAGAGTCTTATAATGGTGAAGGAATGATGTACAGACACCGATTCAACTTATAGGACGATCCGAGTGAAATCCGTCCCACTTAGAAAGAAAAGGAGGTTGGAGAGAAAGAAAAGTGTCATTTAGGAAAGGCGTGGAATAGTTTCGTATGCTTTATAGTATTGCTTTCCATTAAAGTCTTATAGTGGTGAAGTAATGATCTCCAAACACCGATTCAACTTATAAGACGAATCGAGTGAAATCCGTCCCACTTAGAAAGAAAAGGAGGTTGGAGAGAAAGAAAAGTGTCATTTAGGAAAGGCGTGGAATAGTTTCGTATGCTTTATAGTATTGCTTTCCATTAAAGTCTTATAGTGGTGAAGTAATGATCTCCAAACACCGATTCAACTTATAAGACGATTCGAGTGAAATCCGTCCCACTTAGAAAGAAAAGGAGGTTGGAGAGAAGGTACAGGGCCAGTTAAAAGAGTGTGGACTATTTTCGTATTCTTTGTAGTACTGTTGTCCATAATACTGTTATAATGGTAAAGGAATGATGTACGGACACCGATTTACCTTATAGGACGATCCGAGTGAAATCCGTCCCACAACGGGAAAAAAGGAGGTTGGAGAGAAAGAAAATTGCCAGTTAGGAAGGTGTGGACTATTTTGGTATGCTTTATTTTGTTGTTTTCCATAAGATTCTTTTAGTGGTGAAGTACTGATGTACAAACATCGATTCAATTTATATGAGGATTCGAGTTAAATTCGTCCCACTTAATAAGAAAAGGAGGTTGGAGAGAAAGTACAAGGCCAGTTAGAAGAGTTTGGACTATTTTCACATGCTTTATAGTGTTGGTGTCCATAAGAATCTTATGATGGTGAAGGAATGATGTACAAACCCCGATTTAACTTATAGGACGATCCCAGTGAAATTCGTCCCAGTCAGAGAACAAAGGAGGTTGAAGAGAAAGAAAAGTGCCAGTTAGGAAGGTGGGGACTATTTTGGTATGCTTTATAGTATTGTTTCCCATTAGAGTCTTCTAATGGTGAAGGAATGATGTACAGACACCGATTCAACTTATAGGACGATCCGAGTGAAATCCGTCCCACTTAGAAAGAAAAGGAGGTTGGAGAGAAAGAAAAGTGTCATTTAGGAAAGGCGTGGAATAGTTTCGTATGTTTATAGTATTGCTTTCCATTAAAGTCTTATAGTGGTGAAGTAATGATCTCCAAACACCGATTCAACTTATAAGACGATTCGAGTGAAATCCGTCCCACTTAGAAAGAAAAGGAGGTTGGAGAGAAGGTACAGGGCCAGTTAAAAGAGTGTGGACTATTTTCGTATTCTTTGTAGTACTGTTGTCCATAATACTGTTATAATGGTAAAGGAATGATGTACGGACACCGATTTACCTTATAGGACGATCCGAGTGAAATCCGTCCCACAACGGGAAAAAAGGAGGTTGGAGAGAAAGAAAATTGCCAGTTAGGAAGGTGTGGACTATTTTGGTATGCTTTATTTTGTTGTTTTCCATAAGATTCTTTTAGTGGTGAAGTACTGATGTACAAACATCGATTCAATTTATATGAGGATTCGAGTTAAATTCGTCCCACTTAATAAGAAAAGGAGGTTGGAGAGAAAGTACAAGGCCAGTTAGAAGAGTTTGGACTATTTTCACATGCTTTATAGTGTTGGTGTCCATAAGAATCTTATGATGGTGAAGGAATGATGTACAAACCCCGATTTAACTTATAGGACGATCCCAGTGAAATTCGTCCCAGTCAGAGAACAAAGGAGGTTGAAGAGAAAGAAAAGTGCCAGTTAGGAAGGTGGGGACTATTTTGGTATGCTTTATAGTATTGTTTCCCATTAGAGTCTTATAATGGTGAAGGAATGATGTACAGACACCGATTCAACTTATAGGACGATCCGAGTGAAATCCGTCCCACTTAGAAAGAAAAGGAGGTTGGAGAGAAAGAAAAGTGTCATTTAGGAAAGGCGTGGAATAGTTTCGTATGCTTTATAGTATTGCTTTCCATTAAAGTCTTATAGTGGTGAAGTAATGATCTCCAAACACCGATTCAACTTATAAGACGATTCGAGTGAAATCCGTCCCACTTAGAAAGAAAAGGAGGTTGGAGAGAAAGAAAAGTGTCATTTAGGAAAGGCGTGGAATAGTTTCGTATGCTTTATAGTATTGCTTTCCATTAAAGTCTTATAGTGGTGAAGTAATGATCTCCAAACACCGATTCAACTTATAAGACGATTCGAGTGAAATCCGTCCCACTTAGAAAGAAAAGGAGGTTGGAGAGAAGGTACAGGGCCAGTTAAAAGAGTGTGGACTATTTTCGTATTCTTTGTAGTACTGTTGTCCATAATACTGTTATAATGGTAAAGGAATGATGTACGGACACCGATTTACCTTATAGGACGATCCGAGTGAAATCCGTCCCACAACGGGAAAAAAGGAGGTTGGAGAGAAAGAAAATTGCCAGTTAGGAAGGTGTGGACTATTTTGGTATGCTTTATTTTGTTGTTTTCCATAAGATTCTTTTAGTGGTGAAGTACTGATGTACAAACATCGATTCAATTTATATGAGGATTCGAGTTAAATTCGTCCCACTTAATAAGAAAAGGAGGTTGGAGAGAAAGTACAAGGCCAGTTAGAAGAGTTTGGACTATTTTCACATGCTTTATAGTGTTGGTGTCCATAAGAATCTTATGATGGTGAAGGAATGATGTACAAACCCCGATTTAACTTATAGGACGATCCCAGTGAAATTCGTCCCAGTCAGAGAACAAAGGAGGTTGAAGAGAAAGAAAAGTGCCAGTTAGGAAGGTGGGGACTATTTTGGTATGCTTTATAGTATTGTTTCCCATTAGAGTCTTATAATGGTGAAGGAATGATGTACAGACACCGATTCAACTTATAGGACGATCCGAGTGAAATCCGTCCCACTTAGAAAGAAAAGGAGGTTGGAGAGAAAGAAAAGTGTCATTTAGGAAAGGCGTGGAATAGTTTCGTATGCTTTATAGTATTGCTTTCCATTAAAGTCTTATAGTGGTGAAGTAATGATCTCCAAACACCGATTCAACTTATAAGACGATTCGAGTGAAATCCGTCCCACTTAGAAAGAAAAGGAGGTTGGAGAGAAGGTACAGGGCCAGTTAAAAGAGTGTGGACTATTTTCGTATTCTTTGTAGTACTGTTGTCCATAATACTGTTATAATGGTAAAGGAATGATGTACGGACACCGATTTACCTTATAGGACGATCCGAGTGAAATCCGTCCCACAACGGGAAAAAAAGAGGTTGGAGAGAAAGAAAATTGCCAGTTAGGAAGGTGTGGACTATTTTGTTATGCTTTATTTTGTTGTTTTCCATAAGATTCTTTTAGTGGTGAAGTACTGATGTACAAACATCGATTCAATTTATATGAGGATTCGAGTTAAATTCGTCCCACTTAATAAGAAAAGGAGGTTGGAGAGAAAGTACAAGGCCAGTTAGAAGAGTTTGGACTATTTTCACATGCTTTATAGTGTTGGTGTCCATAAGAATCTTATGATGGTGAAGGAATGATGTACAAACCCCGATTTAACTTATAGGACGATCCCAGTGAAATTCGTCCCAGTCAGAGAACAAAGGAGGTTGAAGAGAAAGAAAAGTGCCAGTTAGGAAGGTGGGGACTATTTTGGTATGCTTTATAGTATTGTTTCCCATTAGAGTCTTATAATGGTGAAGGAATGATGTACAGACACCGATTCAACTTATAGGACGATCCGAGTGAAATCCGTCCCACTTAGAAAGAAAAGGAGGTTGGAGAGAAAGAAAAGTGTCATTTAGGAAAGGCGTGGAATAGTTTCGTATGCTTTATAGTATTGCTTTCCATTAAAGTCTTATAGTGGTGAAGTAATGATCTCCAAACACCGATTCAACTTATAAGACGATTCGAGTGAAATCCGTCCCACTTAGAAAGAAAAGGAGGTTGGAGAGAAGGTACAGGGCCAGTTAAAAGAGTGTGGACTATTTTCGTATTCTTTGTAGTACTGTTGTCCATAATACTGTTATAATGGTAAAGGAATGATGTACGGACACCGATTTACCTTATAGGACGATCCGAGTGAAATCCGTCCCACAACGGGAAAAAAGGAGGTTGGAGAGAAAGAAAATTGCCAGTTAGGAAGGTGTGGACTATTTTGGTATGCTTTATTTTGTTGTTTTCCATAAGATTCTTTTAGTGGTGAAGTACTGATGTACAAACATCGATTCAATTTATATGAGGATTCGAGTTAAATTCGTCCCACTTAATAAGAAAAGGAGGTTGGAGAGAAAGTACAAGGCCAGTTAGAAGAGTTTGGACTATTTTCACATGCTTTATAGTGTTGGTGTCCATAAGAATCTTATGATGGTGAAGGAATGATGTACAAACCCCGATTTAACTTATAGGACGATCCCAGTGAAATTCGTCCCAGTCAGAGAACAAAGGAGGTTGAAGAGAAAGAAAAGTGCCAGTTAGGAAGGTGGGGACTATTTTGGTATGCTTTATAGTATTGTTTCCCATTAGAGTCTTATAATGGTGAAGGAATGATGTACAGACACCGATTCAACTTATAGGACGATCCGAGTGAAATCCGTCCCACTTAGAAAGAAAAGGAGGTTGGAGAGAAAGAAAAGTGTCATTTAGGAAAGGCGTGGAATAGTTTCGTATGCTTTATAGTATTGCTTTCCATTAAAGTCTTATAGTGGTGAAGTAATGATCTCCAAACACCGATTCAACTTATAAGACGATTCGAGTGAAATCCGTCCCACTTAGAAAGAAAAGGAGGTTGGAGAGAAGGTACAGGGCCAGTTAAAAGAGTGTGGACTATTTTCGTATTCTTTGTAGTACTGTTGTCCATAATACTGTTATAATGGTAAAGGAATGATGTACGGACACCGATTTACCTTATAGGACGATCCGAGTGAAATCCGTCCCACAACGGGAAAAAAGGAGGTTGGAGAGAAAGAAAATTGCCAGTTAGGAAGGTGTGGACTATTTTGGTATGCTTTATTTTGTTGTTTTCCATAAGATTCTTTTAGTGGTGAAGTACTGATGTACAAACATCGATTCAATTTATATGAGGATTCGAGTTAAATTCGTCCCACTTAATAAGAAAAGGAGGTTGGAGAGAAAGTACAAGGCCAGTTAGAAGAGTTTGGACTATTTTCACATGCTTTATAGTGTTGGTGTCCATAAGAATCTTATGATGGTGAAGGAATGATGTACAAACCCCGATTTAACTTATAGGACGATCCCAGTGAAATTCGTCCCAGTCAGAGAACAAAGGAGGTTGAAGAGAAAGAAAAGTGCCAGTTAGGAAGGTGGGGACTATTTTGGTATGCTTTATAGTATTGTTTCCCATTAGAGTCTTATAGCGGTGAAGGAATGATGTACAGACACCGATTCAACTTATAGGACGATCCGAGTGAAATCCGTCCCACTTAGAAAGAAAAGGAGGTTGGAGAGAAAGAAAAGTGTCATTTAGGAAAGGCGTGGAATAGTTTCGTATGCTTTATAGTATTGCTTTCCATTAAAGTCTTATAGTGGTGAAGTAATGATCTCCAAACACCGATTCAACTTATAAGACGATTCGAGTGAAATCCGTCCCACTTAGAAAGAAAAGGAGGTTGGAGAGAAGGTACAGGGCCAGTTAAAAGAGTGTGGACTATTTTCGTATTCTTTGTAGTACTGTTGTCCATAATACTGTTATAATGGTAAAGGAATGATGTACGGACACCGATTTACCTTATAGGACGATCCGAGTGAAATCCGTCCCACAACGGGAAAAAAGGAGGTTGGAGAGAAAGAAAATTGCCAGTTAGGAAGGTGTGGACTATTTTGGTATGCTTTATTTTGTTGTTTTCCATAAGATTCTTTTAGTGGTGAAGTACTGATGTACAAACATCGATTCAATTTATATGAGGATTCGAGTTAAATTCGTCCCACTTAATAAGAAAAGGAGGTTGGAGAGAAAGTACAAGGCCAGTTAGAAGAGTTTGGACTATTTTCACATGCTTTATAGTGTTGGTGTCCATAAGAATCTTATGATGGTGAAGGAATGATGTACAAACCCCGATTTAACTTATAGGACGATCCCAGTGAAATTCGTCCCAGTCAGAGAACAAAGGAGGTTGAAGAGAAAGAAAAGTGCCAGTTAGGAAGGTGGGGACTATTTTGGTATGCTTTATAGTATTGTTTCCCATTAGAGTCTTATAATGGTGAAGGAATGATGTACAGACACCGATTCAACTTATAGGACGATCCGAGTGAAATCCGTCCCACTTAGAAAGAAAAGGAGGTTGGAGAGAAAGAAAAGTGTCATTTAGGAAAGGCGTGGAATAGTTTCGTATGCTTTATAGTATTGCTTTCCATTAAAGTCTTATAGTGGTGAAGTAATGATCTCCAAACACCGATTCAACTTATAAGACGATTCGAGTGAAATCCGTCCCACTTAGAAAGAAAAGGAGGTTGGAGAGAAGGTACAGGGCCAGTTAAAAGAGTGTGGACTATTTTCGTATTCTTTGTAGTACTGTTGTCCATAATACTGTTATAATGGTAAAGGAATGATGTACGGACACCGATTTACCTTATAGGACGATCCGAGTGAAATCCGTCCCACAACGGGAAAAAAGGAGGTTGGAGAGAAAGAAAATTGCCAGTTAGGAAGGTGTGGACTATTTTGGTATGCTTTATTTTGTTGTTTTCCATAAGATTCTTTTAGTGGTGAAGTACTGATGTACAAACATCGATTCAATTTATATGAGGATTCGAGTTAAATTCGTCCCACTTAATAAGAAAAGGAGGTTGGAGAGAAAGTACAAGGCCAGTTAGAAGAGTTTGGACTATTTTCACATGCTTTATAGTGTTGGTGTCCATAAGAATCTTATGATGGTGAAGGAATGATGTACAAACCCCGATTTAACTTATAGGACGATCCCAGTGAAATTCGTCCCAGTCAGAGAACAAAGGAGGTTGAAGAGAAAGAAAAGTGCCAGTTAGGAAGGTGGGGACTATTTTGGTATGCTTTATAGTATTGTTTCCCATTAGAGTCTTATAGCGGTGAAGGAATGATGTACAGACACCGATTCAACTTATAGGACGATCCGAGTGAAATCCGTCCCACTTAGAAAGAAAAGGAGGTTGGAGAGAAAGAAAAGTGTCATTTAGGAAAGGCGTGGAATAGTTTCGTATGCTTTATAGTATTGCTTTCCATTAAAGTCTTATAGTGGTGAAGTAATGATCTCCAAACACCGATTCAACTTATAAGACGATTCGAGTGAAATCCGTCCCACTTAGAAAGAAAAGGAGGTTGGAGAGAAGGTACAGGGCCAGTTAAAAGAGTGTGGACTATTTTCGTATTCTTTGTAGTACTGTTGTCCATAATACTGTTATAATGGTAAAGGAATGATGTACGGACACCGATTTACCTTATAGGACGATCCGAGTGAAATCCGTCCCACAACGGGAAAAAAGGAGGTTGGAGAGAAAGAAAATTGCCAGTTAGGAAGGTGTGGACTATTTTGGTATGCTTTATTTTGTTGTTTTCCATAAGATTCTTTTAGTGGTGAAGTACTGATGTACAAACATCGATTCAATTTATATGAGGATTCGAGTTAAATTCGTCCCACTTAATAAGAAAAGGAGGTTGGAGAGAAAGTACAAGGCCAGTTAGAAGAGTTTGGACTATTTTCACATGCTTTATAGTGTTGGTGTCCATAAGAATCTTATGATGGTGAAGGAATGATGTACAAACCCCGATTTAACTTATAGGACGATCCCAGTGAAATTCGTCCCAGTCAGAGAACAAAGGAGGTTGAAGAGAAAGAAAAGTGCCAGTTAGGAAGGTGGGGACTATTTTGGTATGCTTTATAGTATTGTTTCCCATTAGAGTCTTATAGCGGTGAAGGAATGATGTACAGACACCGATTCAACTTATAGGACGATCCGAGTGAAATCCGTCCCACTTAGAAAGAAAAGGAGGTTGGAGAGAAAGAAAAGTGTCATTTAGGAAAGGCGTGGAATAGTTTCGTATGCTTTATAGTATTGCTTTCCATTAAAGTCTTATAGTGGTGAAGTAATGATCTCCAAACACCGATTCAACTTATAAGACGATTCGAGTGAAATCCGTCCCACTTAGAAAGAAAAGGAGGTTGGAGAGAAGGTACAGGGCCAGTTAAAAGAGTGTGGACTATTTTCGTATTCTTTGTAGTACTGTTGTCCATAATACTGTTATAATGGTAAAGGAATGATGTACGGACACCGATTTACCTTATAGGACGATCCGAGTGAAATCCGTCCCACAACGGGAAAAAAGGAGGTTGGAGAGAAAGAAAATTGCCAGTTAGGAAGGTGTGGACTATTTTGGTATGCTTTATTTTGTTGTTTTCCATAAGATTCTTTTAGTGGTGAAGTACTGATGTACAAACATCGATTCAATTTATATGAGGATTCGAGTTAAATTCGTCCCACTTAATAAGAAAAGGAGGTTGGAGAGAAAGTACAAGGCCAGTTAGAAGAGTTTGGACTATTTTCACATGCTTTATAGTGTTGGTGTCCATAAGAATCTTATGATGGTGAAGGAATGATGTACAAACCCCGATTTAACTTATAGGACGATCCCAGTGAAATTCGTCCCAGTCAGAGAACAAAGGAGGTTGAAGAGAAAGAAAAGTGCCAGTTAGGAAGGTGGGGACTATTTTGGTATGCTTTATAGTATTGTTTCCCATTAGAGTCTTATAATGGTGAAGGAATGATGTACAGACACCGATTCAACTTATAGGACGATCCGAGTGAAATCCGTCCCACTTAGAAAGAAAAGGAGGTTGGAGAGAAAGAAAAGTGTCATTTAGGAAAGGCGTGGAATAGTTTCGTATGCTTTATAGTATTGCTTTCCATTAAAGTCTTATAGTGGTGAAGTAATGATCTCCAAACACCGATTCAACTTATAAGACGATTCGAGTGAAATCCGTCCCACTTAGAAAGAAAAGGAGGTTGGAGAGAAGGTACAGGGCCAGTTAAAAGAGTGTGGACTATTTTCGTATTCTTTGTAGTACTGTTGTCCATAATACTGTTATAATGGTAAAGGAATGATGTACGGACACCGATTTACCTTATAGGACGATCCGAGTGAAATCCGTCCCACAACGGGAAAAAAGGAGGTTGGAGAGAAAGAAAATTGCCAGTTAGGAAGGTGTGGACTATTTTGGTATGCTTTATTTTGTTGTTTTCCATAAGATTCTTTTAGTGGTGAAGTACTGATGTACAAACATCGATTCAATTTATATGAGGATTCGAGTTAAATTCGTCCCACTTAATAAGAAAAGGAGGTTGGAGAGAAAGTACAAGGCCAGTTAGAAGAGTTTGGACTATTTTCACATGCTTTATAGTGTTGGTGTCCATAAGAATCTTATGATGGTGAAGGAATGATGTACAAACCCCGATTTAACTTATAGGACGATCCCAGTGAAATTCGTCCCAGTCAGAGAACAAAGGAGGTTGAAGAGAAAGAAAAGTGCCAGTTAGGAAGGTGGGGACTATTTTGGTATGCTTTATAGTATTGTTTCCCATTAGAGTCTTATAATGGTGAAGGAATGATGTACAGACACCGATTCAACTTATAGGACGATCCGAGTGAAATCCGTCCCACTTAGAAAGAAAAGGAGGTTGGAGAGAAAGAAAAGTGTCATTTAGGAAAGGCGTGGAATAGTTTCGTATGCTTTATAGTATTGCTTTCCATTAAAGTCTTATAGTGGTGAAGTAATGATCTCCAAACACCGATTCAACTTATAAGACGATTCGAGTGAAATCCGTCCCACTTAGAAAGAAAAGGAGGTTGGAGAGAAGGTACAGGGCCAGTTAAAAGAGTGTGGACTATTTTCGTATTCTTTGTAGTACTGTTGTCCATAATACTGTTATAATGGTAAAGGAATGATGTACGGACACCGATTTACCTTATAGGACGATCCGAGTGAAATCCGTCCCACAACGGGAAAAATGGAGGTTGGAGAGAAAGAAAATTGCCAGTTAGGAAGGTGTGGACTATTTTGGTATGCTTTATTTTGTTGTTTTCCATAAGATTCTTTTAGTGGTGAAGTACTGATGTACAAACATCGATTCAATTTATATGAGGATTCGAGTTAAATTCGTCCCACTTAATAAGAAAAGGAGGTTGGAGAGAAAGTACAAGGCCAGTTAGAAGAGTTTGGACTATTTTCACATGCTTTATAGTGTTGGTGTCCATAAGAATCTTATGATGGTGAAGGAATGATGTACAAACCCCGATTTAACTTATAGGACGATCCCAGTGAAATTCGTCCCAGTCAGAGAACAAAGGAGGTTGAAGAGAAAGAAAAGTGCCAGTTAGGAAGGTGGGGACTATTTTGGTATGCTTTATAGTATTGTTTCCCATTAGAGTCTTATAATGGTGAAGGAATGATGTACAGACACCGATTCAACTTATAGGACGATCCGAGTGAAATCCGTCCCACTTAGAAAGAAAAGGAGGTTGGAGAGAAAGAAAAGTGTCATTTAGGAAAGGCGTGGAATAGTTTCGTATGCTTTATAGTATTGCTTTCCATTAAAGTCTTATAGTGGTGAAGTAATGATCTCCAAACACCGATTCAACTTATAAGACGATTCGAGTGAAATCCGTCCCACTTAGAAAGAAAAGGAGGTTGGAGAGAAGGTACAGGGCCAGTTAAAAGAGTGTGGACTATTTTCGTATTCTTTGTAGTACTGTTGTCCATAATACTGTTATAATGGTAAAGGAATGATGTACGGACACCGATTTACCTTATAGGACGATCCGAGTGAAATCCGTCCCACAACGGGAAAAAAGGAGGTTGGAGAGAAAGAAAATTGCCAGTTAGGAAGGTGTGGACTATTTTGGTATGCTTTATTTTGTTGTTTTCCATAAGATTCTTTTAGTGGTGAAGTACTGATGTACAAACATCGATTCAATTTATATGAGGATTCGAGTTAAATTCGTCCCACTTAATAAGAAAAGGAGGTTGGAGAGAAAGTACAAGGCCAGTTAGAAGAGTTTGGACTATTTTCACATGCTTTATAGTGTTGGTGTCCATAAGAATCTTATGATGGTGAAGGAATGATGTACAAACCCCGATTTAACTTATAGGACGATCCCAGTGAAATTCGTCCCAGTCAGAGAACAAAGGAGGTTGAAGAGAAAGAAAAGTGCCAGTTAGGAAGGTGGGGACTATTTTGGTATGCTTTATAGTATTGTTTCCCATTAGAGTCTTATAATGGTGAAGGAATGATGTACAGACACCGATTCAACTTATAGGACGATCCGAGTGAAATCCGTCCCACTTAGAAAGAAAAGGAGGTTGGAGAGAAGGTACAGGGCCAGTTAAAAGAGTGTGGACTATTTTCGTATTCTTTATAGTACTGTTGTCCATAATACTCTTATAATGGTAAAGGAATGATGTACGGACACCGATTTACCTTATAGGACGATCCGAGTGAAATCCGTCCCACAACGGGAAAAAAGGAGGTTGGAGAGAAAGAAAATTGCCAGTTAGGAAGGTGTGGACTATTTTGGTATGCTTTATTTTGTTGTTTTCCATAAGATTCTTTTAGTGGTGAAGTACTGATGTACAAACATCGATTCAATTTATATGAGGATTCGAGTTAAATTCGTCCCACTTAATAAGAAAAGGAGGTTGGAGAGAAAGTACAAGGCCAGTTAGAAGAGTTTGGACTATTTTCACATGCTTTATAGTGTTGGTGTCCATAAGAATCTTATGATGGTGAAGGAATGATGTACAAACCCCGATTTAACTTATAGGACGATCCCAGTGAAATTCGTCCCAGTCAGAGAACAAAGGAGGTTGAAGAGAAAGAAAAGTGCCAGTTAGGAAGGTGGGGACTATTTTGGTATGCTTTATAGTATTGTTTCCCATTAGAGTCTTATAATGGTGAAGGAATGATGTACAGACACCGATTCAACTTATAGGACGATCCGAGTGAAATCCGTCCCACTTAGAAAGAAAAGGAGGTTGGAGAGAAAGAAAAGTGTCATTTAGGAAAGGCGTGGAATAGTTTCGTATGCTTTATAGTATTGCTTTCCATTAAAGTCTTATAGTGGTGAAGTAAAGATCTCCAAACACCGATTCAACTTATAAGACGATTCGAGTGAAATCCGTCCCACTTAGAAAGAAAAGGAGGTTGGAGAGAAGGTACAGGGCCAGTTAAAAGAGTGTGGACTATTTTCGTATTCTTTATAGTACTGTTGTCCATAATACTCTTATAATGGTAAAGGAATGATGTACGGACACCGATTTACCTTATAGGACGATCCGAGTGAAATCCGTCCCACAACGGGAAAAAAGGAGGTTGGAGAGAAAGAAAATTGCCAGTTAGGAAGGTGTGGACTATTTTGGTATGCTTTATTTTGTTGTTTTCCATAAGATTCTTTTAGTGGTGAAGTACTGATGTACAAACATCGATTCAATTTATATGAGGATTCGAGTTAAATTCGTCCCACTTAATAAGAAAAGGAGGTTGGAGAGAAAGTACAAGGCCAGTTAGAAGAGTTTGGACTATTTTCACATGCTTTATAGTGTTGGTGTCCATAAGAATCTTATGATGGTGAAGGAATGATGTACAAACCCCGATTTAACTTATAGGACGATCCCAGTGAAATTCGTCCCAGTCAGAGAACAAAGGAGGTTGAAGAGAAAGAAAAGTGCCAGTTAGGAAGGTGGGGACTATTTTGGTATGCTTTATAGTATTGTTTCCCATTAGAGTCTTATAATGGTGAAGGAATGATGTACAGACACCGATTCAACTTATAGGACGATCCGAGTGAAATCCGTCCCACTTAGAAAGAAAAGGAGGTTGGAGAGAAGGTACAGGGCCAGTTAAAAGAGCGTGGACTATTTTCGTATTCTTTGTAGTACTGTTGTCCATAATACTCTTATAATGGTAAAGGAATGATGTACGAACACCGATTTACCTTATAGGACGATCCGAGTGAAATCCGTCCCACAACGGGAAAAAAGGAGGTTGGAGAGAAAGAAAATTGCCAGTTAGGAAGGTGTGGACTATTTTGGTATGCTTTATTTTGTTGTTTTCCATAAGATTCTTTTAGTGGTGAAGTACTGATGTACAAACATCGATTCAATTTATATGAGGATTCGAGTTAAATTCGTCCCACTTAATAAGAAAAGGAGGTTGGAGAGAAAGTACAAGGCCAGTTAGAAGAGTTTGGACTATTTTCACATGCTTTATAGTGTTGGTGTCCATAAGAATCTTATGATGGTGAAGGAATGATGTACAAACCCCGATTTAACTTATAGGACGATCCCAGTGAAATTCGTCCCAGTCAGAGAACAAAGGAGGTTGAAGAGAAAGAAAAGTGCCAGTTAGGAAGGTGGGGACTATTTTGGTATGCTTTATAGTATTGTTTCCCATTAGAGTCTTATAATGGTGAAGGAATGATGTACAGACACCGATTCAACTTATAGGACGATCCGAGTGAAATCCGTCCCACTTAGAAAGAAAAGGAGGTTGGAGAGAAAGAAAAGTGTCATTTAGGAAAGGCGTGGAATAGTTTCGTATGCTTTATAGTATTGCTTTCCATTAAAGTCTTATAGTGGTGAAGTAATGATCTCCAAACACCGATTCAACTTATAAGACGATTCGAGTGAAATCCGTCCCACTTAGAAAGAAAAGGAAGTTGGAGAGAAGGTACAGGGCCAGTTAAAAGAGTGTGGACTATTTTCGTATTCTTTATAGTACTGTTGTCCATAATACTCTTATAATGGTAAAGGAATGATGTACGGACACCGATTTACCTTATAGGACGATCCGAGTGAAATCCGTCCCACAACGGGAAAAAAGGAGGTTGGAGAGAAAGAAAATTGCCAGTTAGGAAGGTGTGGACTATTTTGGTATGCTTTATTTTGTTGTTTTCCATAAGATTCTTTTAGTGGTGAAGTACTGATGTACAAACATCGATTCAATTTATATGAGGATTCGAGTTAAATTCGTCCCACTTAATAAGAAAAGGAGGTTGGAGAGAAAGTACAAGGCCAGTTAGAAGAGTTTGGACTATTTTCACATGCTTTATAGTGTTGGTGTCCATAAGAATCTTATGATGGTGAAGGAATGATGTACAAACCCCGATTTAACTTATAGGACGATCCCAGTGAAATTCGTCCCAGTCAGAGAACAAAGGAGGTTGAAGAGAAAGAAAAGTGCCAGTTAGGAAGGTGGGGACTATTTTGGTATGCTTTATAGTATTGTTTCCCATTAGAGTCTTATAATGGTGAAGGAATGATGTACAGACACCGATTCAACTTATAGGACGATCCGAGTGAAATCCGTCCCACTTAGAAAGAAAAGGAGGTTGGAGAGAAAGAAAAGTGTCATTTAGGAAAGGCGTGGAATAGTTTCGTATGCTTTATAGTATTGCTTTCCATTAAAGTCTTATAGTGGTGAAGTAATGATCTCCAAACACCGATTAAACTTATAAGACGATTCGAGTGAAATCCGTCCCACTTAGAAAGAAAAGGAGGTTGGAGAGAAGGTACAGGGCCAGTTAAAAGAGTGTGGACTATTTTCGTATTCTTTATAGTACTGTTGTCCATAATACTCTTATAATGGTAAAGGAATGATGTACGGACACCGATTTACCTTATAGGACGATCCGAGTGAAATCCGTCCCACAACGGGAAAAAAGGAGGTTGGAGAGAAAGAAAATTGCCAGTTAGGAAGGTGTGGACTATTTTGGTATGCTTTATTTTGTTGTTTTCCATAAGATTCTTTTAGTGGTGAAGTACTGATGTACAAACATCGATTCAATTTATATGAGGATTCGAGTTAAATTCGTCCCACTTAATAAGAAAAGGAGGTTGGAGAGAAAGTACAAGGCCAGTTAGAAGAGTTTGGACTATTTTCACATGCTTTATAGTGTTGGTGTCCATAAGAATCTTATGATGGTGAAGGAATGATGTACAAACCCCGATTTAACTTATAGGACGATCCTAGTGAAATTCGTCCCAGTCAGAGAACAAAGGAGGTTGAAGAGAAAGAAAAGTGCCAGTTAGGAAGGTGGGGACTATTTTGGTATGCTTTATAGTATTGTTTCCCATTAGAGTCTTATAATGGTGAAGGAATGATGTACAGACACCGATTCAACTTATAGGACGATCCGAGTGAAATCCGTCCCACTTAGAAAGAAAAGGAGGTTGGAGAGAAAGAAAAGTGTCATTTAGGAAAGGCGTGGAATAGTTTCGTATGCTTTATAGTATTGTTTTCCATTAAAGTCTTATAGTGGTGAAGTAATGATCTCCAAACACCGATTCAACTTATAAGACGATTCGAGTGAAATCCGTCCCACTTAGAAAGAAAAGGAGGTTGGAGAGAAGGTACAGGGCCAGTTAAAAGAGCGTGGACTATTTTCGTATTCTTTGTAGTACTGTTGTCCATAATACTCTTATAATGGTAAAGGAATGATGTACGAACACCGATTTACCTTATAGGACGATCCGAGTGAAATCCGTCCCACAACGGGAAAAAAGGAGGTTGGAGAGAAAGAAAATTGCCAGTTAGGAAGGTGTGGACTATTTTGGTATGCTTTATTTTGTTGTTTTCCATAAGATTCTTTTAGTGGTGAAGTACTGATGTACAAACATCGATTCAATTTATATGAGGATTCGAGTTAAATTCGTCCCACTTAATAAGAAAAGGAGGTTGGAGAGAAAGTACAAGGCCAGTTAGAAGAGTTTGGACTATTTTCACATGCTTTATAGTGTTGGTGTCCATAAGAATCTTATGATGGTGAAGGAATGATGTACAAACCCCGATTTAACTTATAGGACGATCCCAGTGAAATTCGTCCCAGTCAGAGAACAAAGGAGGTTGAAGAGAAAGAAAAGTGCCAGTTAGGAAGGTGGGGACTATTTTGGTATGCTTTATAGTATTGTTTCCCATTAGAGTCTTATAATGGTGAAGGAATGATGTACAGACACCGATTCAACTTATAGGACGATCCGAGTGAAATCCGTCCCACTTAGAAAGAAAAGGAGGTTGGAGAGAAAGAAAAGTGTCATTTAGGAAAGGCGTGGAATAGTTTCGTATGCTTTATAGTATTGCTTTCCATTAAAGTCTTATAGTGGTGAAGTAATGATCTCCAAACACCGATTCAACTTATAAGACGATTCGAGTGAAATCCGTCCCACTTAGAAAGAAAAGGAAGTTGGAGAGAAGGTACAGGGCCAGTTAAAAGAGTGTGGACTATTTTCGTATTCTTTATAGTACTGTTGTCCATAATACTCTTATAATGGTAAAGGAATGATGTACGGACACCGATTTACCTTATAGGACGATCCGAGTGAAATCCGTCCCACAACGGGAAAAAAGGAGGTTGGAGAGAAAGAAAATTGCCAGTTAGGAAGGTGTGGACTATTTTGGTATGCTTTATTTTGTTGTTTTCCATAAGATTCTTTTAGTGGTGAAGTACTGATGTACAAACATCGATTCAATTTATATGAGGATTCGAGTTAAATTCGTCCCACTTAATAAGAAAAGGAGGTTGGAGAGAAAGTACAAGGCCAGTTAGAAGAGTTTGGACTATTTTCACATGCTTTATAGTGTTGGTGTCCATAAGAATCTTATGATGGTGAAGGAATGATGTACAAACCCCGATTTAACTTATAGGACGATCCCAGTGAAATTCGTCCCAGTCAGAGAACAAAGGAGGTTGAAGAGAAAGAAAAGTGCCAGTTAGGAAGGTGGGGACTATTTTGGTATGCTTTATAGTATTGTTTCCCATTAGAGTCTTATAATGGTGAAGGAATGATGTACAGACACCGATTCAACTTATAGGACGATCCGAGTGAAATCCGTCCCACTTAGAAAGAAAAGGAGGTTGGAGAGAAAGAAAAGTGTCATTTAGGAAAGGCGTGGAATAGTTTCGTATGCTTTATAGTATTGCTTTCCATTAAAGTCTTATAGTGGTGAAGTAAAGATCTCCAAACACCGATTCAACTTATAAGACGATTCGAGTGAAATCCGTCCCACTTAGAAAGAAAAGGAGGTTGGAGAGAAGGTACAGGGCCAGTTAAAAGAGTGTGGACTATTTTCGTATTCTTTATAGTACTGTTGTCCATAATACTCTTATAATGGTAAAGGAATGATGTACGGACACCGATTTACCTTATAGGACGATCCGAGTGAAATCCGTCCCACAACGGGAAAAAAGGAGGTTGGAGAGAAAGAAAATTGCCAGTTAGGAAGGTGTGGACTATTTTGGTATGCTTTATTTTGTTGTTTTCCATAAGATTCTTTTAGTGGTGAAGTACTGATGTACAAACATCGATTCAATTTATATGAGGATTCGAGTTAAATTCGTCCCACTTAATAAGAAAAGGAGGTTGGAGAGAAAGTACAAGGCCAGTTAGAAGAGTTTGGACTATTTTCACATGCTTTATAGTGTTGGTGTCCATAAGAATCTTATGATGGTGAAGGAATGATGTACAAACCCCGATTTAACTTATAGGACGATCCCAGTGAAATTCGTCCCAGTCAGAGAACAAAGGAGGTTGAAGAGAAAGAAAAGTGCCAGTTAGGAAGGTGGGGACTATTTTGGTATGCTTTATAGTATTGTTTCCCATTAGAGTCTTATAATGGTGAAGGAATGATGTACAGACACCGATTCAACTTATAGGACGATCCGAGTGAAATCCGTCCCACTTAGAAAGAAAAGGAGGTTGGAGAGAAAGAAAAGTGTCATTTAGGAAAGGCGTGGAATAGTTTCGTATGCTTTATAGTATTGTTTTCCATTAAAGTCTTATAGTGGTGAAGTAATGATCTCCAAACACCGATTCAACTTATAAGACGATTCGAGTGAAATCCGTCCCACTTAGAAAGAAAAGGAGGTTGGAGAGAAGGTACAGGGCCAGTTAAAAGAGTGTGGACTATTTTCGTATTCTTTGTAGTACTGTTGTCCATAATACTCTTATAATGGTAAAGGAATGATGTACGAACACCGATTTACCTTATAGGACGATCCGAGTGAAATCCGTCCCACAACGGGAAAAAAGGAGGTTGGAGAGAAAGAAAATTGCCAGTTAGGAAGGTGTGGACTATTTTGGTATGCTTTATTTTGTTGTTTTCCATAAGATTCTTTTAGTGGTGAAGTACTGATGTACAAACATCGATTCAATTTATATGAGGATTCGAGTTAAATTCGTCCACATAATAAGAAAAGGAGGTTGGAGAGAAAGTACAAGGCCAGTTAGAAGAGTTTGGACTATTTTCACATGCTTTATAGTGTTGGTGTCCATAAGAATCTTATGATGGTGAAGGAATGATGTACAAACCCCGATTTAACTTATAGGACGATCCCAGTGAAATTCGTCCCAGTCAGAGAACAAAGGAGGTTGAAGAGAAAGAAAAGTGCCAGTTAGGAAGGTGGGGACTATTTTGGTATGCTTTATAGTATTGTTTCCCATTAGAGTCTTATAATGGTGAAGGAATGATGTACAGACACCGATTCAACTTATAGGACGATCCGAGTGAAATCCGTCCCACTTAGAAAGAAAAGGAGGTTGGAGAGAAAGAAAAGTGTCATTTAGGAAAGGCGTGGAATAGTTTCGTATGCTTTATAGTATTGTTTTCCATTAAAGTCTTATAGTGGTGAAGTAATGATCTCCAAACACCGATTCAACTTATAAGACGATTCGAGTGAAATCCGTCCCACTTAGAAAGAAAAGGAGGTTGGAGAGAAGGTACAGGGCCAGTTAAAAGAGTGTGGACTATTTTCGTATTCTTTACAGTACTGTTGTCCATAATACTCTTATAATGGTAAAGGAATGATGTACGAACACCGATTTACCTTAAAGGACGATCCGAGTGAAATCCGTCCCACAACGGGAAAAAAGGAGGTTGGAGAGAAAGAAAATTGCCAGTTAGGAAGGTGTGGACTATTTTGGTATGCTTAATTTTGTTGTTTTCCATAAGAATCTTTTAGTGGTGAAGTACTGATGTACAAACATCGATTCAATTTATATGAGGATTCGAGTTAAATTCGTCCCACTTAATAAGAAAAGGAGGTTGGAGAGAAAGTACAAGGCCAGTTAGAAGAGTTTGGACTATTTTCACATGCTTTATAGTGTTGGTGTCCATAAGAATCTTATGATGGTGAAGGAATGATGTACAAACCCCGATTTAACTTATAGGACGATCCCAGTGAAATTCGTCCCAGTCAGAGAACAAAGGAGGTTGAAGAGAAAGAAAAGTGTCAGTTAGGAAGGTGGGGACTATTTTGGTATGCTTTATAGTATTGTTTCCCATTAGAGTCTTATAATGGTGAAGGAATGATGTACAGACACCGATTCAGCTTATAGGACGATCCGAGTGAAATCCGTCCCACTTAGAAAGAAAAGGAGGTTGGAGAGAAAGAAAAGTGTCATTTAGGAAAGGCGTGGAATAGTTTCGTATGCTTTATAGTATTGTTTTCCATTAAAGTCTTATAGTGGTGAAGTAATGATCTCCAAACACCGATTCAACTTATAAGACGATTCGAGTGAAATCCGTCCCACTTAGAAAGAAAAGGAGGCTGGAGAGAAGGTACAGGGCCAGTTAAAAGAGTGTGGACTATTTTCGTATTCTTTACAGTACTGTTGTCCATAATACTCTTATAATGGTAAAGGAATGATGTACGAACACCGATTTACCTTAAAGGACGATCCGAGTGAAATCCGTCCCACAACGGGAAAAAAGGAGGTTGGAGAGAAAGAAAATTGCCAGTTAGGAAGGTGTGGACTATTTTGGTATGCTTAATTTTGTTGTTTTCCATAAGAATCTTTTAGTGGTGAAGTACTGATGTACAAACATCGATTCAATTTATATGAGGATTCGAGTTAAATTCGTCCCACTTAATAAGAAAAGGAGGTTGGAGAGAAAGTACAAGGCCAGTTAGAAGAGTTTGGACTATTTTCACATGCTTTATAGTGTTGGTGTCCATAAGAATCTTATGATGGTGAAGGAATGATGTACAAACCCCGATTTAACTTATAGGACGATCCCAGTGAAATTCGTCCCAGTCAGAGAACAAAGGAGGTTGAAGAGAAAGAAAAGTGCCAGTTAGGAAGGTGGGGACTATTTTGGTATGCTTTATAGTATTGTTTCCCATTAGAGTCTTATAATGGTGAAGGAATGATGTACAGACACCGATTCAACTTATAGGACGATCCGAGTGAAATCCGTCCCACTTAGAAAGAAAAGGAGGTTGGAGAGAAAGAAAATTGCCAGTTAGAAAGAAAATTTTCCATAAGATTCTTTTAGTGGTGAAGTACTGATGTACAAACATCGATTCAATTTATATGAGGATTCGAGTTAAATTCGTCCCACTTAATAAGAAAAGGAGGTTGGAGAGAAAGTACAAGGCCAGTTAGAAGAGTTTGGACTATTTTCACATGCTTTATAGTGTTGGTGTCCATAAGAATCTTATGATGGTGAAGGAATGATGTACAAACCCCGATTTAACTTATAGGACGATCCCAGTGAAATTCGTCCCAGTCAGAGTACAAAGGAGGTTGAAGAGAAAGAAAAGTGCCAGTTAGGAAGGTGGGGACTATTTTGGTATGCTTTATAGTATTGTTTCCCATTAGAGTCTTATAATGGTGAAGGAATGATGTACAGACACCGATTCAACTTATAGGACGATCCGAGTGAAATCCGTCCCACTTAGAAAGAAAAGGAGGTTGGAGAGAAAGAAAAGTGTCATTTAGGAAAGGCGTGGAATAGTTTCGTATGCTTTATAGTATTGCTTTCCATTAAAGTCTTATAGTGGTGAAGTAATGATCTCCAAACACCGATTCAACTTATAAGACGATTCGAGTGAAATCCGTCCCACTTAGAAAGAAAAGGAGGTTGGAGAGAAGGTACAGGGCCAGTTAAAAGAGTGTGGACTATTTTCGTATTCTTTATAGTACTGTTGTCCATAATACTGTTATAATGGTAAAGGAATGATGTACGAACACCGATTTACCTTATAGGACGATCCGAGTGAAATCCGTCCCACAACGGGAAAAAAGGAGGTTGGAGAGAAAGAAAATTGCCAGTTAGGAAGGTGTGGACTATTTTGGTATGCTTTATTTTGTTGTTTTCCATAAGATTCTTTTAGTGGTGAAGTACTGATGTACAAACATCGATTCAATTTATATGAGGATTCGAGTTAAATTCGTCCCACTTAATAAGAAAAGGAGGTTGGAGAGAAAGTACAAGGCCAGTTAGAAGAGTTTGGACTATTTTCACATGCTTTATAGTGTTGGTGTCCATAAGAATCTTATGATGGTGAAGGAATGATGTACAAACCCCGATTTAACTTATAGGACGATCCCAGTGAAATTCGTCCCAGTCAGAGAACAAAGGAGGTTGAAGAGAAAGAAAAGTGCCAGTTAGGAAGGTGGGGACTATTTTGGTATGCTTTATAGTATTGTTTCCCATTAGAGTCTTATAATGGTGAAGGAATGATGTACAGACACCGATTCAACTTATAGGACGATCCGAGTGAAATCCGTCCCACTTAGAAAGAAAAGGAGGTTGGAGAGAAAGAAAAGTGTCATTTAGGAAAGGCGTGGAATAGTTTCGTATGCTTTATAGTATTGTTTTCCATTAAAGTCTTATAGTGGTGAAGTAATGATCTCCAAACACCGATTCAACTTATAAGACGATTCGAGTGAAATCCGTCCCACTTAGAAAGAAAAGGAGGTTGGAGAGAAGGTACAGGGCCAGTTAAAAGAGTGTGGACTATTTTCGTATTCTTTGTAGTACTGTTGTCCATAATACTCTTATAATGGTAAAGGAATGATGTACGAACACCGATTTACCTTATAGGACGATCCGAGTGAAATCCGTCCCACAACGGGAAAAAAGGAGGTTGGAGAGAAAGAAAATTGCCAGTTAGGAAGGTGTGGACTATTTTGGCATGCTTTATTTTGTTGTTTTCCATAAGATTCTTTTAGTGGTGAAGTACTGATGTACAAACATCGATTCAATTTATATGAGGATTCGAGTTAAATTCGTCCCACTTAATAAGAAAAGGAGGTTGGAGAGAAAGTACAAGGCCAGTTAGAAGAGTTTGGACTATTTTCACATGCTTTATAGTGTTGGTGTCCATAAGAATCTTATGATGGTGAAGGAATGATGTACAAACCCCGATTTAACTTATAGGACGATCCCAGTGAAATTCGTCCCAGTCAGAGAACAAAGGAGGTTGAAGAGAAAGAAAAGTGCCAGTTAGGAAGGTGGGGACTATTTTGGTATGCTTTATAGTATTGTTTCCCATTAGAGTCTTATAATGGTGAAGGAATGATGTACAGACACCGATTCAACTTATAGGACGATCCGAGTGAAATCCGTCCCACTTAGAAAGAAAAGGAGGTTGGAGAGAAAGAAAAGTGTCATTTAGGAAAGGCGTGGAATAGTTTCGTATGCTTTATAGTATTGTTTTCCATTAAAGTCTTATAGTGGTGAAGTAATGATCTCCAAACACCGATTCAACTTATAAGACGATTCGAGTGAAATCCGTCCCACTTAGAAAGAAAAGGAGGTTGGAGAGAAGGTACAGGGCCAGTTAAAAGAGTGTGGACTATTTTCGTATTCTTTGTAGTACTGTTGTCCATAATACTCTTATAATGGTAAAGGAATGATGTACGAACACCGATTTACCTTATAGGACGATCCGAGTGAAATCCGTCCCACAACGGGAAAAAAGGAGGTTGGAGAGAAAGAAAATTGCCAGTTAGGAAGGTGTGGACTATTTTGGTATGCTTTATTTTGTTGTTTTCCATAAGATTCTTTTAGTGGTGAAGTACTGATGTACAAACATCGATTCAATTTATATGAGGATTCGAGTTAAATTCGTCCACATAATAAGAAAAGGAGGTTGGAGAGAAAGTACAAGGCCAGTTAGAAGAGTTTGGACTATTTTCACATGCTTTATAGTGTTGGTGTCCATAAGAATCTTATGATGGTGAAGGAATGATGTACAAACCCCGATTTAACTTATAGGACGATCCCAGTGAAATTCGTCCCAGTCAGAGAACAAAGGAGGTTGAAGAGAAAGAAAAGTGCCAGTTAGGAAGGTGGGGACTATTTTGGTATGCTTTATAGTATTGTTTCCCATTAGAGTCTTATAATGGTGAAGGAATGATGTACAGACACCGATTCAACTTATAGGACGATCCGAGTGAAATCCGTCCCACTTAGAAAGAAAAGGAGGTTGGAGAGAAAGAAAAGTGTCATTTAGGAAAGGCGTGGAATAGTTTCGTATGCTTTATAGTATTGTTTTCCATTAAAGTCTTATAGTGGTGAAGTAATGATCTCCAAACACCGATTCAACTTATAAGACGATTCGAGTGAAATCCGTCCCACTTAGAAAGAAAAGGAGGTTGGAGAGAAGGTACAGGGCCAGTTAAAAGAGTGTGGACTATTTTCGTATTCTTTACAGTACTGTTGTCCATAATACTCTTATAATGGTAAAGGAATGATGTACGAACACCGATTTACCTTAAAGGACGATCCGAGTGAAATCCGTCCCACAACGGGAAAAAAGGAGGTTGGAGAGAAAGAAAATTGCCAGTTAGGAAGGTGTGGACTATTTTGGTATGCTTAATTTTGTTGTTTTCCATAAGAATCTTTTAGTGGTGAAGTACTGATGTACAAACATCGATTCAATTTATATGAGGATTCGAGTTAAATTCGTCCCACTTAATAAGAAAAGGAGGTTGGAGAGAAAGTACAAGGCCAGTTAGAAGAGTTTGGACTATTTTCACATGCTTTATAGTGTTGGTGTCCATAAGAATCTTATGATGGTGAAGGAATGATGTACAAACCCCGATTTAACTTATAGGACGATCCCAGTGAAATTCGTCCCAGTCAGAGAACAAAGGAGGTTGAAGAGAAAGAAAAGTGTCAGTTAGGAAGGTGGGGACTATTTTGGTATGCTTTATAGTATTGTTTCCCATTAGAGTCTTATAATGGTGAAGGAATGATGTACAGACACCGATTCAGCTTATAGGACGATCCGAGTGAAATCCGTCCCACTTAGAAAGAAAAGGAGGTTGGAGAGAAAGAAAAGTGTCATTTAGGAAAGGCGTGGAATAGTTTCGTATGCTTTATAGTATTGTTTTCCATTAAAGTCTTATAGTGGTGAAGTAATGATCTCCAAACACCGATTCAACTTATAAGACGATTCGAGTGAAATCCGTCCCACTTAGAAAGAAAAGGAGGCTGGAGAGAAGGTACAGGGCCAGTTAAAAGAGTGTGGACTATTTTCGTATTCTTTACAGTACTGTTGTCCATAATACTCTTATAATGGTAAAGGAATGATGTACGAACACCGATTTACCTTAAAGGACGATCCGAGTGAAATCCGTCCCACAACGGGAAAAAAGGAGGTTGGAGAGAAAGAAAATTGCCAGTTAGGAAGGTGTGGACTATTTTGGTATGCTTAATTTTGTTGTTTTCCATAAGAATCTTTTAGTGGTGAAGTACTGATGTACAAACATCGATTCAATTTATATGAGGATTCGAGTTAAATTCGTCCCACTTAATAAGAAAAGGAGGTTGGAGAGAAAGTACAAGGCCAGTTAGAAGAGTTTGGACTATTTTCACATGCTTTATAGTGTTGGTGTCCATAAGAATCTTATGATGGTGAAGGAATGATGTACAAACCCCGATTTAACTTATAGGACGATCCCAGTGAAATTCGTCCCAGTCAGAGAACAAAGGAGGTTGAAGAGAAAGAAAAGTGTCAGTTAGGAAGGTGGGGACTATTTTGGTATGCTTTATAGTATTGTTTCCCATTAGAGTCTTATAATGGTGAAGGAATGATGTACAGACACCGATTCAGCTTATAGGACGATCCGAGTGAAATCCGTCCCACTTAGAAAGAAAAGGAGGTTGGAGAGAAAGAAAAGTGTCATTTAGGAAAGGCGTGGAATAGTTTCGTATGCTTTATAGTATTGTTTTCCATTAAAGTCTTATAGTGGTGAAGTAATGATCTCCAAACACCGATTCAACTTATAAGACGATTCGAGTGAAATCCGTCCCACTTAGAAAGAAAAGGAGGCTGGAGAGAAGGTACAGGGCCAGTTAAAAGAGTGTGGACTATTTTCGTATTCTTTACAGTACTGTTGTCCATAATACTCTTATAATGGTAAAGGAATGATGTACGAACACCGATTTACCTTAAAGGACGATCCGAGTGAAATCCGTCCCACAACGGGAAAAAAGGAGGTTGGAGAGAAAGAAAATTGCCAGTTAGGAAGGTGTGGACTATTTTGGTATGCTTAATTTTGTTGTTTTCCATAAGAATCTTTTAGTGGTGAAGTACTGATGTACAAACATCGATTCAATTTATATGAGGATTCGAGTTAAATTCGTCCCACTTAATAAGAAAAGGAGGTTGGAGAGAAAGTACAAGGCCAGTTAGAAGAGTTTGGACTATTTTCACATGCTTTATAGTGTTGGTGTCCATAAGAATCTTATGATGGTGAAGGAATGATGTACAAACCCCGATTTAACTTATAGGACGATCCCAGTGAAATTCGTCCCAGTCAGAGAACAAAGGAGGTTGAAGAGAAAGAAAAGTGCCAGTTAGGAAGGTGGGGACTATTTTGGTATGCTTTATAGTATTGTTTCCCATTAGAGTCTTATAATGGTGAAGGAATGATGTACAGACACCGATTCAGCTTATAGGACGATCCGAGTGAAATCCGTCCCACTTAGAAAGAAAAGGAGGTTGGAGAGAAAGAAAAGTGTCATTTAGGAAAGGCGTGGAATAGTTTCGTATGCTTTATAGTATTGCTTTCCATTAAAGTCTTATAGTGGTGAAGTAATGATCTCCAAACACCGATTCAACTTATAAGACGATTCGAGTGAAATCCGTCCCACTTAGAAAGAAAAGGAGGTTGGAGAGAAGGTACAGGGCCAGTTAAAAGAGTGTGGACTATTTTCGTATTCTTTACAGTACTGTTGTCCATAATACTCTTATAATGGTAAAGGAATGATGTACGAACACCGATTTACCTTAAAGGACGATCCGAGTGAAATCCGTCCCACAACGGGAAAAAAGGAGGTTGGAGAGAAAGAAAATTGCCAGTTAGGAAGGTGTGGACTATTTTGGTATGCTTAATTTTGTTGTTTTCCATAAGAATCTTTTAGTGGTGAAGTACTGATGTACAAACATCGATTCAATTTATATGAGGATTCGAGTTAAATTCGTCCCACTTAATAAGAAAAGGAGGTTGGAGAGAAAGTACAAGGCCAGTTAGAAGAGTTTGGACTATTTTCACATGCTTTATAGTGTTGGTGTCCATAAGAATCTTATGATGGTGAAGGAATGATGTACAAACCCCGATTTAACTTATAGGACGATCCCAGTGAAATTCGTCCCAGTCAGAGAACAAAGGAGGTTGAAGAGAAAGAAAAGTGTCAGTTAGGAAGGTGGGGACTATTTTGGTATGCTTTATAGTATTGTTTCCCATTAGAGTCTTATAATGGTGAAGGAATGATGTACAGACACCGATTCAGCTTATAGGACGATCCGAGTGAAATCCGTCCCACTTAGAAAGAAAAGGAGGTTGGAGAGAAAGAAAAGTGTCATTTAGGAAAGGCGTGGAATAGTTTCGTATGCTTTATAGTATTGTTTTCCATTAAAGTCTTATAGTGGTGAAGTAATGATCTCCAAACACCGATTCAACTTATAAGACGATTCGAGTGAAATCCGTCCCACTTAGAAAGAAAAGGAGGCTGGAGAGAAGGTACAGGGCCAGTTAAAAGAGTGTGGACTATTTTCGTATTCTTTACAGTACTGTTGTCCATAATACTCTTATAATGGTAAAGGAATGATGTACGAACACCGATTTACCTTAAAGGACGATCCGAGTGAAATCCGTCCCACAACGGGAAAAAAGGAGGTTGGAGAGAAAGAAAATTGCCAGTTAGGAAGGTGTGGACTATTTTGGTATGCTTAATTTTGTTGTTTTCCATAAGAATCTTTTAGTGGTGAAGTACTGATGTACAAACATCGATTCAATTTATATGAGGATTCGAGTTAAATTCGTCCCACTTAATAAGAAAAGGAGGTTGGAGAGAAAGTACAAGGCCAGTTAGAAGAGTTTGGACTATTTTCACATGCTTTATAGTGTTGGTGTCCATAAGAATCTTATGATGGTGAAGGAATGATGTACAAACCCCGATTTAACTTATAGGACGATCCCAGTGAAATTCGTCCCAGTCAGAGAACAAAGGAGGTTGAAGAGAAAGAAAAGTGCCAGTTAGGAAGGTGGGGACTATTTTGGTATGCTTTATAGTATTGTTTCCCATTAGAGTCTTATAATGGTGAAGGAATGATGTACAGACACCGATTCAGCTTATAGGACGATCCGAGTGAAATCCGTCCCACTTAGAAAGAAAAGGAGGTTGGAGAGAAAGAAAAGTGTCATTTAGGAAAGGCGTGGAATAGTTTCGTATGCTTTATAATATTGTTTTCCATTAAAGTCTTATAGTGGTGAAGTAATGATCTCCAAACACCGATTCAACTTATAAGACGATTCGAGTGAAATCCGTCCCACTTAGAAAGAAAAGGAGGCTGGAGAGAAGGTACAGGGCCAGTTAAAAGAGTGTGGACTATTTTCGTATTCTTTACAGTACTGTTGTCCATAATACTCTTATAATGGTAAAGGAATGATGTACGAACACCGATTTACCTTAAAGGACGATCCGAGTGAAATCCGTCCCACAACGGGAAAAAAGGAGGTTGGAGAGAAAGAAAATTGCCAGTTAGGAAGGTGTGGACTATTTTGGTATGCTTTATTTTGTTGTTTTCCATAAGAATCTTTTAGTGATGAAGTACTGATGTACAAAGATCGATTCAATTTATATGAGGATTCGAGTTAAATTCGTCCCACTTAATAAGAAAAGGAGGTTGGAGAGAAAGTACAAGGCCAGTTAGAAGAGTTTGGACTATTTTCACATGCTTTATAGTGTTGGTGTCCATAAGAATCTTATGATGGTGAAGGAATGATGTACAAACCCCGATTTAACTTATAGGACGATCCCAGTGAAATTCGTCCCAGTCAGAGAACAAATGAGGTTGAAGAGAAAGAAAAGTGTCAGTTAGGAAGGTGGGGACTATTTTGGTATGCTTTATAGTATTGTTTCCCATTAGAGTCTTATAATGGTGAAGGAATGATGTACAGACACCGATTCAGCTTATAGGACGATCCGAGTGAAATCCGTCCCACTTAGAAAGAAAAGGAGGTTGGAGAGAAAGAAAAGTGTCATTTAGGAAAGGCGTGGAATAGTTTCGTATGCTTTATAGTATTGTTTTCCATTAAAGTCTTATAGTGGTGAAGTAATGATCTCCAAACACCGATTCAACTTATAAGACGATTCGAGTGAAATCCGTCCCACTTAGAAAGAATAGGAGGCTGGAGAGAAGGTACAGGGCCAGTTAAAAAAGTGTGGACTATTTTCGTATTCTTTACAGTACTGTTGTCCATAATACTCTTATAATGGTAAAGGAATGATGTACGAACACCGATTTACCTTAAAGGACGATCCGAGTGAAATCCGTCCCACAACGGGAAAAAAGGAGGTTGGAGAGAAAGAAAATTGCCAGTTAGGAAGGTGTGGACTATTTTGGTATGCTTTATTTTGTTGTTTTCCATAAGAATCTTTTAGTGGTGAAGTACTGATGTACAAAGATCGATTCAATTTATATGAGGATTCGAGTTAAATTCGTCCCACTTAATAAGAAAAGGAGGTTGGAGAGAAAGTACAAGGCCAGTTAGAAGAGTTTGGACTATTTTCACATGCTTTATAGTGTTGGTGTCCATAAGAATCTTATGATGGTGAAGGAATGATGTACAAACCCCGATTTAACTTATAGGACGGTCCCAGTGAAATTCGTCCCACTCAGAGAACAAATGAGGTTGAAGAGAAAGAAAAGTGCCAGTTAGGAAGGTGGGGACTATTTTGGTATGCTTTATAGTATTGTTTCCCATTAGAGTCTTATAATGGTGAAGGAATGATGTACAGACACCGATTCAAATTATAGGACGATCCGAGTGAAATCCGTCCCACTTAGAAAGAAAAGGAGGTTGGAGAGAAAGAAAAGTGTCATTTAGGAAAGGCGTGGAATAGTTTCGTATGCTTTATAGTATTGTTTTCCATTAAAGTCTTATAGTGGTGAAGTAATGATCTCCAAACACCGATTCAACTTATAAGACGATTCGAGTGAAATCCGTCCCACTTAGAAAGAAAAGGAGGCTGGAGAGAAGGTACAGGGCCAGTTAAAAGAGTGTGGACTATTTTCGTATTCTTTACAGTACTGTTGTCCATAATACTCTTATAATGGTAAAGGAATGATGTACGAACACCGATTTACCTTAAAGGACGATCCGAGTGAAATCCGTCCCACAACGGGAAAAAAGGAGGTTGGAGAGAAAGAAAATTGCCAGTTAGGAAGGTGTGGACTATTTTGGTATGCTTTATTTTGTTGTTTTCCATAAGAATCTTTTAGTGGTGAAGTACTGATGTACAAAGATCGATTCAATTTATATGAGGATTCGAGTTAAATTCGTCCCACTTAATAAGAAAAGGAGGTTGGAGAGAAAGTACAAGGCCAGTTAGAAGAGTTTGGACTATTTTCACATGCTTTATAGTGTTGGTGTCCATAAGAATCTTATGATGGTGAAGGAATGATGTACAAACCCCGATTTAACTTATAGGACGATCCCAGTGAAATTCGTCCCACTCAGAGAACAAATGAGGTTGAAGAGAAAGAAAAGTGCCAGTTAGGAAGGTGGGGACTATTTTGGTATGCTTTATAGTATTGTTTCCCATTAGAGTCTTATAATGGTGAAGGAATGATGTACAGACACCGATTCAAATTATAGGACGATCCGAGTGAAATCCGTCCCACTTAGAAAGAAAAGGAGGTTGGAGAGAAAGAAAAGTGTCATTTAGGAAAGGCGTGGAATAGTTTCGTATGCTTTATAGTATTGTTTTCCATTAAAGTCTTATAGTGGTGAAGTAATGATCTCCAAACACCGATTCAACTTATAAGACGATTCGAGTGAAATCCGTCCCACTTAGAAAGAAAAGGAGGCTGGAGAGAAGGTACAGGGCCAGTTAAAAGAGTGTGGACTATTTTCGTATTCTTTACAGTACTGTTGTCCATAATACTCTTATAATGGTAAAGGAATGATGTACGAACACCGATTTACCTTAAAGGACGATCCGAGTGAAATCCGTCCCACAACGGGAAAAAAGGAGGTTGGAGAGAAACAAAATTGCCAGTTAGGAAGGTGTGGAATATTTTGGTATGCTTTATTTTGTTGTTTTCCATAAGAATCTTTTAGTGGTGAAGTACTGATGTACAAAGATCGATTCAATTTATATGAGGATTCGAGTTAAATTCGTCCCACTTAATAAGAAAAGGAGGTTGGAGAGAAAGTACAAGGCCAGTTAGAAGAGTTTGGACTATTTTCACATGCTTTATAGTGTTGGTGTCCATAAGAATCTTATGATGGTGAAGGAATGATGTACAAACCCCGATTTAACTTATAGGACGATCCCAGTGAAATTCGTCCCAGTCAGAGAACAAATGAGGTTGAAGAGAAAGAAAAGTGCCAGTTAGGAAGGTGGGGACTATTTTGGTATGCTTTATAGTATTGTTTCCCATTAGAGTCTTATAATGGTGAAGGAATGATGTACAGACACCGATTCAGCTTATAGGACGATCCGAGTGAAATCCGTCCCACTTAGAAAGAAAAGGAGGTTGGAGAGAAAGAAAAGTGTCATTTAGGAAAGGCGTGGAATAGTTTCGTATGCTTTATAGTATTGTTTTCCATTAAAGTCTTATAGTGGTGAAGTAATGATCTCCAAACACCGATTCAACTTATAAGACGATTCGAGTGAAATCCGTCCCACTTAGAAAGAAAAGGAGGCTGGAGAGAAGGTACAGGGCCAGTTAAAAGAGTGTGGACTATTTTCGTATTCTTTACAGTACTGTTGTCCATAATACTCTTATAATGGTAAAGGAATGATGTACGAACACCGATTTACCTTATAGGACGATCCGAGTGAAATCCGTCCCACAACGGGAAAAAAGGAGGTTGGAGAGAAAGAAAATTGCCAGTTAGGAAGGTGTGGACTATTTTGGTATGCTGTATTGTGTTGTTTTCCATAAGATTCTTTTAGTGGTGAAGTACTGATGTACAAACATCGATTCAATTTATATGAGGATTCGAGTTAAATTCGTCCCACTTAATAAGAAAAGGAGGTTGGAGAGAAAGTACAAGGCCAGTTAGAAGAGTTTGGACTATTTTCACATGCTTTATAGTGTTGGTGTCCATAAGAATCTTATGATGGTGAAGGAATGATGTACAAACCCCGATTTAACTTATAGGACGATCCCAGTGAAATTCGTCCCAGTCAGAGAACAAATGAGGTTGAAGAGAAAGAAAAGTGCCAGTTAGGAAGGTGGGGACTATTTTGGTATGCTTTATAGTATTGTTTCCCATTAGAGTCTTATAATGGTGAAGGAATGATGTACAGACACCGATTCAGCTTATAGGACGATCCGAGTGAAATCCGTCCCACTTAGAAAGAAAAGGAGGTTGGAGAGAAAGAAAAGTGTCATTTAGGAAAGGCGTGGAATAGTTTCGTATGCTTTATAGTATTGTTTTCCATTAAAGTCTTATAGTGGTGAAGTAATGATCTCCAAACACCGATTCAACTTATAAGACGATTCGAGTGAAATCCGTCCCACTTAGAAAGAAAAGGAGGCTGGAGAGAAGGTACAGGGCCAGTTAAAAGAGTGTGGACTATTTTCGTATTCTTTACAGTACTGTTGTCCATAATACTCTTATAATGGTAAAGGAATGATGTACGAACACCGATTTACCTTATAGGACGATCCGAGTGAAATCCGTCCCACAACGGGAAAAAAGGAGGTTGGAGAGAAAGAAAATTGCCAGTTAGGAAGGTGTGGACTATTTTGGTATGCTGTATTGTGTTGTTTTCCATAAGATTCTTTTAGTGGTGAAGTACTGATGTACAAACATCGATTCAATTTATATGAGGATTCGAGTTAAATTCGTCCCACTTAATAAGAAAAGGAGGTTGGAGAGAAAGTACAAGGCCAGTTAGAAGAGTTTGGACTATTTTCACATGCTTTATAGTGTTGGTGTCCATAAGAATCTTATGATGGTGAAGGAATGATGTACAAACCCCGATTTAACTTATAGGACGATCCCAGTGAAATTCGTCCCAGTCAGAGAACAAATGAGGTTGAAGAGAAAGAAAAGTGCCAGTTAGGAAGGTGGGGACTATTTTGGTATGCTTTATAGTATTGTTTCCCATTAGAGTCTTATAATGGTGAAGGAATGATGTACAGACACCGATTCAGCTTATAGGACGATCCGAGTGAAATCCGTCCCACTTAGAAAGAAAAGGAGGTTGGAGAGAAAGAAAAGTGTCATTTAGGAAAGGCGTGGAATAGTTTCGTATGCTTTATAATATTGTTTTCCATTAAAGTCTTATAGTGGTGAAGTAATGATCTCCAAACACCGATTCAACTTATAAGACGATTCGAGTGAAATCCGTCCCACTTAGAAAGAAAAGGAGGCTGGAGAGAAGGTACAGGGCCAGTTAAAAGAGTGTGGACTATTTTCGTATTCTTTACAGTACTGTTGTCCATAATACTCTTATAATGGTAAAGGAATGATGTACGAACACCGATTTACCTTATAGGACGATCCGAGTGAAATCCGTCCCACAACGGGAAAAAAGGAGGTTGGAGAGAAAGAAAATTGCCAGTTAGGAAGGTGTGGACTATTTTGGTATGCTGTATTGTGTTGTTTTCCATAAGATTCTTTTAGTGGTGAAGTACTGATGTACAAACATCGATTCAATTTATATGAGGATTCGAGTTAAATTCGTCCCACTTAATAAGAAAAGGAGGTTGGAGAGAAAGTACAAGGCCAGTTAGAAGAGTTTGGACTATTTTCACATGCTTTATAGTGTTGGTGTCCATAAGAATCTTATGATGGTGAAGGAATGATGTACAAACCCCGATTTAACTTATAGGACGATCCCAGTGAAATTCGTCCCAGTCAGAGAACAAAGGAGGTTGAAGAGAAAGAAAAGTGCCAGTTAGGAAGGTGGGGACTATTTTGGTATGCTTTATAGTATTGTTTCCCATTAGAGTCTTATAATGGTGAATGAATGATGTACAGACACCGATTCAGCTTATAGGACGATCCGAGTGAAATCCGTCCCACTTAGAAAGAAAAGGAGGTTGGAGAGAAAGAAAAGTGTCATTTAGGATGAGTGGTAGAGAGTCAGTGTCATTTAGAAAAGTGTCACTTGTTGGATATTCAAAATGGAGATAGAGTTTCAAGCAATGGGTGAGGGGAATATTTGCTTAGTCTTCCTGGAATTTATGTTCTGGGTTTGTGTTTGGATGAGTGGTAGAGAGTCAGTGTTTATGGGATTATGGTTCAGGAAATGGTTCAGACTTCGTGGGAGGTGCTTTGTGATCTTTTTTATAAATGTTGCATTATCTTTTGATCCATTTGTTTATACTGTGCAGATTTATAAGTGGGTTGCTGAAGTTCAAGGGGTTCGAATGGCTATGAAGACTCTCGCTGTGATAGAAATTAATTTATGTAATCTGATGAAGATTATGTATATTATATTTGTGGGGAGGTGCTCTAGAGATATGTTAAACATTGGTTCCTATAGTCTTATGTTTTATCAGACTTGTTTTATTGTTGTAAGGGTTATGGTGATTCTCTTGTATAATCCCCTGTGTTTAGAGTTAAGCTTAACTCTCTGGTGGGTTTGGGGGTTCCACCCTTGGGGTATGCCCCAAGTATTTTGTAGGCTTCTCGCCATTTTTTAATTTTCTATAATACTGACTTACTTTTCAAAAAAAAAAAAGTGTCATTTAGGAAAGGCGTGGAATAGTTTCGTATGCTTTATAGTATTGTTTTCCATTAAAGTCTTATAGTGGTGAAGTAATGATCTCCAAACACCGATTCAACTTATAAGACGATTCGAGTGAAATTCGTCCCACTTAGAAAGAAAAGGAGGTTGGAGAGAAGGTACAGGGCCAGTTAAAAGAGTGTGGACTATTTTCGTATTCTTTACAGTACTGTTGTCCATAATACTCTTATAATGGTAAAGGAATGATGTACGAACACCGATTTACCTTATAGGACGATCCGAGTGAAATCCGTCCCACAACGGTAAAAAAAGAGGTTGGAGAGAAAGAAAATTGCCAGTTTGGAAGGTGTGGACTATTTTGGTATGCTGTATTGTGTTGTTTTCCATAAGATTCTTTTAGTGGTGAAGTACTGATGTACAAACATCGATTCAATTTATATGAGGATTCGAGTTAAATTCGTCCCACTTAATAAGAAAAGGAGGTTGGAGAGAAAGTACAAGGCCAGTTAGAAGAGTTTGGACTATTTTCACATGCTTTATAGTATTGGTGTCCATAAGAATCTTATGATGGTGAAGGAATGATGTACAAACCCCGATTTAACTTATAGGACAATCCCAGTGAAATTCGTCCCAGTCAGAGAATAAAGGAGGTTGAAGAGAAAGAAAAGTGCCAGTTGGGAAGGTGGGACTATTTTGGTATGCTTTATAGTATTGTTTCCCATTAGAGTCTTATAATGGTGAATGAATGATGTACAGACACCGATTCAGCTTATAGGACGATCCGAGTGAAATCCGTCCCACTTAGAAAGAAAAGGAGGTTGGAGAGAAAGAAAAGTGTCATTTAGGAAAGGCGTGGAATAGTTTCGTATGCTTTATAGTATTGTTTTCCATTAAAGTCTTATAGTGGTGAAGTAATGATCTCCAAACACCGATTCAACTTATAAGACGATTCGAGTGAAATCCGTCCCACTTAGAAAGAAAAGGAGGTTGGAGAGAAGGTACAGGGCCAGTTAAAAGAGTGTAGACTATTTTCGTATTCTTTATAGTACTGTTGTCCATAATACTCTTATAATGGTAAAGGAATGATGTACGAACACCGATTTACCTTATAGGACGATCCGAGTGAAATCCGTCCCACAACGGGAAAAAATGAGGTTGGAGAGAAAGAAAATTGCCAGTTAGGAAGGTGTGGACTATTTTGGTATGCTTTATTGTGTTGTTTTCCATAAGATTCTTTTAGTGGTGAAGTACTGATGTACAAACATCGATTCAATTTATATGGGGATTCGAGTTAAATTCGTCCCACTTAATAAGAAAAGGAGGTTGAAGAGAAAGTACAAGGGCAGTTAGAAGAGTTTGGACTATTTTCACATGCTTTATAGTCTTGGTGTCCATAAGAATCTTATGATGGTGAAGGAATGATGTACAAACCCCGATTTAACTTATAGGACGATCCCAGTGAAATTCGTCCCAGTCAGAGAACAAAGGAGGTTGAAGAGAAAGAAAAGTGCCAGTTAGGAAGGTGGGGACTATTTTGGTATGCTTTATAGTATTGTTTCCCATTAGAGTCTTATAATGGTGAAGGAATGATGTACAGACACCGATTCAACTTATAGGACGATCCGAGTGAAATCCGTCCCACTTAATAAGTAAAGGAGGTTGGAGAGAAAGAAAAGTGTCATTTAGGAAAGGCGTGGAATAGTTTCGTATGCTTTATAGTATTGTTTTCCATTAAAGTCTTATAGTGGTGAAGTAATGATCTCCAAACACCGATTCAACTTATAAGACGATTCGAGTGAAATCCGTCCCACTTAGAAAGAAAAGGAGGTTGGAGAGAAGGTACAGGGCCTGTTAAAAGAGTGTGGACTATTTTGGTATGCTTTATAGTATTGTTTCCCATTAGAGTCTTATAATGGTGAAGGAATGATGTACAGACACCGATTCAACTTATAGGACGATCCGAGTAAAATCCGTCCCACTTAGAAAGAAAAGGAGGTTGGAGAGAAAGAAAAGTGTCATTTAGGAAAGGCGTGGAATAGTTTCGTATGCTTTATAGTATTGTTTTCCATTAAAGTCTTATAGTGGTGAAGTAATGATCTCCAAACACCGATTCAACTTATAAGATGATTCGAGTGAAATCCGTCCCACTTAGAAAGAAAAGGAGGTTGGAGAGAAGGTACAGGGCCAGTTAAAAGAGTGTGGACTATTTTCGTATTCTTTATAGTACTGTTGTCCATAATACTCTTATAATGGTAAAGGAATGATGTACGAACACCGATTTACCTTATAGGACGATCCGAGTGAAATCCGTCCCACAACGGGAAAAAAGCAGGTTGGAGAGAAAGAAAATTGCCAGTTAGGAAGGTGTGGACTATTTTGGTATGCTTTATTGTGTTGTTTTCCATAAGATTCTTTTAGTGGTGAAGTACTGATGTACAAACATCGATTCAATTTATATGAGGATTCGATTTAAATTCGTCCCACTTAATAAGAAAAGGAGGTTGGAGAGAAAGTACAAGGCCAGTTAGAAGAGTTTGGACTATTTTCACATGCTTTATAGTATTGGTGTCCATAAGAATCTTATGATGGAGAAGGAATGATGTACAAACCCCGATTTAACTTATAGGACGATCCCAGTGAAATTCGTCCAAGTCAGAGAACAAAGGAGGTTGAAGAGAAAGAAAAGTGCCAGTTAGGAAGGTGGGGACTATTTTGGTATGCTTTATAGTATTGTTTCCCATTAGAGTCTTATAATGGTGAAGGAATGATGTACAGACACCGATTCAACTTATAGGACGATCCGAGTGAAATCCGTCCCACTTAGAAAGAAAATGAGGTTGGAGAGAAAGAAAAGTGTCATTTAGGAAAGGCGTGGAATAGTTTCGTATGCTTTATAGTATTGTTTTCCATTAAAGTCTTATAGTGGTGAAGTAATGATCTCCAAACACCGATTCAACTTATAAGACGATTCGAGTGAAATCCGTCCCACTTAGAAAGAAAAGGAGGTTGGAGAGAAGGTACAGGGCCAGTTAAAAGAGTGTGGACTATTTTCGTATTCTTTATAGTACTGTTGTCCATAATACTCTTATAATGGTAAAGGAATGATGTACGAACACCGATTTACCTTATAGGACGATCCGAGTGAAATCCGTCCCACAACGGGAAAAAATGAGGTTGGAGAGAAAGAAAATTGCCAGTTAGGAAGGTGTGGACTATTTTGGTATGCTGTATTGTGTTGTTTTCCATAAGATTCTTTTAGTGGTGAAGTACTGATGTACAAACATCGATTCAATTTATATGAGGATTCGAGTTAAATTCGTCCCACTTAGAAAGAAAAGGAGGTTGGAGAGAAAGAAAAGTGTCATTTAGGAAGGCGTGGAATAGTTTTTTTTTTTTTTTTTGAAAGGTAAGTAATTTATAAAATAAAAAAGAAAAGGCAAAGCCTTACAAAATACATGGGGCATACCCCATGAGAAAAAACTCCCCCATACATAAATGGTATCCCCAAACCCACCAGATTAATAGAAGCCAAGAAATACAATGAAAATGAAGCACTATAACCTTATAATTGGCTTTACACAAATTTTGAAAATGATAACAAAAGGAAACAATAAAGTAATCAAAATCCTTTCTATGCCATTGCTTCCAACTTTGCCAGTCTTCAAAAGTAACACAATCTTCAACATTTGCCGAATAACCATTGAACTTGTAATCCCCATAATCATCCAGCCCCATATACAACCTCATTGACAAGTGAAAACCATTAGCACGGCTCCAAGTATCATAACAAATCAGCCATAACCAAGGACTAAAACTGAGAAGCAAAATAGACCACATCTCCACACATTTGAAGCTCAAAAATCTGCTCTAAAATTTGATTTCCCTTCAAAATCTGCTCAGAAATCTGCTCAAAATCTGCACTAAAAACTGAATTTCCTTCAAAATCTGCTCCAATCTGCTCAAAAATATGATATTCCTTCGAAATCTGCTCAAAACACTGATTTTCCTTTGAAATCTGCTAAAAAATATGCTCAAAAAACTAATTTGCCTTCGAAATCTGCTCAAAAAGCTGCTCAAAAATCTGATTTTCCTACGAAATCTGCTAAAAAATCTGCCCCAAGAACCCCATATACTGCTCTTCATAAGATGCTCAAGAGCCTCGAATATAATACACATAATCTTCATCATATTACAAACATTAATTCCTCTCACAGTGAGTGTCTTCATAGCCATCCGATCCCCGTGAACTTCACCAACCAACTTATATCTCTGTACAATGTAAACAAAGGGATCAAAAGATAATGCAACATTTATAAAAATTATCACGAAGAACCTCCCACGATGTCTGAACCATAACCCCAACAACACTAACTCTCTACCACTCATCCAAACACAAACCCAGAACATAAATTCCTTGAAAACTGAGCAAAAATACCCCTCACCCATTGCTTGAAACTCTATCTCCATTTTGAGTATCCAACAAGTGAAACAATCTAAATTTGACAGAAGAAATTATCTCCTGAACAAGTTGATCCTCCTTTTTAAAC
Source organism: Cornus suecica (assembly GCA_963922005.1). Taxonomy (NCBI): domain Eukaryota; kingdom Viridiplantae; phylum Streptophyta; class Magnoliopsida; order Cornales; family Cornaceae; genus Cornus; species Cornus suecica. The sequence goes on along the minus strand of OY998242.1, from coordinate 53,027,724 downwards.
TCTCCTGCATACAACCTGAGATTCCTCTCCCTCCATAAAATGTAAACACTAGCAGCCAAAGAGAGCTTGGTGACACATGCACTTAAAGTATTATTAGTACAATGGTCATTGCACCAATTAACCATATCCACCCACTTCTTCCCAATGTGCCTCAAACCATTTTCAATAGTAACCGAAGAACACACTTGAGAAGAAAAACTGCATTCAAAGAATAAATGCTCCCTGTTTTCACACGGTAAGTCACATAATACACATTTTTGTTGCTGAATCAACCCATAAATGACCAATTTATCTTGTGTCTGCATCCTATTGTGAATTAAAGTCCATAAAATGAAAGCATGTCTTGGAATATTATTTGGGAACCACACAGTCTTATACCATTTAACTTGATTATCCCTGTTCCTTAACAAATTCCAAGCTGAACTAATAGAATACTTACCCCTGGTAGGCTTCCAAATCAACGTATCAACATCATGACAATCTGGAGGAGGGAGGAGAGCAATATCATCTCTTAACTCCATTAATTTATGAGAGTTTGCAAAAGGAGGAAACCATTGCCCATTTCTGATTATAGCATTGACTTTACAATTGTTTCTTAATCCAGAATCATACCTGATCCTATCCCCATGTTTTTCTACAATAGAATTGGGATACAACCAATCATCATGCCAAAGGAGAATATTATTTCCATTCCAAACCTTGTACTCCATGAATTGGCGTGGAATAATTTCGTATGCTTTATAGTATTGTTTTCAATTAAAGTCTTATAGTGGTGAAGTAATGATCTACAAACACCGATTCAACTTATAAGACGATTCGAGTGAAATCCGTCCCACTTAGAAAGAAAAGGAGGCTGGAGAGAAGGTACAGGGCCAGTTAAAAGAGTGTGGACTATTTTCGTATGCTTTATAGTACTGTTGTCCATAAGACTCTTATAATGGTAAATGAATGATGTACGAACAGCGATTTACCTTATAGGATGATCCGAGTGAAATCCGTCCCACAGCGGAAAAAAAGGAGGTTGGAGAGAAAGAAGATTGTCAGTTAGGAAGGTGTGGACTATTTTGGTATGCTTTATTGTGTTGTTTTCCATAAGATTCTTATAGTGGTGAAGTACTGATGTACAAACATCGATTCAATTTATATGAGGATTCGAGTTAAATTCGTCCCACTTAATAGGAAAAGGAGGTTGGAGAGAAAGTACAAGGCCAGTTAGAAGAGTTTGGACTATTTTCATATGCTTTATAGTATTGGTGTCCATAAGAATCTTATGATGGTGAAGAAATGATGTACAAACCCCGATTTAACTTATAGGACGATCCCAGTGAAATTCGTCCCAGTCAGAGAACAAAGGAGGTTGAAGAGAAAGAAAAGTGCCAGTTAGGAAGGTGGGGACTATTTTGGTATGCTTTATAGTATTGTTTCCTATTAGAGTCTTATAATGGAGAAGGAATGATGTACAAACACCGATTCAACTTATAGGACGATCCGAGTGAAATCCGTCCCACTTAGAAAGAAAAGGAGGTTGGAGAGAAAGAAAAGTGTCATTTAGGAAGGCGTGGAATAGTTTCGTATGCTTTATAGTATTGTTTTCCATTAAAGTCTTATAGTGGTGAAGTAATGATCTACAAACACCGATTCAACTTATAAGATGATTCGAGTGAAAACCATCCCACTTAGAAAGAAAAGGAGGCTGGAGAGAAGGTACAGGGCCAGTTAAAAGAGTGTGGACTATTTTCGTATGCTTTATAGTACTGTTGTCCATAAGACTCTTATAATGGTAAAGGAATGATGTACGAACAACGATTTACCTTATAGGACGATCCGAGTGAAATCCGTCCCACAGCGAAAAAAAAGGAGGTTGGAGAGAAAGAAGATTGTCAGTTAGGAAGGTGTGGACTATTTTGGTATGCTTTATTGTGTTGTTTTCCATAAGATTCTTATAGTGGTGAAGTACTGATGTACAAACATCGATTCAATTTATATGAGGATTCGAGTTAAATTCGTCCCACTTAGAAAGAAAAGGAGGTTGGAGAGAAAGAAAAGTGTCATTTAGGAAGGCGTGGAATAGTTTCGTATGCTTTATAGTATTGTTTTCCATTAAAGTCTTATAGTGGTGAAGTAATGATCTACAAACACCGATTCAACTTATAAGACGGTTCGAGTGAAATCCGTCCCACTTAGAAAGAAAAGGAGGCTGGAGAGAAGGTACAGGGCCAGTTAAAAGAGTGTGGACTATTTTCGTATGCTTTATAGTACTGTTGTCCATAAGACTCTTATAATGGTAAATGAATGATGTACGAACAGCGATTTACCTTATAGGATGATCCGAGTGAAATCCGTCCCACAGCGGAAAAAAAGGAGGTTGGAGAGAAAGAAGATTGTCAGTTAGGAAGGTGTGGACTATTTTGGTATGCTTTATTGTGTTGTTTTCCATAAGATTCTTATAGTGGTGAAGTACTGATGTACAAACATCGATTCAATTTATATGAGGATTCGAGTTAAATTCGTCCCACTTAATAGGAAAAGGAGGTAGGAGAGAAAGTACAAGGCCAGTTAGAAGAGTTTGGACTATTTTCATATGCTTTATAGTATTGGTGTCCATAAGAATCTTATGATGGTGAAGAAATGATGTACAAACCCCGATTTAACTTATAGGACGATCCCAGTGAAATTCGTCCCAGTCAGAGAACAAAGGAGGTTGAAGAGAAAGAAAAGTGCCAGTTAGGAAGGTGGGGACTATTTTGGTATGCTTTATAGTATTGTTTCCTATTAGAGTCTTATAATGGAGAAGGAATGATGTACAAACACCGATTCAACTTATAGGACGATCCGAGTGAAATCCGTCCCACTTAGAAAGAAAAGGAGGTTGGAGAGAAAAAAAAGTGTCATTTAGGAAGGCGTGGAATAGTTTCGTATGCTTTATAGTATTGTTTTCCATTAAAGTCTTATAGTGGTGAAGTAATGATCTACAAACACCGATTCAACTTATAAGATGATTCGAGTGAAAACCATCCCACTTAGAAAGAAAAGGAGGCTGGAGAGAAGGTACAGGGCCAGTTAAAAGAGTGTGGACTATTTTCGTACGCTTTATAGTACTGTTGTCCATAAGACTCTTATAATGGTAAAGGAATGATGTACGAACAACGATTTACCTTATAGGACGATCCGAGTGAAATCCGTCCCACAGCGAAAAAAAAGGAGGTTGGAGAGAAAGAAGATTGTTAGTTAGGAAGGTGTGGACTATTTTGGTATGCTTTATTGTGTTGTTTTCCATAAGATTCTTATAGTGGTGAAGTACTGATGTACAAACATCGATTCAATTTATATGAGGATTCGAGTTAAATTCGTCCCACTTAGAAAGAAAAGGAGGTTGGAGAGAAAGAAAAGTGTCATTTAGGAAGGCGTGGAATAGTTTCGTATGCTTTATAGTATTGTTTTCCATTAAAGTCTTATAGTGGTGAAGTAATGATCTACAAACACCGATTCAACTTATAAGACGATTCGAGTGAAATCCGTCCCACTTAGAAAGAAAAGGAGGCTGGAGAGAAGGTACAGGGCCAGTTAAAAGAGTGTGGACTATTTTCGTATGCTTTATAGTACTGTTGTCCATAAGACTCTTATAATGGTAAATGAATGATGTACGAACAGCGATTTACCTTATAGGATGATCCGAGTGAAATCCGTCCCACAGCGGAAAAAAAGGAGGTTGGAGAGAAAGAAGATTGTCAGTTAGGAAGGTGTGGACTATTTTGGTATGCTTTATTGTGTTGTTTTCCATAAGATTCTTATAGTGGTGAAGTACTGATGTACAAACATCGATTCAATTTATATGAGGATTCGAGTTAAATTCGTCCCACTTAATAGGAAAAGGAGGTTGGAGAGAAAGTACAAGGCCAGTTAGAAGAGTTTGGACTATTTTCATATGCTTTATAGTATTGGTGTCCATAAGAATCTTATGATGGTGAAGAAATGATGTACAAACCCCGATTTAACTTATAGGACGATCCCAGTGAAATTCGTCCCAGTCAGAGAACAAAGGAGGTTGAAGAGAAAGAAAAGTGCCAGTTAGGAAGGTGGGGACTATTTTGGTATGCTTTATAGTATTGTTTCCTATTAGAGTCTTATAATGGAGAAGGAATGATGTACAAACACCGATTCAACTTATAGGACGATCCGAGTGAAATCCGTCCCACTTAGAAAGAAAAGGTGGTTGGAGAGAAAGAAAAGTGTCATTTAGGAAGGCGTGGAATAGTTTCGTATGCTTTATAGTATTGTTTTCCATTAAAGTCTTATAGTGGTGAAGTAATGATCTACAAACACCGATTCCACTTATAAGATGATTCGAGTGAAAACCATCCCACTTAGAAAGAAAAGGAGGCTGGAGAGAAGGTACAGGGCCAGTTAAAAGAGTGTGGACTATTTTCGTATGCTTTATAGTACTGTTGTCCATAAGACTCTTATAATGGTAAAGGAATGATGTACGAACAGCGATTTACCTTATAGGACGATCCGAGTGAAATCCGTCCCACAGCGAAAAAAAAGGAGGTTGGAGAGAAAGAAGATTGTCAGTTAGGAAGGTGTGGACTATTTTGGTATGCTTTATTGTGTTGTTTTCCATAAGATTCTTATAGTGGTGAAGTACTGATGTACAAACATCGATTCAATTTATATGAGGATTCGAGTTAAATTCGTCCCACTTAGAAAGAAAAGGAGGTTGGAGAGAAAGAAAAGTGTCATTTAGGAAGGCGTGGAATAGTTTCGTATGCTTTATAGTATTGTTTTCCATTAAAGTCTTATAGTGGTGAAGTAATGATCTACAAACACCGATTCAACTTATAAGACGATTCGAGTGAAATCCGTCCCACTTAGAAAGAAAAGGAGGCTGGAGAGAAGGTACAGGGCCAGTTAAAAGAGTGTGGACTATTTTCGTATGCTTTATAGTACTGTTGTCCATAAGACTCTTATAATGGTAAATGAATGATGTACGAACAGCGATTTACCTTATAGGATGATCCGAGTGAAATCCGTCCCACAGCGGAAAAAAAGGAGGTTGGAGAGAAAGAAGATTGTCAGTTAGGAAGGTGTGGACTATTTTGGTATGCTTTATTGTGTTGTTTTCCATAAGATTCTTATAGTGGTGAAGTACTGATGTACAAACATCGATTCAATTTATATGAGGATTCGAGTTAAATTCGTCCCACTTAATAGGAAAAGGAGGTTGGAGAGAAAGTACAAGGCCAGTTAGAAGAGTTTGGACTATTTTCATATGCTTTATAGTATTGGTGTCCATAAGAATCTTATGATGGTGAAGAAATGATGTACAAACCCCGATTTAACTTATAGGACGATCCCAGTGAAATTCGTCCCAGTCAGAGAACAAAGGAGGTTGAAGAGAAAGAAAAGTGCCAGTTAGGAAGGTGGGGACTATTTTGGTATGCTTTATAGTATTGTTTCCTATTAGAGTCTTATAATGGAGAAGGAATGATGTACAAACACCGATTCAACTTATAGGACGATCCGAGTGAAATCCGTCCCACTTAGAAAGAAAAGGTGGTTGGAGAGAAAGAAAAGTGTCATTTAGGAAGGCGTGGAATAGTTTCGTATGCTTTATAGTATTGTTTTCCATTAAAGTCTTATAGTGGTGAAGTAATGATCTACAAACACCGATTCAACTTATAAGATGATTCGAGTGAAAACCATCCCACTTAGAAAGAAAAGGAGGCTGGAGAGAAGGTACAGGGCCAGTTAAAAGAGTGTGGACTATTTTCGTATGCTTTATAGTACTGTTGTCCATAAGACTCTTATAATGGTAAAGGAATGATGTACGAACAGCGATTTACCTTATAGGACGATCCGAGTGAAATCCGTCCCACAGCGAAAAAAAAGGAGGTTGGAGAGAAAGAAGATTGTCAGTTAGGAAGGTGTGGACTATTTTGGTATGCTTTATTGTGTTGTTTTCCATAAGATTCTTATAGTGGTGAAGTACTGATGTACAAACATCGATTCAATTTATATGAGGATTCGAGTTAAATTCGTCCCACTTAGAAAGAAAAGGAGGTTGGAGAGAAAGAAAAGTGTCATTTAGGAAGGCGTGGAATAGTTTCGTATGCTTTATAGTATTGTTTTCCATTAAAGTCTTATAGTGGTGAAGTAATGATCTACAAACACCGATTCAACTTATAAGACGATTCGAGTGAAATCCGTCCCACTTAGAAAGAAAAGGAGGCTGGAGAGAAGGTACAGGGCCAGTTAAAAGAGTGTGGACTATTTTCGTATGCTTTATAGTACTGTTGTCCATAAGACTCTTATAATGGTAAATGAATGATGTACGAACAGCGATTTACCTTATAGGATGATCCGAGTGAAATCCGTCCCACAGCGGAAAAAAAGGAGGTTGGAGAGAAAGAAGATTGTCAGTTAGGAAGGTGTGGACTATTTTGGTATGCTTTATTGTGTTGTTTTCCATAAGATTCTTATAGTGGTGAAGTACTGATGTACAAACATCGATTCAATTTATATGAGGATTCGAGTTAAATTCGTCCCACTTAATAGGAAAAGGAGGTTGGAGAGAAAGTACAAGGCCAGTTAGAAGAGTTTGGACTATTTTCATATGCTTTATAGTATTGGTGTCCATAAGAATCTTATGATGGTGAAGAAATGATGTACAAACCCCGATTTAACTTATAGGACGATCCCAGTGAAATTCGTCCCAGTCAGAGAACAAAGGAGGTTGAAGAGAAAGAAAAGTGCCAGTTAGGAAGGTGGGGACTATTTTGGTATGCTTTATAGTATTGTTTCCTATTAGAGTCTTATAATGGAGAAGGAATGATGTACAAACACCGATTCAACTTATAGGACGATCCGAGTGAAATCCGTCCCACTTAGAAAGAAAAGGTGGTTGGAGAGAAAGAAAAGTGTCATTTAGGAAGGCGTGGAATAGTTTCGTATGCTTTATAGTATTGTTTTCCATTAAAGTCTTATAGTGGTGAAGTAATGATCTACAAACACCGATTCAACTTATAAGATGATTCGAGTGAAAACCATCCCACTTAGAAAGAAAAGGAGGCTGGAGAGAAGGTACAGGGCCAGTTAAAAGAGTGTGGACTATTTTCGTATGCTTTATAGTACTGTTGTCCATAAGACTCTTATAATGGTAAAGGAATGATGTACGAACAACGATTTACCTTATAGGACGATGCGAGTGAAATCCGTCCCACAGCGAAAAAAAAGGAGGTTGGAGAGAAAGAAGATTGTCAGTTAGGAAGGTGTGGACTATTTTGGTATGCTTTATTGTGTTGTTTTCCATAAGATTCTTATAGTGGTGAAGTACTGATGTACAAACATCGATTCAATTTATATGAGGATTCGAGTTAAATTCGTCCCACTTAGAAAGAAAAGGAGGTTGGAGAGAAAGAAAAGTGTCATTTAGGAAGGCGTGGAATAGTTTCGTATGCTTTATAGTATTGTTTTCCATTAAAGTCTTATAGTGGTGAAGTAATGATCTACAAACACCGATTCAACTTATAAGACGATTCGAGTGAAATCCGTCCCACTTAGAAAGAAAAGGAGGCTGGAGAGAAGGTACAGGGCCAGTTAAAAGAGTGTGGACTATTTTCGTATGCTTTATAGTACTGTTGTCCATAAGACTCTTATAATGGTAAATGAATGATGTACGAACAGCGATTTACCTTATAGGATGATCCGAGTGAAATCCGTCCCACAGCGGAAAAAAAGGAGGTTGGAGAGAAAGAAGATTGTCAGTTAGGAAGGTGTGGACTATTTTGGTATGCTTTATTGTGTTGTTTTCCATAAGATTCTTATAGTGGTGAAGTACTGATGTACAAACATCGATTCAATTTATATGAGGATTCGAGTTAAATTCGTCCCACTTAATAGGAAAAGGAGGTTGGAGAGAAAGTACAAGGCCAGTTAGAAGAGTTTGGACTATTTTCATATGCTTTATAGTATTGGTGTCCATAAGAATCTTATGATGGTGAAGAAATGATGTACAAACCCCGATTTAACTTATAGGACGATCCCAGTGAAATTCGTCCCAGTCAGAGAACAAAGGAGGTTGAAGAGAAAGAAAAGTGCCAGTTAGGAAGGTGGGGACTATTTTGGTATGCTTTATAGTATTGTTTCCTATTAGAGTCTTATAATGGAGAAGGAATGATGTACAAACACCGATTCAACTTATAGGACGATCCGAGTGAAATCCGTCCCACTTAGAAAGAAAAGGAGGTTGGAGAGAAAGAAAAGTGTCATTTAGGAAGGCGTGGAATAGTTTCGTATGCTTTATAGTATTGTTTTCCATTAAAGTCTTATAGTGGTGAAGTAATGATCTACAAACACCGATTCAACTTATAAGATGATTCGAGTGAAAACCATCCCACTTAGAAAGAAAAGGAGGCTGGAGAGAAGGTACAGGGCCAGTTAAAAGAGTGTGGACTATTTTCGTATGCTTTATAGTACTGTTGTCCATAAGACTCTTATAATGGTAAAGGAATGATGTACGAACAGCGATTTACCTTATAGGACGATCCGAGTGAAATCCGTCCCACAGCGAAAAAAAATGAGGTTGGAGAGAAAGAAGATTGTCAGTTAGGAAGGTGTGGACTATTTTGGTATGCTTTATTGTGTTGTTTTCCATAAGATTCTTATAGTGGTGAAGTACTGATGTACAAACATCGATTCAATTTATATGAGGATTCGAGTTAAATTCGTCCCACTTAGAAAGAAAAGGAGGTTGGAGAGAAAGAAAAGTGTCATTTAGGAAGGCGTGGAATAGTTTCGTATGCTTTATAGTATTGTTTTCCATTAAAGTCTTATAGTGGTGAAGTAATGATCTACAAACACCGATTCAACTTATAAGACGATTCGAGTGAAATCCGTCCCACTTAGAAAGAAAAGGAGGCTGGAGAGAAGGTACAGGGCCAGTTAAAAGAGTGTGGACTATTTTCGTATGCTTTATAGTACTGTTGTCCATAAGACTCTTATAATGGTAAATGAATGATGTACGAACAGCGATTTACCTTATAGGATGATCCGAGTGAAATCCGTCCCACAGCGGAAAAAAAGGAGGTTGGAGAGAAAGAAGATTGTCAGTTAGGAAGGTGTGGACTATTTTGGTATGCTTTATTGTGTTGTTTTCCATAAGATTCTTATAGTGGTGAAGTACTGATGTACAAACATCGATTCAATTTATATGAGGATTCGAGTTAAATTCGTCCCACTTAATAGGAAAAGGAGGTTGGAGAGAAAGTACAAGGCCAGTTAGAAGAGTTTGGACTATTTTCATATGCTTTATAGTATTGGTGTCCATAAGAATCTTATGATGGTGAAGAAATGATGTACAAACCCCGATTTAACTTATAGGACGATCCCAGTGAAATTCGTCCCAGTCAGAGAACAAAGGAGGTTGAAGAGAAAGAAAAGTGCCAGTTAGGAAGGTGGGGACTATTTTGGTATGCTTTATAGTATTGTTTCCTATTAGAGTCTTATAATGGAGAAGGAATGATGTACAAACACCGATTCAACTTATAGGACGATCCGAGTGAAATCCGTCCCACTTAGAAAGAAAAGGTGGTTGGAGAGAAAGAAAAGTGTCATTTAGGAAGGCGTGGAATAGTTTCGTATGCTTTATAGTATTGTTTTCCATTAAAGTCTTATAGTGGTGAAGTAATGATCTACAAACACCGATTCAACTTATAAGATGATTCGAGTGAAAACCATCCCACTTAGAAAGAAAAGGAGGCTGGAGAGAAGGTACAGGGCCAGTTAAAAGAGTGTGGACTATTTTCGTATGCTTTATAGTACTGTTGTCCATAAGACTCTTATAATGGTAAAGGAATGATGTACGAACAGCGATTTACCTTATAGGACGATCCGAGTGAAATCCGTCCCACAGCGAAAAAAAATGAGGTTGGAGAGAAAGAAGATTGTCAGTTAGGAAGGTGTGGACTATTTTGGTATGCTTTATTGTGTTGTTTTCCATAAGATTCTTATAGTGGTGAAGTACTGATGTACAAACATCGATTCAATTTATATGAGGATTCGAGTTAAATTCGTCCCACTTAGAAAGAAAAGGAGGTTGGAGAGAAAGAAAAGTGTCATTTAGGAAGGCGTGGAATAGTTTCGTATGCTTTATAGTATTGTTTTCCATTAAAGTCTTATAGTGGTGAAGTAATGATCTACAAACACCGATTCAACTTATAAGACGATTCGAGTGAAATCCGTCCCACTTAGAAAGAAAAGGAGGCTGGAGAGAAGGTACAGGGCCAGTTAAAAGAGTGTGGACTATTTTCGTATGCTTTATAGTACTGTTGTCCATAAGACTCTTATAATGGTAAATGAATGATGTACGAACAGCGATTTACCTTATAGGATGATCCGAGTGAAATCCGTCCCACAGCGGAAAAAAAGGAGGTTGGAGAGAAAGAAGATTGTCAGTTAGGAAGGTGTGGACTATTTTGGTATGCTTTATTGTGTTGTTTTCCATAAGATTCTTATAGTGGTGAAGTACTGATGTACAAACATCGATTCAATTTATATGAGGATTCGAGTTAAATTCGTCCCACTTAATAGGAAAAGGAGGTTGGAGAGAAAGTACAAGGCCAGTTAGAAGAGTTTGGACTATTTTCATATGCTTTATAGTATTGGTGTCCATAAGAATCTTATGATGGTGAAGAAATGATGTACAAACCCCGATTTAACTTATAGGACGATCCCAGTGAAATTCGTCCCAGTCAGAGAACAAAGGAGGTTGAAGAGAAAGAAAAGTGCCAGTTAGGAAGGTGGGGACTATTTTGGTATGCTTTATAGTATTGTTTCCTATTAGAGTCTTATAATGGAGAAGGAATGATGTACAAACACCGATTCAACTTATAGGACGATCCGAGTGAAATCCGTCCCACTTAGAAAGAAAAGGAGGTTGGAGAGAAAGAAAAGTGTCATTTAGGAAGGCGTGGAATAGTTTCGTATGCTTTATAGTATTGTTTTCCATTAAAGTCTTATAGTGGTGAAGTAATGATCTACAAACACCGATTCAACTTATAAGATGATTCGAGTGAAAACCATCCCACTTAGAAAGAAAAGGAGGCTGGAGAGAAGGTACAGGGCCAGTTAAAAGAGTGTGGACTATTTTCGTATGCTTTATAGTACTGTTGTCCATAAGACTCTTATAATGGTAAAGGAATGATGTACGAACAGCGATTTACCTTATAGGACGATCCGAGTTAAATCCGTCCCACAGCGAAAAAAAAGGAGGTTGGAGAGAAAGAAGATTGTCAGTTAGGAAGGTGTGGACTATTTTGGTATGCTTTATTGTGTTGTTTTCCATAAGATTCTTATAGTGGTGAAGTACTGATGTACAAACATCGATTCAATTTATATGAGGATTCGAGTTAAATTCGTCCCACTTAGAAAGAAAAGGAGGTTGGAGAGAAAGAAAAGTGTCATTTAGGAAGGCGTGGAATAGTTTCGTATGCTTTATAGTATTGTTTTCCATTAAAGTCTTATAGTGGTGAAGTAATGATCTACAAACACCGATTCAACTTATAAGACGATTCGAGTGAAATCCGTCCCACTTAGAAAGAAAAGGAGGCTGGAGAGAAGGTACAGGGCCAGTTAAAAGAGTGTGGACTATTTTCGTATGCTTTATAGTACTGTTGTCCATAAGACTCTTATAATGGTAAATGAATGATGTACGAACAGCGATTTACCTTATAGGATGATCCGAGTGAAATCCGTCCCACAGCGGAAAAAAAGGAGGTTGGAGAGAAAGAAGATTGTCAGTTAGGAAGGTGTGGACTATTTTGGTATGCTTTATTGTGTTGTTTTCCATAAGATTCTTATAGTGGTGAAGTACTGATGTACAAACATCGATTCAATTTATATGAGGATTCGAGTTAAATTCGTCCCACTTAATAGGAAAAGGAGGTTGGAGAGAAAGTACAAGGCCAGTTAGAAGAGTTTGGACTATTTTCATATGCTTTATAGTATTGGTGTCCATAAGAATCTTATGATGGTGAAGAAATGATGTACAAACCCCGATTTAACTTATAGGACGATCCCAGTGAAATTCGTCCCAGTCAGAGAACAAAGGAGGTTGAAGAGAAAGAAAAGTGCCAGTTAGGAAGGTGGGGACTATTTTGGTATGCTTTATAGTATTGTTTCCTATTAGAGTCTTATAATGGAGAAGGAATGATGTACAAACACCGATTCAACTTATAGGACGATCCGAGTGAAATCCGTCCCACTTAGAAAGAAAAGGAGGTTGGAGAGAAAGAAAAGTGTCATTTAGGAAGGCGTGGAATAGTTTCGTATGCTTTATAGTATTGTTTTCCATTAAAGTCTTATAGTGGTGAAGTAATGATCTACAAACACCGATTCAACTTATAAGATGATTCGAGTGAAAACCATCCCACTTAGAAAGAAAAGGAGGCTGGAGAGAAGGTACAGGGCCAGTTAAAAGAGTGTGGACTATTTTCGTATGCTTTATAGTACTGTTGTCCATAAGACTCTTATAATGGTAAAGGAATGATGTACGAACAGCGATTTACCTTATAGGACGATCCGAGTTAAATCCGTCCCACAGCGAAAAAAAAGGAGGTTGGAGAGAAAGAAGATTGTCAGTTAGGAAGGTGTGGACTATTTTGGTATGCTTTATTGTGTTGTTTTCCATAAGATTCTTATAGTGGTGAAGTACTGATGTACAAACATCGATTCAATTTATATGAGGATTCGAGTTAAATTCGTCCCACTTAGAAAGAAAAGGAGGTTGGAGAGAAAGAAAAGTGTCATTTAGGAAGGCGTGGAATAGTTTCGTATGCTTTATAGTATTGTTTTCCATTAAAGTCTTATAGTGGTGAAGTAATGATCTACAAACACCGATTCAACTTATAAGACGATTCGAGTGAAATCCGTCCCACTTAGAAAGAAAAGGAGGCTGGAGAGAAGGTACAGGGCCAGTTAAAAGAGTGTGGACTATTTTCGTATGCTTTATAGTACTGTTGTCCATAAGACTCTTATAATGGTAAATGAATGATGTACGAACAGCGATTTACCTTATAGGATGATCCGAGTGAAATCCGTCCCACAGCGGAAAAAAAGGAGGTTGGAGAGAAAGAAGATTGTCAGTTAGGAAGGTGTGGACTATTTTGGTATGCTTTATTGTGTTGTTTTCCATAAGATTCTTATAGTGGTGAAGTACTGATGTACAAACATCGATTCAATTTATATGAGGATTCGAGTTAAATTCGTCCCACTTAATAGGAAAAGGAGGTTGGAGAGAAAGTACAAGGCCAGTTAGAAGAGTTTGGACTATTTTCATATGCTTTATAGTATTGGTGTCCATAAGAATCTTATGATGGTGAAGAAATGATGTACAAACCCCGATTTAACTTATAGGACGATCCCAGTGAAATTCGTCCCAGTCAGAGAACAAAGGAGGTTGAAGAGAAAGAAAAGTGCCAGTTAGGAAGGTGGGGACTATTTTGGTATGCTTTATAGTATTGTTTCCTATTAGAGTCTTATAATGGAGAAGGAATGATGTACAAACACCGATTCAACTTATAGGACGATCCGAGTGAAATCCGTCCCACTTAGAAAGAAAAGGAGGTTGGAGAGAAAGAAAAGTGTCATTTAGGAAGGCGTGGAATAGTTTCGTATGCTTTATAGTATTGTTTTCCATTAAAGTCTTATAGTGGTGAAGTAATGATCTACAAACACCGATTCAACTTATAAGATGATTCGAGTGAAAACCATCCCACTTAGAAAGAAAAGGAGGCTGGAGAGAAGGTACAGGGCCAGTTAAAAGAGTGTGGACTATTTTCGTATGCTTTATAGTACTGTTGTCCATAAGACTCTTATAATGGTAAAGGAATGATGTACGAACAGCGATTTACCTTATAGGACGATCCGAGTGAAATCCGTCCCACAGCGAAAAAAAAGGAGGTTGGAGAGAAAGAAGATTGTCAGTTAGGAAGGTGTGGACTATTTTGGTATGCTTTATTGTGTTGTTTTCCATAAGATTCTTATAGTGGTGAAGTACTGATGTACAAACATCGATTCAATTTATATGAGGATTCGAGTTAAATTCGTCCCACTTAGAAAGAAAAGGAGGTTGGAGAGAAAGAAAAGTGTCATTTAGGAAGGCGTGGAATAGTTTCGTATGCTTTATAGTATTGTTTTCCATTAAAGTCTTATAGTGGTGAAGTAATGATCTACAAACACCGATTCAACTTATAAGACGATTCGAGTGAAATCCGTCCCACTTAGAAAGAAAAGGAGGCTGGAGAGAAGGTACAGGGCCAGTTAAAAGAGTGTGGACTATTTTCGTATGCTTTATAGTACTGTTGTCCATAAGACTCTTATAATGGTAAATGAATGATGTACGAACAGCGATTTACCTTATAGGATGATCCGAGTGAAATCCGTCCCACAGCGGAAAAAAAGGAGGTTGGAGAGAAAGAAGATTGTCAGTTAGGAAGGTGTGGACTATTTTGGTATGCTTTATTGTGTTGTTTTCCATAAGATTCTTATAGTGGTGAAGTACTGATGTACAAACATCGATTCAATTTATATGAGGATTCGAGTTAAATTCGTCCCACTTAATAGGAAAAGGAGGTTGGAGAGAAAGTACAAGGCCAGTTAGAAGAGTTTGGACTATTTTCATATGCTTTATAGTATTGGTGTCCATAAGAATCTTATGATGGTGAAGAAATGATGTACAAACCCCGATTTAACTTATAGGACGATCCCAGTGAAATTCGTCCCAGTCAGAGAACAAAGGAGGTTGAAGAGAAAGAAAAGTGTCAGTTAGGAAGGTGGGGACTATTTTGGTATGCTTTATAGTATTGTTTCCTATTAGAGTCTTATAATGGAGAAGGAATGATGTACAAACACCGATTCAACTTATAGGACGATCCGAGTGAAATCCGTCCCACTTAGAAAGAAAAGGAGGTTGGAGAGAAAGAAAAGTGTCATTTAGGAAGGCGTGGAATAGTTTCGTATGCTTTATAGTATTGTTTTCCATTAAAGTCTTATAGTGGTGAAGTAATGATCTACAAACACCGATTCAACTTATAAGACGATTCGAGTGAAAACCATCCCACTTAGAAAGAAAAGGAGGCTGGAGAGAAGGTACAGGGCCAGTTAAAAGAGTGTGGACTATTTTCGTATGCTTTATAGTACTGTTGTCCATAAGACTCTTATAATGGTAAATGAATGATGTACGAACAGCGATTTACCTTATAGGATGATCCGAGTGAAATCCGTCCCACAGCGGAAAAAAAGGAGGTTGGAGAGAAAGAAGATTGTCAGTTAGGAAGGTGTGGACTATTTTGGTATGCTTTATTGTGTTGTTTTCCATAAGATTCTTATAGTGGTGAAGTACTGATGTACAAACATCGATTCAATTTATATGAGGATTCGAGTTAAATTCGTCCCACTTAATAGGAAAAGGAGGTTGGAGAGAAAGTACAAGGCCAGTTAGAAGAGTTTGGACTATTTTCATATGCTTTATAGTATTGGTGTCCATAAGAATCTTATGATGGTGAAGAAATGATGTACAAACCTCGATTTAACTTATAGGACGATCCCAGTGAAATTCGTCCCAGTCAGAGAACAAAGGAGGTTGAATAGAAAGAAAAGTGCCAGTTAGGAAGGTGGGGACTGTTTTGGTATGCTTTATAGTATTGTTTCCTATTAGAGTCTTATAATGGAGAAGGAAAGATGTACAAACACCGATTCAACTTATAGGACGATCCGAGTGAAAGCCGTCCCACTTAGAAAGAAAAGGAGGTTGGAGAGAAAGAAAAGTGTCATTTAGGAAGGCGTGGAATAGTTTCGTATGCTTTATAGTATTGTTTTCCATTAAAGTCTTATAGTGGTGAAGTAATGATCTACAAACACCGATTCAACTTATAAGATGATTCGAGTGAAAACCATCCCACTTAGAAAGAAAAGGAGGCTGGAGAGAAGGTACAGGGCCAGTTAAAAGAGTGTGGACTATTTTCGTATGCTTTATAGTACTGTTGTCCATAAGACTCTTATAATGGTAAAGGAATGATGTACGAACAGCGATTTACCTTATAGGACGATCCGAGTGAAATCCGTCCCACAGCGAAAAAAAAGGAGGTTGGAGAGAAAGAAGATTGTCAGTTAGGAAGGTGTGGACTATTTTGGTATGCTTTATTGTGTTGTTTTCCATAAGATTCTTATAGTGGTGAAGTACTGATGTACAAACATCGATTCAATTTATATGAGGATTCGAGTTAAATTCGTCCCACTTAGAAAGAAAAGGAGGTTGGAGAGAAAGAAAAGTGTCATTTAGGAAGGCGTGGAATAGTTTCGTATGCTTTATAGTATTGTTTTCCATTAAAGTCTTATAGTGGTGAAGTAATGATCTACAAACACCGATTCAACTTATAAGACGATTCGAGTGAAATCCGTCCCACTTAGAAAGAGAAGGAGGCTGGAGAGAAGGTACAGGGCCAGTTAAAAGAGTGTGGACTATTTTCGTATGCTTTATAGTACTGTTGTCCATAAGACTCTTATAATGGTAAAGGAATGATGTACGAACAGCGATTTACCTTATTGGATGATCCGAGTGAAATCCGTCCCACAGCGGAAAAAAAGGAGGTTGGAGAGAAAGAAGATTGTCAGTTAGGAAGGTGTGGACTATTTTGGTATGCTTTATTGTGTTGTTTTCCATAAGATTCTTATAGTGGTGAAGTACTGATGTACAAACATCGATTCAATTTATATGAGGATTCGAGTTAAATTCGTCCCACTTAATAGGAAAAGGAGGTTGGAGAGAAAGTACAAGGCCAGTTAGAAGAGTTTGGACTATTTTCATATGCTTTATAGTATTGGTGTCCATAAGAATCTTATGATGGTGAAGAAATGATGTACAAACCTCGATTTAACTTATAGGACGATCCCAGTGAAATTCGTCCCAGTCAGAGAACAAAGGAGGTTGAAGAGATAGAAAAGTGCCAGTTAGGAAGGTGGGGACTATTTTGGTATGCTTTATAGTATTGTTTCCTATTAGAGTCTTATAATGGAGAAGGAATGATGTACAAACACCGATTCAACTTATAGGACGATCCGAGTGAAAGCCGTCCCACTTAGAAAGAAAAGGAGGTTGGAGAGAAAGAAAAGTGTCATTTAGGAAGGCGTGGAATAGTTTCGTATGCTTTATAGTATTGTTTTCCATTAAAGTCTTATAGTGGTGAAGTAATGATCTACAAACACCGATTCAACTTATAAGATGATTCGAGTGAAAACCATCCCACTTAGAAAGAAAAGGAGGCTGGAGAGAAGGTACAGGGCCAGTTAAAAGAGTGTGGACTATTTTCGTATGCTTTATAGTACTGTTGTCCATAAGACTCTTATAATGGTAAAGGAATGATGTACGAACAGCGAATTACTTTATAGGACGATCCGAGTGAAATCCGTCCCACAGCGAAAAAAAAGGAGGTTGGAGAGAAAGAAGATTGTCAGTTAGGAAGGTGTGGACTATTTTGGTATGCTTTATTGTGTTGTTTTCCATAAGATTCTTATAGTGGTGAAGTACTGATGTACAAACATCGATTCAATTTATATGAGGATTCGAGTTAAATTCGTCCCACTTAGAAAGAAAAGGAGGTTGGAGAGAAAGAAAAGTGTCATTTAGGAAGGCGTGGAATAGTTTCGTATGCTTTATAGTATTGTTTTCCATTAAAGTCTTATAGTTGTGAAGTAATGATCTACAAACACCGATTCAACTTATAAGACGATTCGAGTGAAATCCGTCCCACTTAGAAAGAAAAGGAGGCTGGAGAGAAGGTACCGGGCCAGTTAAAAGAGTGTGGACTATTTTCGTATGCTTTATAGTACTGTTGTCCATAAGACTCTTATAAAGGTAAAGGAATGATGTACGAACAACGATTTACCTTATAGGACGATCGGAGTGAAATCCGTTCCACAGCGGAAAAAAAGGAGGTTGGAGAGAAGGAAGATTGTCAGTTAGGAAGGTGTGGACTATTTTGGTATGCTTTATTGTGTTGTTTTCCATAAGATTCTTATAGTGGTGAAGTACTGATGTACAAACATCGATTCAATTTATATGAGGATTCGAGTTAAATTCGTCCCACTTAGAAAGAAAAGGAGGTTGGAGAGAAAGAAAAGTGTCATTTAGGAAGGCGTGGAATAGTTTCGTATGCTTTATAGTATTGTTTTCCATTAAAGTCTTATAGTGGTGAAGTAATGATCTACAAACACCGATTCAACTTATAAGACGATTCGAGTGAAATCCGTCCCACTTAGAAAGAAAAGGAGGCTGGAGAGAAGGTACAGGGCCAGTTAAAAGAGTGTGGACTATTTTCGTATGCTTTATAGTACTGTTGTCCATAAGACTCTTATAATGGTAAAGGAATGATGTACGAACAGCGATTTACCTTATAGGATGATCCGAGTGAAATCCGTCCCACAGCGGAAAAAAAGGAGGTTGGAGAGAAAGAAGATTGTCAGTTAGGAAGGTGTGGACTATTTTGGTATGCTTTATTGTGTTGTTTTCCATAAGATTCTTATAGTGGTGAAGTACTGATGTACAAACATCGATTCAATTTATATGAGGATTCGAGTTAAATTCGTCCCACTTAATAGGAAAAGGAGGTTGGAGAGAAAGTACAAGGCCAGTTAGAAGAGTTTGGACTATTTTCATATGCTTTATAGTATTGGTGTCCATAAGAATCTTATGATGGTGAATAAATGATGTACAAACCCCGATTTAACTTATAGGACGATCCCAGTGAAATTCGTCCCAGTCAGAGAACAAAGGAGGTTGAAGAGAAAGAAAAGTGCCAGTTAGGAAGGTGGGGACTATTTTGGTATGCTTTATAGTATTGTTTCCTATTAGAGTCTTATAATGGAGAAGGAATGATGTACAAACACCGATTCAACTTATAGGACGATCCGAGTGAAATCCGTCCCACTTAGAAAGAAAAGGAGGTTGGAGAGAAAGAAAAGTGTCATTTAGGAAGGCGTGGAATAGTTTCGTATGCTTTATAGTATTGTTTTCCATTAAAGTCTTATAGTGGTGAAGTAATGATCTACAAACACCGATTCAACTTATAAGACGATTCGAGTGAAAACCATCCCACTTAGAAAGAAAAGGAGGCTGGAGAGAAGGTACAGGGCCAGTTAAAAGAGTGTGGACTATTTTCGTATGCTTTATAGTACTGTTGTCCATAAGACTCTTATAATGGTAAATGAATGATGTACGAACAGCGATTTACCTTATAGGATGATCCGAGTGAAATCCGTCCCACAGCGGAAAAAAAGGAGGTTGGAGAGAAAGAAGATTGTCAGTTAGGAAGGTGTGGACTATTTTGGTATGCTTTATTGTGTTGTTTTCCATAAGATTCTTATAGTGGTGAAGTACTGATATACAAACATCGATTCAATTTATATGAGGATTCGAGTTAAATTCGTCCCACTTAATAGGAAAAGGAGGTTGGAGAGAAAGTACAAGGCCAGTTAGAAGAGTTTGGACTATTTTCATATGCTTTATAGTATTGGTGTCCATAAGAATCTTATGATGGTGAAGAAATGATGTACAAACCTCGATTTAACTTATAGGACGATCCCAGTGAAATTCGTCCCAGTCAGAGAACAAAGGAGGTTGAAGAGAAAGAAAAGTGCCAGTTAGGAAGGTGGGGACTGTTTTGGTATGCTTTATAGTATTGTTTCCTATTAGAGTCTTATAATGGAGAAGGAATGATGTACAAACACCGATTCAACTTATAGGACGATCCGAGTGAAAGCCGTCCCACTTAGAAAGAAAAGGAGGTTGGAGAGAAAGAAAAGTGTCATTTAGGAAGGCGTGGAATAGTTTCGTATGCTTTATAGTATTGTTTTCCATTAAAGTCTTATAGTGGTGAAGTAATGATCTACAAACACCGATTCAACTTATAAGATGATTCGAGTGAAAACCATCCCACTTAGAAAGAAAAGGAGGCTGGAGAGAAGGTACAGGGCCAGTTAAAAGAGTGTGGACTATTTTCGTATGCTTTATAGTACTGTTGTCCATAAGACTCTTATAATGGTAAAGGAATGATGTACGAACAGCGATTTACCTTATAGGACGATCCGAGTGAAATCCGTCCCACAGCGAAAAAAAAGGAGGTTGGAGAGAAAGAAGATTGTCAGTTAGGAAGGTGTGGACTATTTTGGTATGCTTTATTGTGTTGTTTTCCATAAGATTCTTATAGTGGTGAAGTACTGATGTACAAACATCGATTCAATTTATATGAGGATTCGAGTTAAATTCGTCCCACTTAGAAAGAAAAGGAGGTTGGAGAGAAAGAAAAGTGTCATTTAGGAAGGCGTGGAATAGTTTCGTATGCTTTATAGTATTGTTTTCCATTAAAGTCTTATAGTGGTGAAGTAATGATCTACAAACACCGATTCAACTTATAAGACGATTCGAGTGAAATCCGTCCCACTTAGAAAGAGAAGGAGGCTGGAGAGAAGGTACAGGGCCAGTTAAAAGAGTGTGGACTATTTTCGTATGCTTTATAGTACTGTTGTCCATAAGACTCTTATAATGGTAAAGGAATGATGTACGAACAGCGATTTACCTTATTGGATGATCCGAGTGAAATCCGTCCCACAGCGGAAAAAAAGGAGGTTGGAGAGAAAGAAGATTGTCAGTTAGGAAGGTGTGGACTATTTTGGTATGCTTTATTGTGTTGTTTTCCATAAGATTCTTATAGTGGTGAAGTACTGATGTACAAACATCGATTCAATTTATATGAGGATTCGAGTTAAATTCGTCCCACTTAATAGGAAAAGGAGGTTGGAGAGAAAGTACAAGGCCAGTTAGAAGAGTTTGGACTATTTTCATATGCTTTATAGTATTGGTGTCCATAAGAATCTTATGATGGTGAAGAAATGATGTACAAACCTCGATTTAACTTATAGGACGATCCCAGTGAAATTCGTCCCAGTCAGAGAACAAAGGAGGTTGAAGAGATAGAAAAGTGCCAGTTAGGAAGGTGGGGACTATTTTGGTATGCTTTATAGTATTGTTTCCTATTAGAGTCTTATAATGGAGAAGGAATGATGTACAAACACCGATTCAACTTATAGGACGATCCGAGTGAAAGCCGTCCCACTTAGAAAGAAAAGGAGGTTGGAGAGAAAGAAAAGTGTCATTTAGGAAGGCGTGGAATAGTTTCGTATGCTTTATAGTATTGTTTTCCATTAAAGTCTTATAGTGGTGAAGTAATGATCTACAGACACCGATTCAACTTATAAGATGATTCGAGTGAAAACCATCCCACTTAGAAAGAAAAGGAGGCTGGAGAGAAGGTACAGGGCCAGTTAAAAGAGTGTGGACTATTTTCGTATGCTTTATAGTACTGTTGTCCATAAGACTCTTATAATGGTAAAGGAATGATGTACGAACAGCGAATTACCTTATAGGACGATCCGAGTGAAATCCGTCCCACAGCGAAAAAAAAGGAGGTTGGAGAGAAAGAAGATTGTCAGTTAGGAAGGTGTGGACTATTTTGGTATGCTTTATTGTGTTGTTTTCCATAAGATTCTTATAGTGGTGAAGTACTGATGTACAAACATCGATTCAATTTATATGAGGATTCGAGTTAAATTCGTCCCACTTAGAAAGAAAAGGAGGTTGGAGAGAAAGAAAAGTGTCATTTAGGAAGGCGTGGAATAGTTTCGTATGCTTTATAGTATTGTTTTCCATTAAAGTCTTATAGTGGTGAAGTAATGATCTACAAACACCGATTCAACTTATAAGACGATTCGAGTGAAATCCGTCCCACTTAGAAAGAAAAGGAGGCTGGAGAGAAGGTACAGGGCCAGTTAAAAGAGTGTGGACTATTTTCGTATGCTTTATAGTACTGTTGTCCATAAGACTCTTATAATGGTAAATGAATGATGTACGAACAGCGATTTACCTTATAGGATGATCCGAGTGAAATCCGTCCCACAGCGGAAAAAAAGGAGGTTGGAGAGAAAGAAGATTGTCAGTTAGGAAGGTGTGGACTATTTTGGTATGCTTTATTGTGTTGTTTTCCATAAGATTCTTATAGTGGTGAAGTACTGATGTACAAACATCGATTCAATTTATATGAGGATTCGAGTTAAATTCGTCCCACTTAATAGGAAAAGGAGGTTGGAGAGAAAGTACAAGGCCAGTTAGAAGAGTTTGGACTATTTTCATATGCTTTATAGTATTGGTGTCCATAAGAATCTTATGATGGTGAAGAAATGATGTACAAACCTCGATTTAACTTATAGGACGATCCCAGTGAAATTCGTCCCAGTCAGAGAACAAAGGAGGTTGAAGAGAAAGAAAAGTGCCAGTTAGGAAGGTGGGGACTATTTTGGTATGCTTTATAGTATTGTTTCCTATTAGAGTCTTATAATGGAGAAGGAATGATGTACAAACACCGATTCAACTTATAGGACGATCCGAGTGAAATCCGTCCCACTTAGAAAGAAAAGGAGGTTGGAGAGAAAGAAAAGTGTCATTTAGGAAGGCGTGGAATAGTTTCGTATGCTTTATAGTATTGTTTTCCATTAAAGTCTTATAGTTGTGAAGTAATGATCTACAAACACCGATTCAACTTATAAGACGATTCGAGTGAAATCCGTCCCACTTAGAAAGAAAAGGAGGCTGGAGAGAAGGTACCGGGCCAGTTAAAAGAGTGTGGACTATTTTCGTATGCTTTATAGTACTGTTGTCCATAAGACTCTTATAAAGGTAAAGGAATGATGTACGAACAACGATTTACCTTATAGGACGATCGGAGTGAAATCCGTTCCACAGCGGAAAAAAAGGAGGTTGGAGAGAAGGAAGATTGTCAGTTAGGAAGGTGTGGACTATTTTGGTATGCTTTATTGTGTTGTTTTCCATAAGATTCTTATAGTGGTGAAGTACTGATGTACAAACATCGATTCAATTTATATGAGGATTCGAGTTAAATTCGTCCCACTTAGAAAGAAAAGGAGGTTGGAGAGAAAGAAAAGTGTCATTTAGGAAGGCGTGGAATAGTTTCGTATGCTTTATAGTATTGTTTTCCATTAAAGTCTTATAGTGGTGAAGTAATGATCTACAAACACCGATTCAACTTATAAGACGATTCGAGTGAAATCCGTCCCACTTAGAAAGAAAAGGAGGCTGGAGAGAAGGTACAGGGCCAGTTAAAAGAGTGTGGACTATTTTCGTATGCTTTATAGTACTGTTGTCCATAAGACTCTTATAATGGTAAAGGAATGATGTACGAACAGCGATTTACCTTATAGGATGATCCGAGTGAAATCCGTCCCACAGCGGAAAAAAAGGAGGTTGGAGAGAAAGAAGATTGTCAGTTAGGAAGGTGTGGACTATTTTGGTATGCTTTATTGTGTTGTTTTCCATAAGATTCTTATAGTGGTGAAGTACTGATGTACAAACATCGATTCAATTTATATGAGGATTCGAGTTAAATTCGTCCCACTTAATAGGAAAAGGAGGTTGGAGAGAAAGTACAAGGCCAGTTAGAAGAGTTTGGACTATTTTCATATGCTTTATAGTATTGGTGTCCATAAGAATCTTATGATGCTGAAGAAATGATGTACAAACCCCGATTTAACTTATAGGACGATCCCAGTGAAATTCGTCCTAGTCAGAGAACAAAGGAGGTTGAAGAGAAAGAAAAGTGCCAGTTAGGAAGGTGGGGACTATTTTGGTATGCTTTATAGTATTGTTTCCTATTAGAGTCTTATAATGGAGAAGGAATGATGTACAAACACCGATTCAACTTATAGGACGATCCGAGTCAAAGTCGTCCCACTTAGAAAGAAAAGGAGGTTGGAGAGAAAGAAAAGTGTCATTTAGAAAGGCGTGGAATAGTTTCGTATGCTTTATAGTATTGTTTTCCATTAAAGTCTTATAGTGGTGAAGTAATGATCTCCAAACACCGATTCAACTTATAAGACGATTCGAGTGAAATCCGTCCCACAGCGAAAAAAAAGGAGGTTGGAGAGAAAGAAGATTGTCAGTTAGGAAGGTGTGGACTATTTTGGTATGCTTTATTGTGTTGTTTTCCATAAGATTCTTATAGTGGTGAAGTACTGATGTACAAACATCGATTCAATTTATATGAGGATTCGAGTTAAATTCGTCCCACTTAGAAAGAAAAGGAGGTTGGAGAGAAAGAAAAGTGTCATTTAGGAAGGCGTGGAATAGTTTCGTATGCTTTATAGTATTGTTTTCGATTAAAGTCTTATAGTGGTGAAGTAATGATCTACAAACACCGATTCAACTTATAAGACGATTCGAGTGAAATCCGTCCCACTTAGAAAGAAAAGGAGGCTGGAGAGAAGGTACAGGGCCAGTTAAAAGAGTGTGGACTATTTTCGTATGCTTTATAGTACTGTTGTCCATAAGACTCTTATAATGGTAAATGAATGATGTACGAACAGCGATTTACCTTATAGGATGATCCGAGTGAAATCCGTCCCACAGCGGAAAAAAAGGAGGTTGAAGAGAAAGAAGATTGTCAGTTAGGAAGGTGTGGACTATTTTGGTATGCTTTATTGTGTTGTTTTCCATAAGATTCTTATAGTGGTGAAGTACTGATGTACAAACATCGATTCAATTTATATGAGGATTCGAGTTAAATTCGTCCCACTTAATAGGAAAAGGAGGTTGGAGAGAAAGTACAAGGCCAGTTAGAAGAGTTTGGACTATTTTCATATGCTTTATAGTATTGGTGTCCATAAGAATCTTATGATGGTGAAGAAATGATGTACAAACCCCGATTTAACTTATAGGACGATCCCAGTGAAATTCGTCCCAGTCAGAGAACAAAGGAGGTTGAAGAGAAAGAAAAGTGCCAGTTAGGAAGGTGGGGACTATTTTGGTATGCTTTATAGTATTGTTTCCTATTAGAGTCTTATAATGGAGAAGGAATGATGTACAAACACCGATTCAACTTATAGGACGATCCGAGTGAAATCCGTCCCACTTAGAAAGAAAAGGAGGTTGGAGAGAAAGAAAAGTGTCATTTAGGAAGGCGTGGAATAGTTTCGTATGCTTTATAGTATTGTTTTCCATTAAAGTCTTATAGTTGTGAAGTAATGATCTACAAACACCGATTCAACTTATAAGACGATTCGAGTGAAATCCGTCCCACTTAGAAAGAAAAGGAGGCTGGAGAGAAGGTACCGGGCCAGTTAAAAGAGTGTGGACTATTTTCGTATGCTTTATAGTACTGTTGTCCATAAGACTCTTATAAAGGTAAAGGAATGATGTACGAACAACGATTTACCTTATAGGACGATCGGAGTGAAATCCGTTCCACAGCGGAAAAAAAGGAGGTTGGAGAGAAAGAAGATTGTCAGTTAGGAAGGTGTGGACTATTTTGGTATGCTTTATTGTGTTGTTTTCCATAAGATTCTTATAGTGGTGAAGTACTGATGTACAAACATCGATTCAATTTATATGAGGATTCGAGTTAAATTCGTCCCACTTAGAAAGAAAAGGAGGTTGGAGAGAAAGAAAAGTGTCATTTAGGAAGGCGTGGAATAGTTTCGTATGCTTTATAGTATTGTTTTCCATTAAAGTCTTATAGTGGTGAAGTAATGATCTACAAACACCGATTCAACTTATAAGACGATTCGAGTGAAATCCGTCCCACTTAGAAAGAAAAGGAGGCTGGAGAGAATGTACAGGGCCAGTTAAAAGAGTGTGGACTATTTTCGTATGCTTTATAGTACTGTTGTCCATAAGACTCTTATAAAGGTAAAGGAATGATGTACGAACAGCGATTTACCTTATAGGATGATCCGAGTGAAATCCGTCCCACAGCGGAAAAAAAGGAGGTTGGAGAGAAAGAAGATTGTCAGTTAGGAAGGTGTGGACTATTTTGGTATGCTTTATTGTGTTGTTTTCCATATAAGATTCTTATAGTGGTGAAGTACTGATGTACAAACATCGATTCAATTTATATGAGGATTCGAGTTAAATTCGTCCCACTTAATAGGAAAAGGAGGTTGGAGAGAAAGTACAAGGCCAGTTAGAAGAGTTTGGACTATTTTCATATGCTTTATAGTATTGGTGTCCATAAGAATCTTATGATGGTGAAGAAATGATGTACAAACCCCGATTTAACTTATAGGACGATCCCAGTGAAATTCGTCCCAGTCAGAGAACAAAGGAGGTTGAAGAGAAAGAAAAGTGCCAGTTAGGAAGGTGGGGACTATTTTGGTATGCTTTATAGTATTGTTTCCTATTAGAGTCTTATAATGGAGAAGGAATGATGTACAAACACCGATTCAACTTATAGGACGATCCGAGTGAAAGCCGTCCCACTTAGAAAGAAAAGGAGGTTGGAGAGAAAGAAAAGTGTCATTTAGGAAGGCGTGGAATAGTTTCGTATGCTTTATAGTATTGTTTTCCATTAAAGTCTTATAGTGGTGAAGTAATGATCTACAAACACCGATTCAACTTATAAGACGATTCGAGTGAAATCCGTCCCACTTAGAAAGAAAAGGAGGCTGGAGAGAAGGTACAGGGCCAGTTAAAAGAGTGTGGACTATTTTCGTATGCTTTATAGTACTGTTGTCCATAAGACTCTTATAATGGTAAAGGAATGATGTACGAACAGCGATTTACCTTATAGGATGATCCGAGTGAAATCCGTCCCACAGCGGAAAAAAAGGAGGTTGGAGAGAAAGAAGATTGTCAGTTAGGAAGGTGTGGACTATTTTGGTATGCTTTATTGTGTTGTTTTCCATAAGATTCTTATAGTGGTGAAGTACTGATGTACAAACATCGATTCAATTTATATGAGGATTCGAGTTAAATTCGTCCCACTTAGAAAGAAAAGGAGGTTGGAGAGAAAGAAAAGTGTCATTTAGGAAGGCGTGGAATAGTTTCGTATGCTTTATAGTATTGTTTTCCATTAAAGTCTTATAGTGGTGAAGTAATGATCTACAAACACCGATTCAACTTATAAGACGATTCGAGTGAAATCCGTCCCACTTAGAAAGAAAAGGAGGCTGGAGAGAATGTACAGGGCCAGTTAAAAGAGTGTGGACTATTTTCGTATGCTTTATAGTACTGTTGTCCATAAGACTCTTATAATGGTAAATGAATGATGTACGAACAGCGATTTACCTTATAGGATGATCCGAGTGAAATCCGTCCCACAGCGGAAAAAAAGGAGGTTGGAGAGAAAGAAGATTGTCAGTTAGGAAGGTGTGGACTATTTTGGTATGCTTTATTGTGTTGTTTTCCATAAGATTCTTATAGTGGTGAAGTACTGATGTACAAACATCGATTCAATTTATATGAGGATTCGAGTTAAATTCGTCCCACTTAATAGGAAAAGGAGGTTGGAGAGAAAGTACAAGGCCAGTTAGAAGAGTTTGGACTATTTTCATATGCTTTATAGTATTGGTGTCCATAAGAATCTTATGATGGTGAAGAAATGATGTACAAACCCCGATTTAACTTATAGGACGATCCCAGTGAAATTCGTCCCAGTCAGAGAACAAAGGAGGTTGAAGAGAAAGAAAAGTGCCAGTTAGGAAGGTGGGGACTATTTTGGTATGCTTTATAGTATTGTTTCCTATTAGAGTCTTATAATGGAGAAGGAATGATGTACAAACACCGATTCAACTTATAGGACAATCCGAGTGAAAGCCGTCCCACTTAGAAAGAAAAGGAGGTTGGAGAGAAAGAAAAGTGTCATTTAGGAAGGCGTGGAATAGTTTCGTATGCTTTATAGTATTGTTTTCCATTAAAGTCTTATAGTGGTGAAGTAATGATCTACAAACACCGATTCAACTTATAAGACGATTCGAGTGAAATCCGTCCCACTTAGAAAGAAAAGGAGGCTGGAGAGAAGGTACAGGGCCAGTTAAAAGAGTGTGGACTATTTTCGTATGCTTTATAGTACTGTTGTCCATAAGACTCTTATAATGGTAAAGGAATGATGTACGAACAGCGATTTACCTTATAGGATGATCCGAGTGAAATCCGTCCCACAGCGGAAAAAAAGGAGGTTGGAGAGAAAGAAGATTGTCAGTTAGGAAGGTGTGGACTATTTTGGTATGCTTTATTGTGTTGTTTTCCATAAGATTCTTATAGTGGTGAAGTACTGATGTACAAACATCGATTCAATTTATATGAGGATTCGAGTTAAATTCGTCCCACTTAATAGGAAAAGGAGGTTGGAGAGAAAGTACAAGGCCAGTTAGAAGAGTTTGGACTATTTTCATATGCTTTATAGTATTGGTGTCCATAAGAATCTTATGATGGTGAATAAATGATGTACAAACCCCGATTTAACTTATAGGACGATCCCAGTGAAATTCGTCCCAGTCAGAGAACAAAGGAGGTTGAAGAGAAAGAAAAGTGCCAGTTAGGAAGGTGGGGACTATTTTGGTATGCTTTATAGTATTGTTTCCTATTAGAGTCTTATAATGGAGAAGGAATGATGTACAAACACCGATTCAACTTATAGGACGATCCGAGTGAAATCCGTCCCACTTAGAAAGAAAAGGAGGTTGGAGAGAAAGAAAAGTGTCATTTAGGAAGGCGTGGAATAGTTTCGTATGCTTTATAGTATTGTTTTCCATTAAAGTCTTATAGTGGTGAAGTAATGATCTACAAACACCGATTCAACTTATAAGACGATTCGAGTGAAAACCATCCCACTTAGAAAGAAAAGGAGGCTGGAGAGAAGGTACAGGGCCAGTTAAAAGAGTGTGGACTATTTTCGTATGCTTTATAGTACTGTTGTCCATAAGACTCTTATAATGGTAAATGAATGATGTACGAACAGCGATTTACCTTATAGGATGATCCGAGTGAAATCCGTCCCACAGCGGAAAAAAAGGAGGTTGGAGAGAAAGAAGATTGTCAGTTAGGAAGGAGTGGACTATTTTGGTATGCTTTATTGTGTTGTTTTCCATAAGATTCTTATAGTGGTGAAGTACTGATATACAAACATCGATTCAATTTATATGAGGATTCGAGTTAAATTCGTCCCACTTAATAGGAAAAGGAGGTTGGAGAGAAAGTACAAGGCCAGTTAGAAGAGTTTGGACTATTTTCATATGCTTTATAGTATTGGTGTCCATAAGAATCTTATGATGGTGAAGAAATGATGTACAAACCCCGATTTAACTTATAGGACGATCCCAATGAAATTCGTCCCAGTCAGAGAACAAAGGAGGTTGAAGAGAAAGAAAAGTGCCAGTTAGGAAGGTGG
The DNA here is from genome assembly GCA_963922005.1 of Cornus suecica. Classification (NCBI taxonomy): domain Eukaryota; kingdom Viridiplantae; phylum Streptophyta; class Magnoliopsida; order Cornales; family Cornaceae; genus Cornus; species Cornus suecica. Next base: position 52,998,442 of record OY998242.1, on the reverse strand, counting down.
GGACTATTTTGGTATGCTTTATAGTATTGTTTCCTATTAGAGTCTTATAATGGAGAAGGAATGATGTACAAACACCGATTCAACTTATAGGACGATCCGAGTGAAAGCCGTCCCACTTAGAAAGAAAAGGAGGTTGGAGAGAAAGAAAAGTGTCATTTAGGAAGGCGTGGAATAGTTTCGTATGCTTTATAGTATTGTTTTCCATTAAAGTCTTATAGTGGTGAAGTAATGATCTACAAACACCGATTCAACTTATAAGACGATTCGAGTGAAATCCGTCCCACTTAGAAAGAAAAGGAGGCTGGAGAGAAGGTACAGGGCCAGTTAAAAGAGTGTGGACTATTTTCGTATGCTTTATAGTACTGTTGTCCATAAGACTCTTATAATGGTAAAGGAATGATGTACGAACAGCGATTTACCTTATAGGACGATCCGAGTGAAATCCGTCCCACAGCGAAAAAAAAGGAGGTTGGAGAGAAAGAAGATTGTCAGTTAGGAAGGTGTGGACTATTTTGGTATGCTTTATTGTGTTGTTTTCCATAAGATTCTTATAGTGGTGAAGTACTGATGTACAAACATCGATTCAATTTATATGAGGATTCGAGTTAAATTCGTCCCACTTAGAAAGAAAAGGAGGTTGGAGAGAAAGAAAAGTGTCATTTAGGAAGGCGTGGAATAGTTTCGTATGCTTTATAGTATTGTTTTCCATTAAAGTCTTATAGTGGTGAAGTAATGATCTACAAACACCGATTCAACTTATAAGACGATTCGAGTGAAATCCGTCCCACTTAGAAAGAGAAGGAGGCTGGAGAGAAGGTACAGGGCCAGTTAAAAGAGTGTGGACTATTTTCGTATGCTTTATAGTACTGTTGTCCATAAGACTCTTATAATGGTAAAGGAATGATGTACGAACAGCGATTTACCTTATTGGATGATCCGAGTGAAATCCGTCCCACAGCGGAAAAAAAGGAGGTTGGAGAGAAAGAAGATTGTCAGTTAGGAAGGTGTGGACTATTTTGGTATGCTTTATTGTGTTGTTTTCCATAAGATTCTTATAGTGGTGAAGTACTGATGTACAAACATCGATTCAATTTATATGAGGATTCGAGTTAAATTCGTCCCACTTAATAGGAAAAGGAGGTTGGAGAGAAAGTACAAGGCCAGTTAGAAGAGTTTGGACTATTTTCATATGCTTTATAGTATTGGTGTCCATAAGAATCTTATGATGCTGAAGAAATGATGTACAAACCCCGATTTAACTTATAGGACGATCCCAGTGAAATTCGTCCTAGTCAGAGAACAAAGGAGGTTGAAGAGAAAGAAAAGTGCCAGTTAGGAAGGTGGGGACTATTTTGGTATGCTTTATAGTATTGTTTCCTATTAGAGTCTTATAATGGAGAAGGAATGATGTACAAACACCGATTCAACTTATAGGACGATCCGAGTGAAAGTCGTCCCACTTAGAAAGAAAAGGAGGTTGGAGAGAAAGAAAAGTGTCATTTAGAAAGGCGTGGAATAGTTTCGTATGCTTTATAGTATTGTTTTCCATTAAAGTCTTATAGTGGTGAAGTAATGATCTCCAAACACCGATTCAACTTATAAGACGATTCGAGTGAAATCCGTCCCACAGCGAAAAAAAAGGAGGTTGGAGAGAAAGAAGATTGTCAGTTAGGAAGGTGTGGACTATTTTGGTATGCTTTATTGTGTTGTTTTCCATAAGATTCTTATAGTGGTGAAGTACTGATGTACAAACATCGATTCAATTTATATGAGGATTCGAGTTAAATTCGTCCCACTTAGAAAGAAAAGGAGGTTGGAGAGAAAGAAAAGTGTCATTTAGGAAGGCGTGGAATAGTTTCGTATGCTTTATAGTATTGTTTTCGATTAAAGTCTTATAGTGGTGAAGTAATGATCTACAAACACCGATTCAACTTATAAGACGATTCGAGTGAAATCCGTCCCACTTAGAAAGAAAAGGAGGCTGGAGAGAAGGTACAGGGCCAGTTAAAAGAGTGTGGACTATTTTCGTATGCTTTATAGTACTGTTGTCCATAAGACTCTTATAATGGTAAATGAATGATGTACGAACAGCGATTTACCTTATAGGATGATCCGAGTGAAATCCGTCCCACAGCGGAAAAAAAGGAGGTTGAAGAGAAAGAAGATTGTCAGTTAGGAAGGTGTGGACTATTTTGGTATGCTTTATTGTGTTGTTTTCCATAAGATTCTTATAGTGGTGAAGTACTGATGTACAAACATCGATTCAATTTATATGAGGATTCGAGTTAAATTCGTCCCACTTAATAGGAAAAGGAGGTTGGAGAGAAAGTACAAGGCCAGTTAGAAGAGTTTGGACTATTTTCATATGCTTTATAGTATTGGTGTCCATAAGAATCTTATGATGGAGAAGAAATGATGTACAAACCCCGATTTAACTTATAGGACGATCCCAGTGAAATTCGTCCCAGTCAGAGAACAAAGGAGGTTGAAGAGAAAGAAAAGTGTCAGTTAGGAAGGTGGGGACTATTTTGGTATGCTTTATAGTATTGTTTCCTATTAGAGTCTTATAATGGAGAAGGAATGATGTACAAACACCGATTCAACTTATAGGACGATCCGAGTGAAATCCGTCCCACTTAGAAAGAAAAGGAGGTTGGAGAGAAAGAAAAGTGTCATTTAGGAAGGCGTGGAATAGTTTCGTATGCTTTATAGTATTGTTTTCCATTAAAGTCTTATAGTTGTGAAGTAATGATCTACAAACACCGATTCAACTTATAAGACGATTCGAGTGAAATCCGTCCCACTTAGAAAGAAAAGGAGGCTGGAGAGAAGGTACCGGGCCAGTTAAAAGAGTGTGGACTATTTTCGTATGCTTTATAGTACTGTTGTCCATAAGACTCTTATAAAGGTAAAGGAATGATGTACGAACAACGATTTACCTTATAGGACGATCGGAGTGAAATCCGTTCCACAGCGGAAAAAAAGGAGGTTGGAGAGAAAGAAGATTGTCAGTTAGGAAGGTGTGGACTATTTTGGTATGCTTTATTGTGTTGTTTTCCATAAGATTCTTATAGTGGTGAAGTACTGATGTACAAACATCGATTCAATTTATATGAGGATTCGAGTTAAATTCGTCCCACTTAGAAAGAAAAGGAGGTTGGAGAGAAAGAAAAGTGTCATTTAGGAAGGCGTGGAATAGTTTCGTATGCTTTATAGTATTGTTTTCCATTAAAGTCTTATAGTGGTGAAGTAATGATCTACAAACACCGATTCAACTTATAAGACGATTCGAGTGAAATCCGTCCCACTTAGAAAGAAAAGGAGGCTGGAGAGAATGTACAGGGCCAGTTAAAAGAGTGTGGACTATTTTCGTATGCTTTATAGTACTGTTGTCCATAAGACTCTTATAATGGTAAATGAATGATGTACGAACAGCGATTTACCTTATAGGACGATCGGAGTGAAATCCGTTCCACAGCGGAAAAAAAGGAGGTTGGAGAGAAAGAAGATTGTCAGTTAGGAAGGTGTGGACTATTTTGGTATGCTTTATTGTGTTGTTTTCCATAAGATTCTTATAGTGGTGAAGTACTGATGTACAAACATCGATTCAATTTATATGAGGATTCGAGTTAAATTCGTCCCACTTAATAGGAAAAGGAGGTTGGAGAGAAAGTACAAGGCCAGTTAGAAGAGTTTGGACTATTTTCATATGCTTTATAGTATTGGTGTCCATAAGAATCTTATGATGGTGAAGAAATGATGTACAAACCCCGATTTAACTTATAGGACGATCCCAATGAAATTCGTCCCAGTCAGAGAACAAAGGAGGTTGAAGAGAAAGAAAAGTGCCAGTTAGGAAGGTGGGGACTATTTTGGTATGCTTTATAGTATTGTTTCCTATTAGAGTCTTATAATGGAGAAGGAATGATGTACAAACACCGATTCAACTTATAGGACGATCCGAGTGAAAGCCGTCCCACTTAGAAAGAAAAGGAGGTTGGAGAGAAAGAAAAGTGTCATTTAGGAAGGCGTGGAATAGTTTCGTATGCTTTATAGTATTGTTTTCCATTAAAGTCTTATAGTGGTGAAGTAATGATCTACAAACACCGATTCAACTTATAAGACGATTCGAGTGAAATCCGTCCCACTTAGAAAGAAAAGGAGGCTGGAGAGAAGGTACAGGGCCAGTTAAAAGAGTGTGGACTATTTTCGTATCCTTTATAGTACTGTTGTCCATAAGACTCTTATAAAGGTAAAGGAATGATGTACGAACAGCGATTTACCTTATAGGATGATCCGAGTGAAATCCGTCCCACAGCGGAAAAAAAGGAGGTTGGAGAGAAAGAAGATTGTCAGTTAGGAAGGTGTGGACTATTTTGGTATGCTTTATTGTGTTGTTTTCCATAAGATTCTTATAGTGGTGAAGTACTGATGTACAAACATCGATTCAATTTATATGAGGATTCGAGTTAAATTCGTCCCACTTAATAGGAAAAGGAGGTTGGAGAGAAAGTACAAGGCCAGTTAGAAGAGTTTGGACTATTTTCATATGCTTTATAGTATTGGTGTCCATAAGAATCTTATGATGGTGAAGAAATGATGTACAAACCCCGATTTAACTTATAGGACGATCCCAGTGAAATTCGTCCCAGTCAGAGAACAAAGGAGGTTGAAGAGAAAGAAAAGTGCCAGTTAGGAAGGTGGGGACTATTTTGGTATGCTTTATAGTATTGTTTCCTATTAGAGTCTTATAATGGAGAAGGAATGATGTACAAACACCGATTCAACTTATAGGACGATCCGAGTGAAAGCCGTCCCACTTAGAAAGAAAAGGAGGTTGGAGAGAAAGAAAAGTGTCATTTAGGAAGGCGTGGAATAGTTTCGTATGCTTTATAGTATTGTTTTCCATTAAAGTCTTATAGTGGTGAAGTAATGATCTACAAACACCGATTCAACTTATAAGACGATTCGAGTGAAATCCGTCCCACTTAGAAAGAAAAGGAGGCTGGAGAGAAGGTACAGGGCCAGTTAAAAGAGTGTGGACTATTTTCGTATGCTTTATAGTACTGTTGTCCATAAGACTCTTATAGAGGTAAAGGAATGATGTACGAACAGCGATTTACCTTATAGGATGATCCGAGTGAAATCCGTCCCACAGCGGAAAAAAAGGAGGTTGGAGAGAAAGAAGATTGTCAGTTAGGAAGGTGTGGACTATTTTGGTATGCTTTATTGTGTTGTTTTCCATAAGATTCTTATAGTGGTGAAGTACTGATGTACAAACATCGATTCAATTTATATGAGGATTCGAGTTAAATTCGTCCCACTTAATAGGAAAAGGAGGTTGGAGAGAAAGTACAAGGCCAGTTAGAAGAGTTTGGACTATTTTCATATGCTTTATCGTATTGGTGTCCATAAGAATCTTATGATGGTGAAGAAATGATGTACAAACCCCGATTTAACTTATAGGACGATCCCAGTGAAATTCGTCCCAGTCAGAGAACAAAGGAGGTTGAAGAGAAAGAAAAGTGCCAGTTAGGAAGGTGGGGACTATTTTGGTATGCTTTATAGTATTGTTTCCTATTAGAGTCTTATAATGGAGAAGGAATGATGTACAAACACCGATTCAACTTATAGGACGATCCGAGTGAAAGCCGTCCCACTTAGAAAGAAAAGGAGGTTGGAGAGAAAGAAAAGTGTCATTTAGGAAGGCGTGGAATAGTTTCGTATGCTTTATAGTATTGTTTTCCATTAAAGTCTTATAGTGGTGAAGTAATGATCTACAAACACCGATTCAACTTATAAGACGATTCGAGTGAAATCCGTCCCACTTAGAAAGAAAAGGAGGCTGGAGAGAAGGTACAGGGCCAGTTAAAAGAGTGTGGACTATTTTCGTATGCTTTATAGTACTGTTGTCCATAAGACTCTTATAAAGGTAAAGGAATGATGTACGAACAGCGATTTACCTTATAGGATGATCCGAGTGAAATCCGTCCCACAGCGGAAAAAAAGGAGGTTGGAGAGAAAGAAGATTGTCAGTTAGGAAGGTGTGGACTATTTTGGTATGCTTTATTGTGTTGTTTTCCATAAGATTCTTATAGTGGTGAAGTACTGATGTACAAACATCGATTCAATTTATATGAGGATTCGAGTTAAATTCGTCCCACTTAATAGGAAAAGGAGGTTGGAGAGAAAGTACAAGGCCAGTTAGAAGAGTTTGGACTATTTTCATATGCTTTATCGTATTGGTGTCCATAAGAATCTTATGATGGTGAAGAAATGATGTACAAACCCCGATTTAACTTATAGGACGATCCCAGTGAAATTCGTCCCAGTCAGAGAACAAAGGAGGTTGAAGAGAAAGAAAAGTGCCAGTTAGGAAGGTGGGGACTATTTTGGTATGCTTTATAGTATTGTTTCCTATTAGAGTCTTATAATGGAGAAGGAATGATGTACAAACACCGATTCAACTTATAGGACGATCCGAGTGAAAGCCGTCCCACTTAGAAAGAAAAGGAGGTTGGAGAGAAAGAAAAGTGTCATTTAGGAAGGCGTGGAATAGTTTCGTATGCTTTATAGTATTGTTTTCCATTAAAGTCTTATAGTGGTGAAGTAATGATCTACAAACACCGATTCAACTTATAAGACGATTCGAGTGAAATCCGTCCCACTTAGAAAGAAAAGGAGGCTGGAGAGAAGGTACAGGGCCAGTTAAAAGAGTGTGGACTATTTTCGTATGCTTTATAGTACTGTTGTCCATAAGACTCTTATAGAGGTAAAGGAATGATGTACGAACAGCGATTTACCTTATAGGATGATCCGAGTGAAATCCGTCCCACAGCGGAAAAAAAGGAGGTTGGAGAGAAAGAAGATTGTCAGTTAGGAAGGTGTGGACTATTTTGGTATGCTTTATTGTGTTGTTTTCCATAAGATTCTTATAGTGGTGAAGTACTGATGTACAAACATCGATTCAATTTATATGAGGATTCGAGTTAAATTCGTCCCACTTAATAGGAAAAGGAGGTTGGAGAGAAAGTACAAGGCCAGTTAGAAGAGTTTGGACTATTTTCATATGCTTTATCGTATTGGTGTCCATAAGAATCTTATGATGGTGAAGAAATGATGTACAAACCCCGATTTAACTTATAGGACGATCCCAGTGAAATTCGTCCCAGTCAGAGAACAAAGGAGGTTGAAGAGAAAGAAAAGTGCCAGTTAGGAAGGTGGGGACTATTTTGGTATGCTTTATAGTATTGTTTCCTATTAGAGTCTTATAATGGAGAAGGAATGATGTACAAACACCGATTCAACTTATAGGACGATCCGAGTGAAAGCCGTCCCACTTAGAAAGAAAAGGAGGTTGGAGAGAAAGAAAAGTGTCATTTAGGAAGGCGTGGAATAGTTTCGTATGCTTTATAGTATTGTTTTCCATTAAAGTCTTATAGTGGTGAAATAATGATCTACAAACACCGATTCAACTTATAAGACGATTCGAGTGAAATCCGTCCCACTTAGAAAGAAAAGGAGGCTGGAGAGAAGGTACAGGGCCAGTTAAAAGAGTGTGGACTATTTTCGTATGCTTTATAGTACTGTTGTCCATAAGACTCTTATAAAGGTAAAGGAATGATGTACGAACAGCGATTTACCTTATAGGATGATCCGAGTGAAATCCGTCCCACAGCGGAAAAAAAGGAGGTTGGAGAGAAAGAAGATTGTCAGTTAGGAAGGTGTGGACTATTTTGGTATGCTTTATTGTGTTGTTTTCCATAAGATTCTTATAGTGGTGAAGTACTGATGTACAAACATCGATTCAATTTATATGAGGATTCGAGTTAAATTCGTCCCACTTAATAGGAAAAGGAGGTTGGAGAGAAAGTACAAGGCCAGTTAGAAGAGTTTGGACTATTTTCATATGCTTTATCGTATTGGTGTCCATAAGAATCTTATGATGGTGAAGAAATGATGTACAAACCCCGATTTAACTTATAGGACGATCCCAGTGAAATTCGTCCCAGTCAGAGAACAAAGGAGGTTGAAGAGAAAGAAAAGTGCCAGTTAGGAAGGTGGGGACTATTTTGGTATGCTTTATAGTATTGTTTCCTATTAGAGTCTTATAATGGAGAAGGAATGATGTACAAACACCGATTCAACTTATAGGACGATCCGAGTGAAAGCCGTCCCACTTAGAAAGAAAAGGAGGTTGGAGAGAAAGAAAAGTGTCATTTAGGAAGGCGTGGAATAGTTTCGTATGCTTTATAGTATTGTTTTCCATTAAAGTCTTATAGTGGTGAAGTAATGATCTACAAACACCGATTCAACTTATAAGACGATTCGAGTGAAATCCGTCCCACTTAGAAAGAAAAGGAGGCTGGAGAGAAGGTACAGGGCCAGTTAAAAGAGTGTGGACTATTTTCGTATGCTTTATAGTACTGTTGTCCATAAGACTCTTATAGAGGTAAAGGAATGATGTACGAACAGCGATTTACCTTATAGGATGATCCGAGTGAAATCCGTCCCACAGCGGAAAAAAAGGAGGTTGGAGAGAAAGAAGATTGTCAGTTAGGAAGGTGTGGACTATTTTGGTATGCTTTATTGTGTTGTTTTCCATAAGATTCTTATAGTGGTGAAGTACTGATGTACAAACATCGATTCAATTTATATGAGGATTCGAGTTAAATTCGTCCCACTTAATAGGAAAAGGAGGTTGGAGAGAAAGTACAAGGCCAGTTAGAAGAGTTTGGACTATTTTCATATGCTTTATCGTATTGGTGTCCATAAGAATCTTATGATGGTGAAGAAATGATGTACAAACCCCGATTTAACTTATAGGACGATCCCAGTGAAATTCGTCCCAGTCAGAGAACAAAGGAGGTTGAAGAGAAAGAAAAGTGCCAGTTAGGAAGGTGGGGACTATTTTGGTATGCTTTATAGTATTGTTTCCTATTAGAGTCTTATAATGGAGAAGGAATGATGTACAAACACCGATTCAACTTATAGGACGATCCGAGTGAAAGCCGTCCCACTTAGAAAGAAAAGGAGGTTGGAGAGAAAGAAAAGTGTCATTTAGGAAGGCGTGGAATAGTTTCGTATGCTTTATAGTATTGTTTTCCATTAAAGTCTTATAGTGGTGAAATAATGATCTACAAACACCGATTCAACTTATAAGACGATTCGAGTGAAATCCGTCCCACTTAGAAAGAAAAGGAGGCTGGAGAGAAGGTACAGGGCCAGTTAAAAGAGTGTGGACTATTTTCGTATGCTTTATAGTACTGTTGTCCATAAGACTCTTATAAAGGTAAAGGAATGATGTACGAACAGCGATTTACCTTATAGGATGATCCGAGTGAAATCCGTCCCACAGCGGAAAAAAAGGAGGTTGGAGAGAAAGAAGATTGTCAGTTAGGAAGGTGTGGACTATTTTGGTATGCTTTATTGTGTTGTTTTCCATAAGATTCTTATAGTGGTGAAGTACTGATGTACAAACATCGATTCAATTTATATGAGGATTCGAGTTAAATTCGTCCCACTTAATAGGAAAAGGAGGTTGGAGAGAAAGTACAAGGCCAGTTAGAAGAGTTTGGACTATTTTCATATGCTTTATAGTATTGGTGTCCATAAGAATCTTATGATGGTGAAGAAATGATGTACAAACCCCGATTTAACTTATAGGACGATCCCAGTGAAATTCGTCCCAGTCAGAGAACAAAGGAGGTTGAAGAGAAAGAAAAGTGCCAGTTAGGAAGGTGGGGACTATTTTGGTATGCTTTATAGTATTGTTTCCTATTAAAGTCTTATAATGGAGAAGGAATGATGTACAAACACCGATTCAACTTATAGGACGATCCGAGTGAAAGCCGTCCCACTTAGAAAGAAAAGGAGGTTGGAGAGAAAGAAAAGTGTCATTTAGGAAGGCGTGGAATAGTTTCGTATGCTTTATAGTATTGTTTTCCATTAAAGTCTTATAGTGGTGAAGTAATGATCTACAAACACCGATTCAACTTATAAGACGATTCGAGTGAAATCCGTCCCACTTAGAAAGAAAAGGAGGCTGGAGAGAAGGTACAGGGCCAGTTAAAAGAGTGTGGACTATTTTCGTATGCTTTATAGTACTGTTGTCCATAAGACTCTTATAGAGGTAAAGGAATGATGTACGAACAGCGATTTACCTTATAGGATGATCCGAGTGAAATCCGTCCCACAGCGGAAAAAAAGGAGGTTGGAGAGAAAGAAGATTGTCAGTTAGGAAGGTGTGGACTATTTTGGTATGCTTTATTGTGTTGTTTTCCATAAGATTCTTATAGTGGTGAAGTACTGATGTACAAACATCGATTCAATTTATATGAGGATTCGAGTTAAATTCGTCCCACTTAATAGGAAAAGGAGGTTGGAGAGAAAGTACAAGGCCAGTTAGAAGAGTTTGGACTATTTTCATATGCTTTATCGTATTGGTGTCCATAAGAATCTTATGATGGTGAAGAAATGATGTACAAACCCCGATTTAACTTATAGGACGATCCCAGTGAAATTCGTCCCAGTCAGAGAACAAAGGAGGTTGAAGAGAAAGAAAAGTGCCAGTTAGGAAGGTGGGGACTATTTTGGTATGCTTTATAGTATTGTTTCCTATTAGAGTCTTATAATGGAGAAGGAATGATGTACAAACACCGATTCAACTTATAGGACGATCCGAGTGAAAGCCGTCCCACTTAGAAAGAAAAGGAGGTTGGAGAGAAAGAAAAGTGTCATTTAGGAAGGCGTGGAATAGTTTCGTATGCTTTATAGTATTGTTTTCCATTAAAGTCTTATAGTGGTGAAGTAATGATCTACAAACACCGATTCAACTTATAAGACGATTCGAGTGAAATCCGTCCCACTTAGAAAGAAAAGGAGGCTGGAGAGAAGGTACAGGGCCAGTTAAAAGAGTGTGGACTATTTTCGTATGCTTTATAGTACTGTTGTCCATAAGACTCTTATAGAGGTAAAGGAATGATGTACGAACAGCGATTTACCTTATAGGATGATCCGAGTGAAATCCGTCCCACAGCGGAAAAAAAGGAGGTTGGAGAGAAAGAAGATTGTCAGTTAGGAAGGTGTGGACTATTTTGGTATGCTTTATTGTGTTGTTTTCCATAAGATTCTTATAGTGGTGAAGTACTGATGTACAAACATCGATTCAATTTATATGAGGATTCGAGTTAAATTCGTCCCACTTAATAGGAAAAGGAGGTTGGAGAGAAAGTACAAGGCCAGTTAGAAGAGTTTGGACTATTTTCATATGCTTTATCGTATTGGTGTCCATAAGAATCTTATGATGGTGAAGAAATGATGTACAAACCCCGATTTAACTTATAGGACGATCCCAGTGAAATTCGTCCCAGTCAGAGAACAAAGGAGGTTGAAGAGAAAGAAAAGTGCCAGTTAGGAAGGTGGGGACTATTTTGGTATGCTTTATAGTATTGTTTCCTATTAGAGTCTTATAATGGAGAAGGAATGATGTACAAACACCGATTCAACTTATAGGACGATCCGAGTGAAAGCCGTCCCACTTAGAAAGAAAAGGAGGTTGGAGAGAAAGAAAAGTGTCATTTAGGAAGGCGTGGAATAGTTTCGTATGCTTTATAGTATTGTTTTCCATTAAAGTCTTATAGTGGTGAAGTAATGATCTACAAACACCGATTCAACTTATAAGACGATTCGAGTGAAATCCGTCCCACTTAGAAAGAAAAGGAGGCTGGAGAGAAGGTACAGGGCCAGTTAAAAGAGTGTGGACTATTTTCGTATGCTTTATAGTACTGTTGTCCATAAGACTCTTATAGAGGTAAAGGAATGATGTACGAACAGCGATTTACCTTATAGGATGATCCGAGTGAAATCCGTCCCACAGCGGAAAAAAAGGAGGTTGGAGAGAAAGAAGATTGTCAGTTAGGAAGGTGTGGACTATTTTGGTATGCTTTATTGTGTTGTTTTCCATAAGATTCTTATAGTGGTGAAGTACTGATGTACAAACATCGATTCAATTTATATGAGGATTCGAGTTAAATTCGTCCCACTTAATAGGAAAAGGAGGTTGGAGAGAAAGTACAAGGCCAGTTAGAAGAGTTTGGACTATTTTCATATGCTTTATCGTATTGGTGTCCATAAGAATCTTATGATGGTGAAGAAATGATGTACAAACCCCGATTTAACTTATAGGACGATCCCAGTGAAATTCGTCCCAGTCAGAGAACAAAGGAGGTTGAAGAGAAAGAAAAGTGCCAGTTAGGAAGGTGGGGACTATTTTGGTATGCTTTATAGTATTGTTTCCTATTAGAGTCTTATAATGGAGAAGGAATGATGTACAAACACCGATTCAACTTATAGGACGATCCGAGTGAAAGCCGTCCCACTTAGAAAGAAAAGGAGGTTGGAGAGAAAGAAAAGTGTCATTTAGGAAGGCGTGGAATAGTTTCGTATGCTTTATAGTATTGTTTTCCATTAAAGTCTTATAGTGGTGAAGTAATGATCTACAAACACCGATTCAACTTATAAGACGATTCGAGTGAAATCCGTCCCACTTAGAAAGAAAAGGAGGCTGGAGAGAAGGTACAGGGCCAGTTAAAAGAGTGTGGACTATTTTCGTATGCTTTATAGTACTGTTGTCCATAAGACTCTTATAAAGGTAAAGGAATGATGTACGAACAGCGATTTACCTTATAGGATGATCCGAGTGAAATCCGTCCCACAGCGGAAAAAAAGGAGGTTGGAGAGAAAGAAGATTGTCAGTTAGGAAGGTGTGGACTATTTTGGTATGCTTTATTGTGTTGTTTTCCATAAGATTCTTATTGTGGTGAAGTACTGATGTACAAACATCGATTCAATTTATATGAGGATTCGAGTTAAATTCGTCCCACTTAATAGGAAAAGGAGGTTGGAGAGAAAGTACAAGGCCAGTTAGAAGAGTTTGGACTATTTTCATATGCTTTATAGTATTGGTGTCCATAAGAATCTTATGATGGTGAAGAAATGATGTACAAACCCCGATTTAACTTATAGGACGATCCCAGTGAAATTCGTCCCAGTCAGAGAACAAAGGAGGTTGAAGAGAAAGAAAAGTGCCAGTTAGGAAGGTGGGGACTATTTTGGTATGCTTTATAGTATTGTTTCCTATTAGAGTCTTATAATGGAGAAGGAATGATGTACAAACACCGATTCAACTTATAGGACGATCCGAGTGAAAGCCGTCCCACTTAGAAAGAAAAGGAGGTTGGAGAGAAAGAAAAGTGTCATTTAGGAAGGCGTGGAATAGTTTCGTATGCTTTATAGTATTGTTTTCCATTAAAGTCTTATAGTGGTGAAGTAATGATCTACAAACACCGATTCAACTTATAAGACGATTCGAGTGAAATCCGTCCCACTTAGAAAGAAAAGGAGGCTGGAGAGAAGGTACAGGGCCAGTTAAAAGAGTGTGGACTATTTTCGTATGCTTTATAGTACTGTTGTCCATAAGACTCTTATAAAGGTAAAGGAATGATGTACGAACAGCGATTTACCTTATAGGATGATCCGAGTGAAATCCGTCCCACAGCGGAAAAAAAGGAGGTTGGAGAGAAAGAAGATTGTCAGTTAGGAAGGTGTGGACTATTTTGGTATGCTTTATTGTGTTGTTTTCCATAAGATTCTTATAGTGGTGAAGTACTGATGTACAAACATCGATTCAATTTATATGAGGATTCGAGTTAAATTCGTCCCACTTAATAGGAAAAGGAGGTTGGAGAGAAAGTACAAGGCCAGTTAGAAGAGTTTGGACTATTTTCATATGCTTTATAGTATTGCTGTCCATAAGAATCTTATGATGGTGAAGAAATGATGTACAAACCCCGATTTAACTTATAGGACGATCCCAGTGAAATTCGTCCCAGTCAGAGAACAAAGGAGGTTGAAGAGAAAGAAAAGTGCCAGTTAGGAAGGTGGGGACTATTTTGGTATGCTTTATAGTATTGTTTCCTATTAGAGTCTTATAATGGAGAAGGAATGATGTACAAACACCGATTCAACTTATAGGACGATCCGAGTGAAAGCCGTCCCACTTAGAAAGAAAAGGAGGTTGGAGAGAAAGAAAAGTGTCATTTAGGAAGGCGTGGAATAGTTTCGTATGCTTTATAGTATTGTTTTCCATTAAAGTCTTATAGTGGTGAAGTAATGATCTACAAACACCGATTCAACTTATAAGACGATTCGAGTGAAATCCGTCCCACTTAGAAAGAAAAGGAGGCTGGAGAGAAGGTACAGGGCCAGTTAAAAGAGTGTGGACTATTTTCGTATGCTTTATAGTACTGTTGTCCATAAGACTCTTATAAAGGTAAAGGAATGATGTACTAACAGCGATTTACCTTATAGGATGATCCGAGTGAAATCCGTCCCACAGCGGAAAAAAAGGAGGTTGGAGAGAAAGAAGATTGTCAGTTAGGAAGGTGTGGACTATTTTGGTATGCTTTATTGTGTTGTTTTCCATAAGATTCTTATAGTGGTGAAGTACTGATGTACAAACATCGATTCAATTTATATGAGGATTCGAGTTAAATTCGTCCCACTTAATAGGAAAAGGAGGTTGGAGAGAAAGTACAAGGCCAGTTAGAAGAGTTTGGACTATTTTCATATGCTTTATAGTATTGGTGTCCATAAGAATCTTATGATGGTGAAGAAATGATGTACAAACCCCGATTTAACTTATAGGACGATCCCAGTGAAATTCGTCCCAATCAGAGAACAAAGGAGGTTGAAGAGAAAGAAAAGTGCCAGTTAGGAAGGTGGGGACTATTTTGGTATGCTTTGTAGTATTGTTTCCTATTAGAGTCTTATAATGGAGAAGGAATGATGTACAAACACCGATTCAACTTATAGGACGATCCGAGTGAAAGCCGTCCCACTTAGAAAGAAAAGGAGGTTGGAGAGAAAGAAAAGTGTCATTTAGGAAGGCGTGGAATAGTTTCGTATGCTTTATAGTATTGTTTTCCATTAAAGTCTTATAGTGGTGAAGTAATGATCTACAAACACCGAGTCAACTTATAAGATGATTCGAGGGAAAACCATCCCACTTAGAAAGAAAAGGAGGCTGGAGAGAAGGTACAGGGCCAGTTAAAAGAGTGTGGACTATTTTCGTATGCTTTATAGTACTGTTGTCCATAAGACTCTTATAATGGTAAAGGAATGATGTACGAACAGCGATTTACCTTATAGGACGATCCGAGTGAAATCCGTCCCACAGCGAAAAAAAAGGAGGTTGGAGAGAAAGAAGATTGTCAGTTAGGAAGGTGTGGACTATTTTGGTATGCTTTATTGTGTTGTTTTCCATAAGATTCTTATAGTGGTGAAGTACTGATGTACAAACATCGATTCAATTTATATGAGGATTCGAGTTAAATTCGTCCCACTTAATAGGAAAAGGAGGTTGGAGAGAAAGTACAAGGCCAGTTAGAAGAGTTTGGACTATTTTCATATGCTTTATAGTATTGGTGTCCATAAGAATCTTATGATGGTGAAGAAATGATGTACAAACCCCGATTTAACTTATAGGACGATCCCAGTGAAATTCGTCCCAGTCAGAGAACAAAGGAGGTTGAAGAGAAAGAAAAGTGCCAGTTAGGAAGGTGGGGACTATTTTGGTATGCTTTATAGTATTGTTTCCTATTAGAGTCTTATAATGGAGAAGGAATGATGTACAAAAACCGATTCAACTTATAGGACGATCCGAGTGAAAGCCGTCCCACTTAGAAAGAAAAGGAGGTTGGAGAGAAGGAAAAGTGTCATTTAGGAAGGCGTGGAATAGTTTCGTATGCTTTATAGTATTGTTTTCCATTAAAGTCTTATAGTGGTGAAGTAATGATCTACAAACACCGATTCAACTTATAAGACGATTCGAGTGAAATCCGTCCCACTTAGAAAGAAAAGGAGGCTGGAGAGAAGGTACAGGGCCAGTTAAAAGAGTGTGGACTATTTTCGTATGCTTTATAGTACTGTTGTCCATAAGACTCTTATAATGGTAAATGAATGATGTACGAACAGCGATTTACCTTATTGGATGATCCGAGTGAAATCCGTCCCACAGCGGAAAAAAAGGAGGTTGGAGAGAAAGAAGATTGTCAGTTAGGAAGGTGTGGACTATTTTGGTATGCTTTATTGTGTTGTTTTCCATAAGATTCTTATAGTGGTGAAGTACTGATGTACAAACATCGATTCAATTTATATGAGGATTCGAGTTAAATTCGTCCCACTTAATAGGAAAAGGAGGTTGGAGAGAAAATACAAGGCCAGTTAGAAGAGTTTGGACTATTTTCATATGCTTTATAGTATTGGTGTCCATAAGAATCTTATGATGGTGAAGAAATGATGTACAAACCCCGATTTAACTTATAGGACGATCCCAGTGAAATTCGTCCCAGTCAGAGAACAAAGGAGGTTGAAGAGAAAGAAAAGTGCCAGTTAGGAAGGTGGGGACTATTTTGGTATGCTTTATAGTATTGTTTCCTATTAGAGTCTTATAATGGAGAAGGAATGATGTACAAACACCGATTCTACTTATAGGACGATCCGAGTGAAATCCGTCCCACTTAGAAAGAAAAGGAGGTTGGAGAGAAGGAAAAGTGTCATTTAGGAAGGCGTGGAATAGTTTCGTATGCTTTATAGTATTGTTTTCCATTAAAGTCTTATAGTGGTGAAGTAATGATCTACAAACACCGATTCAACTTATAAGACGATTCGAGTGAAATCCGTCCCACTTAGAAAGAAAAGGAGGCTGGAGAGAAGGTACAGGGCCAGTTAAAAGAGTGTGGACTATTTTCGTATGCTTTATAGTACTGTTGTCCATAAGACTCTTATAATGGTAAATGAATGATGTACGAACAGCGATTTACCTTATTGGATGATCCGAGTGAAATCCGTCCCACAGCGGAAAAAAAGGAGGTTGGAGAGAAAGAAGATTGTCAGTTAGGAAGGTGTGGACTATTTTGGTATGCTTTATTGTGTTGTTTTCCATAAGATTCTTATAGTGGTGAAGTACTGATGTACAAACATCGATTCAATTTATATGAGGATTCGAGTTAAATTCGTCCCACTTAATAGGAAAAGGAGGTTGGAGAGAAAATACAAGGCCAGTTAGAAGAGTTTGGACTATTTTCATATGCTTTATAGTATTGGTGTCCATAAGAATCTTATGATGGTGAAGAAATGATGTACAAACCCCGATTTAACTTATAGGACGATCCCAGTGAAATTCGTCCCAGTCAGAGAACAAAGGAGGTTGAAGAGAAAGAAAAGTGCCAGTTAGGAAGGTGGGGACTATTTTGGTATGCTTTATTGTGTTGTTATCCACAAGATTCTTATAGTGGTGAAGTACTGATGTACAAACATCGATTCAATTTATATGAGGATTCGAGTTAAATTCGTCCCACTTAGAAAGAAAAGGAGGTTGGAGAGAAAGAAAAATGTCATTTAGGAAGGCGTGGAATAGTTTCGTATGCTTTATAGTATTGTTTTCCATTAAAGTCTTATAGTGGTGAAGTAATGATCTACAAACACTGATTCAACTTATAAGACGATTCGAGTGAAATCCGCCCCACTTAGAAAGAAAAGGAGGCTGGAGAGAAGGTACAGGGCCAGTTAAAAGAGTGTGGACTATTTTCGTATCCTTTATAGTACTGTTGTGCATAAGACTCTTATAATGGTAAAGGAATGATGTACGAACAGCGATTTACCTTATAGGACGATCCGAGTGAAATCCGTCCCACAACGGAAAAAAAGAAGGTTGGAGAGAAAGAAGATTGTCAGTTAGGAAGGTGTGGACTATTTTGGTATGCTTTATTGTGTTGTTTTCCATAAGATTCTTATAGTGGTGAAGTACTGATGTACAAACATCGATTCAATTTATATGAGGATTCGAGTTAAATTCGTCCCACTTAATAGGAAAAGGAGGTTGGAGAGAAAATACAAGGCCAGTTAGAAGAGTTTGGACTATTTTCATATGCTTTATAGTATTGGTGTCCATAAGAATCTTATGATGGTGAAGAAATGATGTACAAACCCCGATTTAACTTATAGGACGATCCCAGTGAAATTCGTCCCAGTCAGAGAACAAAGGAGGTTGAAGAGAAAGAAAAGTGCCAGTTAGGAAGGTGGGGACTATTTTGGTATGCTTTATAGTATTGTTTCCTATTAGAGTCTTATAATGGAGAAGGAATGATGTACAAACACCGATTCTACTTATAGGACGATCCGAGTGAAATCCGTCCCACTTAGAAAGAAAAGGAGGTTGGAGAGAAAGAAAAGTGTCATTTAGGAAGGCGTGGAATAGTTTCGTATGCTTTATAGTATTGTTTTCCATTAAAGTCTTATAGTTGTGAAGTAATGATCTACAAACACCGATTCAACTTATAAGACGATTCGAGTGAAATCCGTCCCACTTAGAAAGAAAAGGAGGCTGGAGAGAAGGTACCGGGCCAGTTAAAAGAGTGTGGACTATTTTCGTATGCTTTATAGTACTGTTGTCCATAAGACTCTTATAAAGGTAAAGGAATGATGTACGAACAACGATTTACCTTATAGGACGATCGGAGTGAAATCCGTTCCACAGCGGAAAAAAAGGAGGTTGGAGAGAAAGAAGATTGTCAGTTAGGAAGGTGTGGACTATTTTGGTATGCTTTATTGTGTTGTTTTCCATAAGATTCTTATAGTGGTGAAGTACTGATGTACAGACATCGATTCAATTTATATGAGGATTCGAGTTAAATTCGTCCCACTTAATAGGAAAAGGATGTTGGAGAGAAAGTACATGGCCAGTTAGAAGAGTTTGGACTATTTTCATATGCTTTATATTATTGGTGTCCATAAGAATCTTATGATGGTGAAGGAATGATGTACGAACAGCGATTTACCTTATAGGACGATCGGAGTGAAATCCGTTCCACAGCGGAAAAAAAGGAGGTTGGAGAGAAAGAAGATTGTCAGTTAGGAAGGTGTGGACTATTTTGGTATGCTTTATTGTGTTGTTATCCACAAGATTCTTATAGTGGTGAAGTACTGATGTACAAACATCGATTCAATTTATATGAGGATTCGAGTTAAATTCGTCCCACTTAGAAAGAAAAGGAGGTTGGAGAGAAAGAAAAATGTCATTTAGGAAGGCGTGGAATAGTTTCGTATGCTTTATAGTATTGTTTTCCATTAAAGTCTTATAGTGGTGAAGTAATGATCTACAAACACTGATTCAACTTATAAGACGATTCGAGTGAAATCCGCCCCACTTAGAAAGAAAAGGAGGCTGGAGAGAAGGTACAGGGCCAGTTAAAAGAGTGTGGACTATTTTCGTATCCTTTATAGTACTGTTGTGCATAAGACTCTTATAATGGTAAAGGAATGATGTACGAACAGCGATTTACCTTATAGGACGATCCGAGTGAAATCCGTCCCACAACGGAAAAAAAGAAGGTTGGAGAGAAAGAAGATTGTCAGTTAGGAAGGTGTGGACTATTTTGGTATGCTTTATTGTGTTGTTTTCCATAAGATTCTTATAGTGGTGAAGTACTGATGTACAGACATCGATTCAATTTATATGAGGATTCGAGTTAAATTCGTCCCACTTAATAGGAAAAGGATGTTGGAGAGAAAGTACAAGGCCAGTTAGAAGAGTTTGGACTATTTTCATATGCTTTATAGTATTGGTGTCCATAAGAATCTTATGATGGTGAAGGAATGATGTACAAACCCCGATTTAACTTATAGGACGATCCCAGTGAAATTCGTCCCAGTCAGAGAACAAAGGAGGTTGAAGAGAAAGAAAAGTGCCAGTTAGGAAGGTGGGGACTATTTTGGTATACTTTATAGTATTGTTTCCTTTTAGAGTCTTATAATGGAGAAGGAATGATGTACAAACACCGATTCAACTTATAGGACGATCCGAGTGAAATCCGTCCCACTTAGAAAGAAAAGGAGGTTGGAGAGAAAGAAAAGTGTCATTTAGGAAGGCGTGGAATAGTTTCGTATGCTTTATAGTATTGTTTTCCATTAAAGTCTTATAGTGGTGAAGTAATGATCTACAAACACCGATTCAACTTATAAGACGATTCGAGTGAAATCCGTCCCACTTAGAAAGAAAAGGAGGCTGGAGAGAAGGTGCAGGGCCAGTTAAAAGAGTGTGGACTATTTTCGTATGCTTTATAGTACTGTTGTCCATAAGACTCTTATAAAGGTAAAGGAATGATGTACGAACAACGATTTACCTTATAGGACGATCGGAGTGAAATCCGTTCCACAGCGGAAAAAAAGGTGGTTGGAGAGAAAGAAGAATGTCAGTTAGGAAGGTGTGGACTATTTTGGTATGCTTTATTGTGTTGTTTTCCATAAGATTCTTATAGTGGTGAAGTACTGATGTACAAACATCGATTCAATTTATATGAGGATTCGAGTTAAATTCGTCCCACTTAGAAAGAAAAGGAGGTTGGAGAGAAAGAAAAGTGTCATTTAGGAAGGCGTGGAATAGTTTCGTATGCTTTATAGTATTGTTTTCCATTAAAGTCATATAGTGGTGAAGTAATGATCTATAAACACCGATTCAACTTATAAGACGATTCGAGTGAAATCCGTCCCACTTAGAAAGAAAAGGAGGCTGGAGAGAATGTACAGGGCTAGTTAAAAGAGTGTGGACTATTTTCGTATGCTTTATAGTACTGTTGTCCATAAGACTCTTATAATGGTAAAGGAATGATGTACGAACAGCGATTTACCTTATAGGACGATCGGAGTGAAATCCGTTCCACAGCGGAAAAAAAGGAGTTTGGAGAGAAAGAAGATTGTCAGTTAGGAAGGTGTGGACTATTTTGGAATGCTTTATTGTGTTGTTTTCCATAAGATTCTTATAGTGGTGAAGTACTGATGTACAAACATCGATTCAATTTATATGAGGATTCGAGTTAAATTCGTCCCACTTAGAAAGAAAAGGAGGTTGGAGAGAAAGAAAAGTGTCATTTAGGAAGGCGTGGAATAGTTTCGTATGCTTTATAGTATTGTTTTCCATTAAAGTCTTATAGCGGTGAAGTAATGATCTATAAACACCGATTCAACTTATAAGACGATTCGAGTGAAATCCGTCTCACTTAGAAAGAAAAGGAGGCTGGAGAGAATGTACAGGGCCAGTTAAAAGAGTGTGGACTATTTTCGTATGCTTTATAGTACTGTTGTCCATAAGACTCATATAATGGTAAAGGAATGATGTACGAACAGCGATTTACCTTATAGGACGATCGGAGTGAAATCCGTTCCACAGCGGAAAAAAAGGAGGTTGGAGAGAAAGAAGATTGTCAGTTAGGAAGGTGTGGACTATTTTGGTATGCTTTATTGTGTTGTTATCCATAAGATTCTTATAGTGGTGAAGTACTGATGTACAAACATCGATTCAATTTATATGAGGATTCGAGTTAAATTCGTCCCACTTAGAAAGAAAAGGAGGTTGGAGAGAAAGAAAAGTGTCATTTAGGAAGGCGTGGAATAGTTTCGTATGCTTTATAGTATTGTTTTCCATTAAAGTCTTATAGTGGTGAAGTAATGATCTACAAACACCGATTCAACTTATAAGACGATTCGAGTGAAATCCGCCCCACTTAGAAAGAAAAGGAGGCTGGAGAGAAGGTACAGGGCCAGTTAAAAGAGTGTGGACTATTTTCGTATCCTTTATAGTACTGTTGTGCATAAGACTCTTATAATGGTAAAGGAATGATGTACGAACAGCGATTTACCTTATAGGACGATCCGAGTGAAATCCGTCCCACAACGGAAAAAAAGGAGGTTGGAGAGAAAGAAGATTGTCCGTTAGGAAGGTGTGGACTATTTTGGTATGCTTTATTGTGTTGTTATCCATAAGATTCTTATAGTGGTGAAGTACTGATGTACAGACATCGATTCAATTTATATGAGGATTCGAGTTAAATTCGTCCCACTTAATAGGAAAAGGATGTTGGAGAGAAAGTACAAGGCCAGTTAGAAGAGTTTGGACTATTTTCATATGCTTTATAGTATTGGTGTCCATAACATTCTTATGATGGTGAAGGAATGATGTACAAACCCCGATTTAACTTATAGGACGATCCCAGTGAAATTCGTCCTAGTCAGAGAACAAAGGAGGTTGAAGAGAAAGAAAAGTGTCAGTTAGGAAGGTGGGGACTATTTTGGTATACTTTATAGTATTGTTTCCTATTAGAGTCTTATAATGGAGAAGGAATGATGTACAAACACCGATTCAACTTATAGGACGATCCGAGTGAAATCCGTCCCACTTAGAAAGAAAAGGAGGTTGGAGAGAAAGAAAAGTGTCATTTAGGAAGGCGTGGAATAGTTTCGTATGCTTTATAGTATTGTTTTCCATTAAAGTCTTATAGTGGTGAAGTAATGATCTACAAACACCGATTCAACTTATAAGACGATTCGAGTGAAATCCGTCCCACTTAGAAAGAAAAGGAGGCTGGAGAGAAGGTACATGGCCAGTTAAAAGAGTGTGGACTATTTTCGTATGCTTTATAGTACTGTTGTCCATAAGACTCTTATAAAGGTAAAGGAATGATGTACGAACAACGATTTACCTTATAGGACGATCGGAGTGAAATCCGTTCCACAGCGGAAAAAAAGGAGGTTGGAGAGAAAGAAGATTGTCAGTTAGGAAGGTGTGGACTATTTTGGTATGCTTTATTGTGTTGTTTTCCATAAGATTCTTATAGTGGTGAAGTACTGATTTACAAACATCGATTCAATTTATATGAGGATTCGAGTTAAATTCGTCCCACTTAGAAAGAAAAGGAGGCTGGAGAGAAAGAAAAGTGTCATTTAGGAAGGCGTGGAATAGTTTCGTATGCTTTATAGTATTGTTTTCCATTAAAGTCTTATAGTGGTGAAGTAATGATCTACAAACACCGATTCAACTTATAAGACGATTCGAGTGAAATCCGCCCGACTTAGAAAGAAAAGGAGGCTGGAGAGAAGGTACAGGGCCAGTTAAAAGAGTGTGGACTATTTTCGTATCCTTTATAGTACTGTTGTGCATAAGACTCTTATAATGGTAAAGGAATGATGTACGAACAGCGATTTACCTTATAGGACGATCCGAGTGAAATCCGTCCCACAACGGAAAAAAAGGAGGTTGGAGAGAAAGAAGATTGTCAGTTAGGAAGGTGTGGACTATTTTGGTATGCTTTATTGTGTTGTTTTCCATAAGATTCTTATAGTGGTGAAGTACTGATGTACAGACATCGATTCAATTTATATGAGGATTCGAGTTAAATTCGTCCCACTTAATAGGAAAAGGATGATGGAGAGAAAGTACAAGGCCAGTTAGAAGAGTTTGGACTATTTTCATATGCTTTATAGTATTGGTGTCCATTAGAATCTTATGATGGTGAAGGAATGATGTACAAACCCCGATTTAACTTATAGGACGATCCCAGTGAAATTCGTCCCAGTCAGAGAACAAAGGAGGTTGAAGAGAAAGAAAAGTGCCAGTTAGGAAGGTGGGGACTATTTTGGTATACTTTATAGTATTGTTTCCTATTAGAGTCTTATAATGGAGAAGGAATGATGTACAAACACCGATTCAACTTATAGGATGATCCGAGTGAAATCCGTCCCACTTAGAAAGAAAAGGAGGTTGGAGAGAAAGAAAAGTGTCATTTAGGAAGGCGTGGAATAGTTTCGTATGCTTTATAGTATTGTTTTCCATTAAAGTCTTATAGTGGTGAAGTAATGATCTACAAACACCGATTCAACTTATAAGACGATTCGAGTGAAATCCGTCCCACTTAGAAAGAAAAGGAGGCTGGAGAGAAGGTACAGGGCCAGTTAAAAGAGTGTGGACTATTTTCGTATGCTTTATAGTACTGTTGTCCATAAGACTCTTATAAAGGTAAAGGAATGATGTACGAACAACGATTTACCTTATAGGACGATCGGAGTGAAATCCGTTCCACAGCGGAAAAAAAGGAGGTTGGAGAGAAAGAAGATTGTCAGTTAGGAAGGTGTGGACAATTTTGGTATGCTTTATTGTGTTGTTTTCCATAAGATTCTTATAGTGGTGAAGTACTGATGTACAAACATCGATTCAATTTATATGAGGATTCGAGTTAAATTCGTCCCACTTAGAAAGAAAAGGAGGTTGGAGAGAAAGAAAAGTGTCATTTAGGAAGGCGTGGAATAGTTTCATATGCTTTATAGTATTGTTTTCCATTAAAGTCTTATAGTGGTGAAGTAATGATCTATAAACACCGATTCAACTTATAAGACGATTCGAGTGAAATCCGTCCCACTTAGAAAGAAAAGGAGGCTGGAGAGAATGTACAGGGCCAGTTAAAAGAGTGTGGACTATTTTCGTATGCTTTATAGTACTGTTGTCCATAAGACTCTTATAATGGTAAAGGAATGATGTACGAACAGCGATTTACCTTATAGGACGATCGGAGTGAAATCCGTTCCACAGCGGAAAAAAAGGAGGTTGGAGAGAAAGAAGATTGTCAGTTAGGAAGGTGTGGACTATTTTGGTATGCTTTATTGTGTTGTTATCCATAAGATTCTTATAGTGGTGAAGTACTGATGTACAAACATCGATTCAATTTATATGAGGATTCGAGTTAAATTCGTCCCACTTAGAAAGAAAAGGAGGTTGGAGAGAAAGAAAAGTGTCATTTAGGAAGGCGTGGAATAGTTTCGTATGCTTTATAGTATTGTTTTCCATTAAAGTCTTATAGTGGTGAAGTAATGATCTACAAACACCGATTCAACTTATAAGACGATTCGAGTGAAATCCGCCCCACTTAGAAAGAAAAGGAGGCTGGAGAGAAGGTACAGGGCCAGTTAAAAGAGTGTGGACTATTTTCGTATCCTTTATAGTACTGTTGTGCATAAGACTCTTATAATGGTAAAGGAATGATGTACGAACAGCGATTTACCTTATAGGACGATCCGAGTGATATCCGTCCCACAACGGAAAAAAAGGAGGTTGGAGAGAAAGAAGATTGTCAGTTAGGAAGGTGTGGACTATTTTGGTATGCTTTATTGTGTTGTTTTCCATAAGATTCTTATAGTGGTGAAGTACTGATGTACAGACATCGATTCAATTTATATGAGGATTCGAGTTAAATTCGTCCCACTTAATAGGAAAAGGATGTTGGAGAGAAAGTACAAGGCCTGTTAGAAGAGTTTGGACTATTTTCATATGCTTTATAGTATTGGTGTCCATAAGAATCTTATGATGGTGAAGGAATGATGTACAAACCCCGATTTAACTTATAGGACGATCCCAGTGAAATTCGTCCTAGTCAGAGAACAAAGGAGGTTGAAGAGAAAGAAAAGTGTCAGTTAGGAAGGTGGGGACTATTTTGGTATACTTTATAGTATTGTTTCCTATTAGAGTCTTATAATGGAGAAGGAATGATGTACAAACACCGATTCAACTTATAGGACGATCCGAGTGAAATCCGTCCCACTTAGAAAGAAAAGGAGGTTGGAGAGAAAGAAAAGTGTCATTTAGGAAGGCGTGGAATAGTTTCGTATGCTTTATAGTATTGTTTTCCATTAAAGTCTTATAGTGGTGAAGTAATGATCTACAAACACCGATTCAACTTATAAGACGATTCGAGTGAAATCCGTCCCACTTAGAAAGAAAAGGAGGCTGGAGAGAAGGTACAGGGCCAGTTAAAAGAGTGTGGACTATTTTCGTATGCTTTATAGTACTGTTGTCCATAAGACTCTTATAAAGGTAAAGGAATGATGTACGAACAACGATTTACCTTATAGGACGATCGGAGTGAAATCCGTTCCACAGCGGAAAAAAAGGAGGTTGGAGAGAAAGAAGATTGTCAGTTAGGAAGGTGTGGACTATTTTGGTATGCTTTATTGTGTTGTTTTCCTTAAGATTCTTATAGTGGTGAAGTACTGATGTACAAACATCGATTCAATTTATATGAGGATTCGAGTTAAATTCGTCCCACTTAGAAAGAAAAGGAGGTTGGAGAGAAAGAAAAGTGTCATTTAGGAAGGCGTGGAATAGTTTCGTATGCTTTATAGTATTGTTTTCCATTAAAGTCTTATAGTGGTGAAGTAATGATCTACAAACGCCGATTCAACTTATAAGACGATTCGAGTGAAATCCGCCCCACTTAGAAAGAAAAGGAGGCTGGAGAGAAGGTACAGGGCCAGTTAAAAGAGTGTGGACTATTTTCGTATCCTTTATAGTACTGTTGTGCATAAGACTCTTATAATGGTAAAGGAATGATGTACGAACAGCGATTTACCTTATAGGACGATCCGAGTGAAATCCGTCCCACAACGGAAAAAAAGGAGGTTGGAGAGAAAGAAGATTGTCAGTTAGGAAGGTGTGGACTATTTTGGTATGCTTTATTGTGTTGTTTTCCATAAGATTCTTATAGTGGTGAAGTACTGATGTACAGACATCGATTCAATTTATATGAGGATTCGAGTTAAATTCGTCCCACTTAATAGGAAAAGGATGATGGAGAGAAAGTACAAGGCCAGTTAGAAGAGTTTGGACTATTTTCATATGCTTTATAGTATTGGTGTCCATAAGAATCTTATGATGGTGAAGGAATGATGTACAAACCCCGATTTAACTTATAGGACGATCCCAGTGAAATTCGTCCCAGTCAGAGAACAAAGGAGGTTGAAGAGAAAGAAAAGTGCCAGTTAGGAAGGTGGGGATAATTTTGGTATACTTTATAGTATTGTTTCCTATTAGAGTCTTATAATGGAGAAGGAATGATGTACAAACACCGATTCAACTTATAGGACGATCCGAGTGAAATCCGTCCCACTTAGAAAGAAAAGGAGGTTGGAGAGAAAGAAAAGTGTCATTTAGGAAGGCGTGGAATAGTTTCGTATGCTTTATAGTATTGTTTTCCATTAAAGTCTTATAGTGGTGAAGTAATGATCTACAAACACCGATTCAACTTATAAGACGATTCGAGTGAAATCCGTCCCACTTAGAAAGAAAAGGAGGCTGGAGAGAAGGTACAGGGCCAGTTAAAAGAGTGTGGACTATTTTCGTATGCTTTATAGTACTGTTGTCCATAAGACTCTTATAAAGGTAAAGGAATGATGTACGAACAACGATTTACCTTATAGGACGATCGGAGTGAAATCCGTTCCACAGCGGAAAAAAAGGAGGTTGGAGAGAAAGAAGATTGTCAGTTAGGAAGGTGTGGACTATTTTGGTATGCTTTATTGTGTTGTTTTCCATAAGATTCTTATAGTGGTGAAGTACTGATGTACAAACATCGATTCAATTTATATGAGGATTCGAGTTAAATTCGTCCCACTTAGAAAGAAAAGGAGGTTGGAGAGAAAGAAAAGTGTCATTTAGGAAGGCGTGGAATAGTTTCGTATGCTTTATAGTATTGTTTTCCATTAAAGTCTTATAGTGGTGAAGTAATGATCTACAAACGCCGATTCAACTTATAAGACGATTCGAGTGAAATCCGCCCCACTTAGAAAGAAAAGGAGGCTGGAGAGAAGGTACAGGGCCAGTTAAAAGAGTGTGGACTATTTTCGTATCCTTTATAGTACTGTTGTGCATAAGACTCTTATAATGGTAAAGGAATGATGTACGAACAGCGATTTACCTTATAGGACGATCCGAGTGAAATCCGTCCCACAACGGAAAAAAAGGAGGTTGGAGAGAAAGAAGATTGTCAGTTAGGAAGGTGTGGACTATTTTGGTATGCTTTATTGTGTTGTTTTCCATAAGATTCTTATAGTGGTGAAGTACTGATGTACAGACATCGATTCAATTTATATGAGGATTCGAGTTAAATTCGTCCCACTTAATAGGAAAAGGATGATGGAGAGAAAGTACAAGGCCAGTTAGAAGAGTTTGGACTATTTTCATATGCTTTATAGTATTGGTGTCCATAAGAATCTTATGATGGTGAAGGAATGATGTACAAACCCCGATTTAACTTATAGGACGATCCCAGTGAAATTCGTCCCAGTCAGAGAACAAAGGAGGTTGAAGAGAAAGAAAAGTGCCAGTTAGGAAGGTGGGGACTATTTTGGTATACTTTATAGTATTGTTTCCTATTAGAGTCTTATAATGGAGAAGGAATGATGTACAAACACCGATTCAACTTATAGGACGATCCGAGTGAAATCTGTCCCACTTAGAAAGAAAAGGAGGTTGGAGAGAAAGAAAAGTGTCATTTAGGAAGGCGTGGAATAGTTTCGTATGCTTTATAGTATTGTTTTCCATTAAAGTCTTATAGTGGTGAAGTAATGATCTACAAACACCGATTCAACTTATAAGACGATTCGAGTGAAATCCGTCCCACTTAGAAAGAAAAGGAGGCTGGAGAGAAGGTACAGGGCCAGTTAAAAGAGTGTGGACTATTTTCGTATGCTTTATAGTACTGTTGTCCATAAGACTCTTATAAAGGTAAAGGAATGATGTACGAACAACGATTTACCTTATAGGACGATCGGAGTGAAATCCGTTCCACAGCGGCAAAAAAGGAGGTTGGAGAGAAAGAAGATTGTCAGTTAGGAAGGTGTGGACTATTTTGGTATGCTTTATTGTGTTGTTTTCCATAAGATTCTTATAGTGGTGAAGTACTGATGTACAAACATCGATTCAATTTATATGAGGATTCGAGTTAAATTCGTCCCACTTAGAAAGAAAAGGAGGTTGGAGAGAAAGAAAAGTGTCATTTAGGAAGGCGTGGAATAGTTTCGTATGCTTTATAGTATTGTTTTCCATTAAAGTCTTATAGTGGTGAAGTAATGATCTATAAACACCGATTCAACTTATAAGACGATTCGAGTGAAATCCGTCCCACTTAGAAAGAAAAGGAGGCTGGAGAGAATGTACAGGGCCAGTTAAAAGAGTGTGGACTATTTTCGTATGCTTTATAGTACTGTTGTCCATAAGACTCTTATAATGGTAAAGGAATGATGTACGAACAGCGATTTACCTTATAGGACGATCGGAGTGAAATCCGTTCCACAGCGGAAAAAAAGGAGGTTGGAGAGAAAGAAGATTGTCAGTTAGGAAGGTGTGGACTATTTTGGTATGCTTTATTGTGTTGTTACCCATAAGATTCTTATAGTGGTGAAGTACTGATGTACAAACATCGATTCAATTTATATGAGGATTCGAGTTAAATTCGTCCCACTTAGAAAGAAAAGGAGGTTGGAGAGAAAGAAAAGTGTCATTTAGGAAGGCGTGGAATAGTTTCGTATGCTTTATAGTATTGTTTTCCATTAAAGTCTTATAGTGGTGAAGTAATGATCTACAAACACCGATTCAACTTATAAGACGATTCGAGTGAAATCCGCCCCACTTAGAAAGAAAAGGAGGCTGGAGAGAAGGTACAGGGCCAGTTAAAAGAGTGTGGACTATTTTCGTATCCTTTATAGTACTGTTGTGCATAAGACTCTTATAATGGTAAAGGAATGATGTACGAACAGCGATTTACCTTATAGGACGATCCGAGTGAAATCCGTCCCACAACGGAAAAAAAGGAGGTTGGAGAGAAAGAAGATTGTCAGTTAGGAAGGTGTGGACTATTTTGGTATGCTTTATTGTGTTGTTTTCCATAAGATTCTTATAGTGGTGAAGTACTGATGTACAGACATCGATTCAATTTATATGAGGATTCGAGTTAAATTCGTCCCACTTAATAGGAAAAGGATGATGGAGAGAAAGTACCAGGCCAGTTAGAAGAGTTTGGACTATTTTCATATGCTTTATAGTATTGGTGTCCATAAGAATCTTATGATGGTGAAGGAATGATGTACAAACCCCGATTTAACTTATAGGACGATCCCAGTGAAATTCGTCCCAGTCAGAGAACAAAGGAGGTTGAAGAGAAAGAAAAGTGCCAGTTAGGAAGGTGGGGACTATTTTGGTATACTTTATAGTATTGTTTCCTATTAGAGTCTTATAATGGAGAAGGAATGATGTACAAACACCGATTCAACTTATAGGATGATCCGAGTGAAATCCGTCCCACTTAGAAAGAAAAGGAGGTTGGAGAGAAAGAAAAGTGTCATTTAGGAAGGCGTGGAATAGTTTCGTATGCTTTATAGTATTGTTTTCCATTAAAGTCTTATAGTGGTGAAGTAATGATCTACAAACACCGATTCAACTTATAAGACGATTCGAGTGAAATCCGTCCCACTTAGAAAGAAAAGGAGGCTGGAGAGAAGGTACAGGGCCAGTTAAAAGAGTGTGGACTATTTTCGTATGCTTTATAGTACTGTTGTCCATAAGACTCTTATAAAGGTAAAGGAATGATGTACGAACAACGATTTACCTTATAGGACGATCGGAGTGAAATCCGTTCCACAGCGGAAAAAAAGGAGGTTGGAGAGAAAGAAGATTGTCAGTTAGGAAGGTGTGGACAATTTTGGTATGCTTTATTGTGTTGTTTTCCATAAGATTCTTATAGTGGTGAAGTACTGATGTACAAACATCGATTCAATTTATATGAGGATTCGAGTTAAATTCGTCCCACTTAGAAAGAAAAGGAGGTTGGAGAGAAAGAAAAGTGTCATTTAGGAAGGCGTGGAATAGTTTCGTATGCTTTATAGTATTGTTTTCCATTAAAGTCTTATAGTGGTGAAGTAATGATCTATAAACACCGATTCAACTTATAAGACGATTCGAGTGAAATCCGTCCCACTTAGAAAGAAAAGGAGGCTGGAGAGAATGTACAGGGCCAGTTAAAAGAGTGTGGACTATTTTCGTATGCTTTATAGTACTGTTGTCCATAAGACTCTTATAATGGTAAAGGAATGATGTACGAACAGCGATTTACCTTATAGGACGATCGGAGTGAAATCCGTTCCACAGCGGAAAAAAAGGAGGTTGGAGAGAAAGAAGATTGTCAGTTAGGAAGGTGTGGACTATTTTGGTATGCTTTATTGTGTTGTTATCCATAAGATTCTTATAGTGGTGAAGTACTGATGTACAAACATCGATTCAATTTATATGAGGATTCGTGTTAAATTCGTCCCACTTAGAAAGAAAAGGAGGTTGGAGAGAAAGAAAAGTGTCATTTAGGAAGGCGTGGAATAGTTTCGTATGCTTTATAGTATTGTTTTCCATTAAAGTCTTATAGTGGTGAAGTAATGATCTACAAACACCGATTCAACTTATAAGACGATTCGAGTGAAATCCGCCCCACTTAGAAAGAAAAGGAGGCTGGAGAGAAGGTACAGGGCCAGTTAAAAGAGTGTGGACTATTTTCGTATCCTTTATAGTACTGTTGTGCATAAGACTCTTATAATGGTAAAGGAATGATGTACGAACAGCGATTTACCTTATAGGACGATCCGAGTGAAATCCGTCCCACAACGGAAAAAAAGGAGGTTGGAGAGAAAGAAGATTGTCAGTTAGGAAGGTGTGGACTATTTTGGTATGCTTTATTGTGTTGTTTTCCATAAGATTCTTATAGTGGTGAAGTACTGATGTACAGACATCGATTCAATTTATATGAGGATTCGAGTTAAATTCGTCCCACTTAATAGGAAAAGGATGATGGAGAGAAAGTACAAGGCCAGTTAGAAGAGTTTGGACTATTTTCATATGCTTTATAGTATTGGTGTCCATAAGAATCTTATGATGGTGAAGGAATGATGTACAAACCCCGATTTAACTTATAGGACGATCCCAGTGAAATTCGTCCCAGTCAGAGAACAAAGGAGGTTGAAGAGAAAGAAAAGTGCCAGTTAGGAAGGTGGGGACTATTTTGGTATACTTTATAGTATTGTTTCCTATTAGAGTCTTATAATGGAGAAGGAATGATGTACAAACACCGATTCAACTTATAGGATGATCCGAGTGAAATCCGTCCCACTTAGAAAGAAAAGGAGGTTGGAGAGAAAGAAAAGTGTCATTTAGGAAGGCGTGGAATAGTTTCGTATGCTTTATAGTATTGTTTTCCATTAAAGTCTTATAGTGGTGAAGTAATGATCTACAAACACCGATTCAACTTATAAGACGATTCGAGTGAAATCCGTCCCACTTAGAAAGAAAAGGAGGCTGGAGAGAAGGTACAGGGCCAGTTAAAAGAGTGTGGACTATTTTCGTATGCTTTATAGTACTGTTGTCCATAAGACTCTTATAAAGGTAAAGGAATGATGTACGAACAACGATTTACCTTATAGGACGATCGGAGTGAAATCCGTTCCACAGCGGAAAAAAAGGAGGTTGGAGAGAAAGAAGATTGTCAGTTAGGAAGGTGTGGACAATTTTGGTATGCTTTATTGTGTTGTTTTCCATAAGATTCTTATAGTGGTGAAGTACTGATGTACAAACATCGATTCAATTTATATGAGGATTCGAGTTAAATTCGTCCCACTTAGAAAGAAAAGGAGGTTGGAGAGAAAGAAAAGTGTCATTTAGGAAGGCGTGGAATAGTTTCGTATGCTTTATAGTATTGTTTTCCATTAAAGTCTTATAGTGGTGAAGTAATGATCTATAAACACCGATTCAACTTATAAGACGATTCGAGTGAAATCCGTCCCACTTAGAAAGAAAAGGAGGCTGGAGAGAATGTACAGGGCCAGTTAAAAGAGTGTGGACTATTTTCGTATGCTTTATAGTACTGTTGTCCATAAGACTCTTATAATGGTAAAGGAATGATGTACGAACAGCGATTTACCTTATAGGACGATCGGAGTGAAATCCGTTCCACAGCGGAAAAAAAGGAGGTTGGAGAGAAAGAAGATTGTCAGTTAGGAAGGTGTGGACTATTTTGGTATGCTTTATTGTGTTGTTATCCATAAGATTCTTATAGTGGTGAAGTACTGATGTACAAACATCGATTCAATTTATATGAGGATTCGAGTTAAATTCGTCCCACTTAGAAAGAAAAGGAGGTTGGAGAGAAAGAAAAGTGTCATTTAGGAAGGCGTGGAATAGTTTCGTATGCTTTATAGTATTGTTTTCCATTAAAGTCTTATAGTGGTGAAGTAATGATCTACAAACACCGATTCAACTTATAAGACGATTCGAGTGAAATCCGCCCCACTTAGAAAGAAAAGGAGGCTGGAGAGAAGGTACAGGGCCAGTTAAAAGAGTGTGGACTATTTTCGTATCCTTTATAGTACTGTTGTGCATAAGACTCTTATAATGGTAAAGGAATGATGTACGAACAGCGATTTACCTTATAGGACGATCCGAGTGAAATCCGTCCCACAACGGAAAAAAAGGAGGTTGGAGAGAAAGAAGATTGTCAGTTAGGAAGGTGTGGACTATTTTGGTATGCTTTATTGTGTTGTTTTCCATAAGATTCTTATAGTGGTGAAGTACTGATGTACAGACATCGATTCAATTTATATGAGGATTCGAGTTAAATTCGTCCCACTTAATAGGAAAAGGATGATGGAGAGAAAGTACAAGGCCAGTTAGAAGAGTTTGGACTATTTTCATATGCTTTATAGTATTGGTGTCCATAAGAATCTTATGATGGTGAAGGAATGATGTACAAACCCCGATTTAACTTATAGGACGATCCCAGTGAAATTCGTCCCAGTCAGAGAACAAAGGAGGTTGAAGAGAAAGAAAAGTGCCAGTTAGGAAGGTGGGGACTATTTTGGTATACTTTATAGTATTGTTTCCTATTAGAGTCTTATAATGGAGAAGGAATGATGTACAAACACCGATTCAACTTATAGGATGATCCGAGTGAAATCCGTCCCACTTAGAAAGAAAAGGAGGTTGGAGAGAAAGAAAAGTGTCATTTAGGAAGGCGTGGAATAGTTTCGTATGCTTTATAGTATTGTTTTCCATTAAAGTCTTATAGTGGTGAAGTAATGATCTACAAACACCGATTCAACTTATAAGACGATTCGAGTGAAATCCGTCCCACTTAGAAAGAAAAGGAGGCTGGAGAGAAGGTACAGGGCCAGTTAAAAGAGTGTGGACTATTTTCGTATGCTTTATAGTACTGTTGTCCATAAGACTCTTATAAAGGTAAAGGAATGATGTACGAACAACGATTTACCTTATAGGACGATCGGAGTGAAATCCGTTCCACAGCGGAAAAAAAGGAGGTTGGAGAGAAAGAAGATTGTCAGTTAGGAAGGTGTGGACAATTTTGGTATGCTTTATTGTGTTGTTTTCCATAAGATTCTTATAGTGGTGAAGTACTGATGTACAAACATCGATTCAATTTATATGAGGATTCGAGTTAAATTCGTCCCACTTAGAAAGAAAAGGAGGTTGGAGAGAAAGAAAAGTGTCATTTAGGAAGGCGTGGAATAGTTTCGTATGCTTTATAGTATTGTTTTCCATTAAAGTCTTATAGTGGTGAAGTAATGATCTATAAACACCGATTCAACTTATAAGACGATTCGAGTGAAATCCGTCCCACTTAGAAAGAAAAGGAGGCTGGAGAGAATGTACAGGGCCAGTTAAAAGAGTGTGGACTATTTTCGTATGCTTTATAGTACTGTTGTCCATAAGACTCTTATAATGGTAAAGGAATGATGTACGAACAGCGATTTACCTTATAGGACGATCGGAGTGAAATCCGTTCCACAGCGGAAAAAAAGGAGGTTGGAGAGAAAGAAGATTGTCAGTTAGGAAGGTGTGGACTATTTTGGTATGCTTTATTGTGTTGTTATCCATAAGATTCTTATAGTGGTGAAGTACTGATGTACAAACATCGATTCAATTTATATGAGGATTCGAGTTAAATTCGTCCCACTTAGAAAGAAAAGGAGGTTGGAGAGAAAGAAAAGTGTCATTTAGGAAGGCGTGGAATAGTTTCGTATGCTTTATAGTATTGTTTTCCATTAAAGTCTTATAGTGGTGAAGTAATGATCTACAAACACCGATTCAACTTATAAGACGATTCGAGTGAAATCCGCCCCACTTAGAAAGAAAAGGAGGCTGGAGAGAAGGTACAGGGCCAGTTAAAAGAGTGTGGACTATTTTCGTATCCTTTATAGTACTGTTGTGCATAAGACTCTTATAATGGTAAAGGAATGATGTACGAACAGCGATTTACCTTATAGGACGATCCGAGTGAAATCCGTCCCACAACGGAAAAAAAGGAGGTTGGAGAGAAAGAAGATTGTCAGTTAGGAAGGTGTGGACTATTTTGGTATGCTTTATTGTGTTGTTTTCCATAAGATTCTTATAGTGGTGAAGTACTGATGTACAGACATCGATTCAATTTATATGAGGATTCGAGTTAAATTCGTCCCACTTAATAGGAAAAGGATGATGGAGAGAAAGTACAAGGCCAGTTAGAAGAGTTTGGACTATTTTCATATGCTTTATAGTATTGGTGTCCATAAGAATCTTATGATGGTGAAGGAATGATGTACAAACCCCGATTTAACTTATAGGACGATCCCAGTGAAATTCGTCCCAGTCAGAGAACAAAGGAGGTTGAAGAGAAAGAAAAGTGCCAGTTAGGAAGGTGGGGACTATTTTGGTATACTTTATAGTATTGTTTCCTATTAGAGTCTTATAATGGAGAAGGAATGATGTACAAACACCGATTCAACTTATAGGATGATCCGAGTGAAATCCGTCCCACTTAGAAAGAAAAGGAGGTTGGAGAGAAAGAAAAGTGTCATTTAGGAAGGCGTGGAATAGTTTCGTATGCTTTATAGTATTGTTTTCCATTAAAGTCTTATAGTGGTGAAGTAATGATCTACAAACACCGATTCAACTTATAAGACGATTCGAGTGAAATCCGTCCCACTTAGAAAGAAAAGGAGGCTGGAGAGAAGGTACAGGGCCAGTTAAAAGAGTGTGGACTATTTTCGTATGCTTTATAGTACTGTTGTCCATAAGACTCTTATAAAGGTAAAGGAATGATGTACGAACAACGATTTACCTTATAGGACGATCGGAGTGAAATCCGTTCCACAGCGGAAAAAAAGGAGGTTGGAGAGAAAGAAGATTGTCAGTTAGGAAGGTGTGGACAATTTTGGTATGCTTTATTGTGTTGTTTTCCATAAGATTCTTATAGTGGTGAAGTACTGATGTACAAACATCGATTCAATTTATATGAGGATTCGAGTTAAATTCGTCCCACTTAGAAAGAAAAGGAGGTTGGAGAGAAAGAAAAGTGTCATTTAGGAAGGCGTGGAATAGTTTCGTATGCTTTATAGTATTGTTTTCCATTAAAGTCTTATAGTGGTGAAGTAATGATCTATAAACACCGATTCAACTTATAAGACGATTCGAGTGAAATCCGTCCCACTTAGAAAGAAAAGGAGGCTGGAGAGAATGTACAGGGCCAGTTAAAAGAGTGTGGACTATTTTCGTATGCTTTATAGTACTGTTGTCCATAAGACTCTTATAATGGTAAAGGAATGATGTACGAACAGCGATTTACCTTATAGGACGATCGGAGTGAAATCCGTTCCACAGCGGAAAAAAAGGAGGTTGGAGAGAAAGAAGATTGTCAGTTAGGAAGGTGTGGACTATTTTGGTATGCTTTATTGTGTTGTTATCCATAAGATTCTTATAGTGGTGAAGTACTGATGTACAAACATCGATTCAATTTATATGAGGATTCGAGTTAAATTCGTCCCACTTAGAAAGAAAAGGAGGTTGGAGAGAAAGAAAAGTGTCATTTAGGAAGGCGTGGAATAGTTTCGTATGCTTTATAGTATTGTTTTCCATTAAAGTCTTATAGTGGTGAAGTAATGATCTACAAACACCGATTCAACTTATAAGACGATTCGAGTGAAATCCGCCCCACTTAGAAAGAAAAGGAGGCTGGAGAGAAGGTACAGGGCCAGTTAAAAGAGTGTGGACTATTTTCGTATCCTTTATAGTACTGTTGTGCATAAGACTCTTATAATGGTAAAGGAATGATGTACGAACAGCGATTTACCTTATAGGACGATCCGAGTGAAATCCGTCCCACAACGGAAAAAAAGGAGGTTGGAGAGAAAGAAGATTGTCAGTTAGGAAGGTGTGGACTATTTTGGTATGCTTTATTGTGTTGTTTTCCATAAGATTCTTATAGTGGTGAAGTACTGATGTACAGACATCGATTCAATTTATATGAGGATTCGAGTTAAATTCGTCCCACTTAATAGGAAAAGGATGATGGAGAGAAAGTACAAGGCCAGTTAGAAGAGTTTGGACTATTTTCATATGCTTTATAGTATTGGTGTCCATAAGAATCTTATGATGGTGAAGGAATGATGTACAAACCCCGATTTAACTTATAGGACGATCCCAGTGAAATTCGTCCCAGTCAGAGAACAAAGGAGGTTGAAGAGAAAGAAAAGTGCCAGTTAGGAAGGTGGGGACTATTTTGGTATACTTTATAGTATTGTTTCCTATTAGAGTCTTATAATGGAGAAGGAATGATGTACAAACACCGATTCAACTTATAGGATGATCCGAGTGAAATCCGTCCCACTTAGAAAGAAAAGGAGGTTGGAGAGAAAGAAAAGTGTCATTTAGGAAGGCGTGGAATAGTTTCGTATGCTTTATAGTATTGTTTTCCATTAAAGTCTTATAGTGGTGAAGTAATGATCTACAAACACCGATTCAACTTATAAGACGATTCGAGTGAAATCCGTCCCACTTAGAAAGAAAAGGAGGCTGGAGAGAAGGTACAGGGCCAGTTAAAAGAGTGTGGACTATTTTCGTATGCTTTATAGTACAGTTGTCCATAAGACTCTTATAAAGGTAAAGGAATGATGTACGAACAACGATTTACCTTATAGGACGATCGGAGTGAAATCCGTTCCACAGCGGAAAAAAAGGAGGTTGGAGAGAAAGAAGATTGTCAGTTAGGAAGGTGTGGACAATTTTGGTATGCTTTATTGTGTTGTTTTCCATAAGATTCTTATAGTGGTGAAGTACTGATGTACAAACATCGATTCAATTTATATGAGGATTCGAGTTAAATTCGTCCCACTTAGAAAGAAAAGGAGGTTGGAGAGAAAGAAAAGTGTCATTTAGGAAGGCGTGGAATAGTTTCGTATGCTTTATAGTATTGTTTTCCATTAAAGTCTTATAGTGGTGAAGTAATGATCTATAAACACCGATTCAACTTATAAGACGATTCGAGTGAAATCCGTCCCACTTAGAAAGAAAAGGAGGCTGGAGAGAATGTACAGGGCCAGTTAAAAGAGTGTGGACTATTTTCGTATGCTTTATAGTACTGTTGTCCATAAGACTCTTATAATGGTAAAGGAATGATGTACGAACAGCGATTTACCTTATAGGACGATCGGAGTGAAATCCGTTCCACAGCGGAAAAAAAGGAGGTTGGAGAGAAAGAAGATTGTCAGTTAGGAAGGTGTGGACTATTTTGGTATGCTTTATTGTGTTGTTATCCATAAGATTCTTATAGTGGTGAAGTACTGATGTACAAACATCGATTCAATTTATATGAGGATTCGAGTTAAATTCGTCCCACTTAGAAAGAAAAGGAGGTTGGAGAGAAAGAAAAGTGTCATTTAGGAAGGCGTGGAATAGTTTCGTATGCTTTATAGTATTGTTTTCCATTAAAGTCTTATAGTGGTGAAGTAATGATCTACAAACACCGATTCAACTTATAAGACGATTCGAGTGAAATCCGCCCCACTTAGAAAGAAAAGGAGGCTGGAGAGAAGGTACAGGGCCAGTTAAAAGAGTGTGGACTATTTTCGTATCCTTTATAGTACTGTTGTGCATAAGACTCTTATAATGGTAAAGGAATGATGTACGAACAGCGATTTACCTTATAGGACGATCCGAGTGAAATCCGTCCCACAACGGAAAAAAAGGAGGTTGGAGAGAAAGAAGATTGTCAGTTAGGAAGGTGTGGACTATTTTGGTATGCTTTATTGTGTTGTTTTCCATAAGATTCTTATAGTGGTGAAGTACTGATGTACAGACATCGATTCAATTTATATGAGGATTCGAGTTAAATTCGTCCCACTTAATAGGAAAAGGATGATGGAGAGAAAGTACAAGGCCAGTTAGAAGAGTTTGGACTATTTTCATATGCTTTATAGTATTGGTGTCCATAAGAATCTTATGATGGTGAAGGAATGATGTACAAACCCCGATTTAACTTATAGGACGATCCCAGTGAAATTCGTCCCAGTCAGAGAACAAAGGAGGTTGAAGAGAAAGAAAAGTGCCAGTTAGGAAGGTGGGGACTATTTTGGTATACTTTATAGTATTGTTTCCTATTAGAGTCTTATAATGGAGAAGGAATGATGTACAAACACCGATTCAACTTATAGGATGATCCGAGTGAAATCCGTCCCACTTAGAAAGAAAAGGAGGTTGGAGAGAAAGAAAAGTGTCATTTAGGAAGGCGTGGAATAGTTTCGTATGCTTTATAGTATTGTTTTCCATTAAAGTCTTATAGTGGTGAAGTAATGATCTACAAACACCGATTCAACTTATAAGACGATTCGAGTGAAATCCGTCCCACTTAGAAAGAAAAGGAGGCTGGAGAGAAGGTACAGGGCCAGTTAAAAGAGTGTGGACTATTTTCGTATGCTTTATAGTACAGTTGTCCATAAGACTCTTATAAAGGTAAAGGAATGATGTACGAACAACGATTTACCTTATAGGACGATCGGAGTGAAATCCGTTCCACAGCGGAAAAAAAGGAGGTTGGAGAGAAAGAAGATTGTCAGTTAGGAAGGTGTGGACAATTTTGGTATGCTTTATTGTGTTGTTTTCCATAAGATTCTTATAGTGGTGAAGTACTGATGTACAAACATCGATTCAATTTATATGAGGATTCGAGTTAAATTCGTCCCACTTAGAAAGAAAAGGAGGTTGGAGAGAAAGAAAAGTGTCATTTAGGAAGGCGTGGAATAGTTTCGTATGCTTTATAGTATTGTTTTCCATTAAAGTCTTATAGTGGTGAAGTAATGATCTATAAACACCGATTCAACTTATAAGACGATTCGAGTGAAATCCGTCCCACTTAGAAAGAAAAGGAGGCTGGAGAGAATGTACAGGGCCAGTTAAAAGAGTGTGGACTATTTTCGTATGCTTTATAGTACTGTTGTCCATAAGACTCTTATAATGGTAAAGGAATGATGTACGAACAGCGATTTACCTTATAGGACGATCGGAGTGAAATCCGTTCCACAGCGGAAAAAAAGGAGGTTGGAGAGAAAGAAGATTGTCAGTTAGGAAGGTGTGGACTATTTTGGTATGCTTTATTGTGTTGTTATCCATAAGATTCTTATAGTGGTGAAGTACTGATGTACAAACATCGATTCAATTTATATGAGGATTCGAGTTAAATTCGTCCCACTTAGAAAGAAAAGGAGGTTGGAGAGAAAGAAAAGTGTCATTTAGGAAGGCGTGGAATAGTTTCGTATGCTTTATAGTATTGTTTTCCATTAAAGTCTTATAGTGGTGAAGTAATGATCTACAAACACCGATTCAACTTATAAGACGATTCGAGTGAAATCCGCCCCACTTAGAAAGAAAAGGAGGCTGGAGAGAAGGTACAGGGCCAGTTAAAAGAGTGTGGACTATTTTCGTATCCTTTATAGTACTGTTGTGCATAAGACTCTTATAATGGTAAAGGAATGATGTACGAACAGCGATTTACCTTATAGGACGATCCGAGTGAAATCCGTCCCACAACGGAAAAAAAGGAGGTTGGAGAGAAAGAAGATTGTCAGTTAGGAAGGTGTGGACTATTTTGGTATGCTTTATTGTGTTGTTTTCCATAAGATTCTTATAGTGGTGAAGTACTGATGTACAGACATCGATTCAATTTATATGAGGATTCGAGTTAAATTCGTCCCACTTAATAGGAAAAGGATGATGGAGAGAAAGTACAAGGCCAGTTAGAAGAGTTTGGACTATTTTCATATGCTTTATAGTATTGGTGTCCATAAGAATCTTATGATGGTGAAGGAATGATGTACAAACCCCGATTTAACTTATAGGACGATCCCAGTGAAATTCGTCCCAGTCAGAGAACAAAGGAGGTTGAAGAGAAAGAAAAGTGCCAGTTAGGAAGGTGGGGACTATTTTGGTATACTTTATAGTATTGTTTCCTATTAGAGTCTTATAATGGAGAAGGAATGATGTACAAACACCGATTCAACTTATAGGACGATCCGAGTGAAATCCGTCCCACTTAGAAAGAAAAGGAGGTTGGAGAGAAAGAAAAGTGTCATTTAGGAAGGCGTGGAATAGTTTCGTATGCTTTATAGTATTGTTTTCCATTAAAGTCTTATAGTGGTGAAGTAATGATCTACAAACACCGATTCAACTTATAAGACGATTCGAGTGAAATCCGTCCCACTTAGAAAGAAAAGGAGGCTGGAGAGAAGGTACTGGGCCAGTTAAAAGAGTGTGGACTATTTTCGTATGCTTTATAGTACTGTTGTCCATAAGACTCTTATAAAGGTAAAGGAATGATGTACGAACAACGATTTACCTTATAGGACGATCGGAGTGAAATCCGTTCCACAGCGGAAAAAAAGGAGGTTGGAGAGAAAGAAGATTGTCAGTTAGGAAGGTGTGGACAATTTTGGTATGCTTTATTGTGTTGTTTTCCATAAGATTCTTATAGTGGTGAAGTACTGATGTACAAACATCGATTCAATTTATATGAGGATTCGAGTTAAATTCGTCCCACTTAGAAAGAAAAGGAGGTTGGAGAGAAAGAAAAGTGTCATTTAGGAAGGCGTGGAATAGTTTCGTATGCTTTATAGTATTGTTTTCCATTAAAGTCTTATAGTGGTGAAGTAATGATCTATAAACACCGATTCAACTTATAAGACGATTCGAGTGAAATCCGTCCCACTTAGAAAGAAAAGGAGGCTGGAGAGAATGTACAGGGCCAGTTAAAAGAGTGTGGACTATTTTCGTATGCTTTATAGTACTGTTGTCCATAAGACTCTTATAATGGTAAAGGAATGATGTACGAACAGCGATTTACCTTATAGGACGATCGGAGTGAAATCCGTTCCACAGCGGAAAAAAAGGAGGTTGGAGAGAAAGAAGATTGTCAGTTAGGAAGGTGTGGACTATTTTGGTATGCTTTATTGTGTTGTTATCCATAAGATTCTTATAGTGGTGAAGTACTGATGTACAAACATCGATTCAATTTATATGAGGATTCGAGTTAAATTCGTCCCACTTAGAAAGAAAAGGAGGTTGGAGAGAAAGAAAAGTGTCATTTAGGAAGGCGTGGAATAGTTTCGTATGCTTTATAGTATTGTTTTCCATTAAAGTCTTATAGTGGTGAAGTAATGATCTACAAACACCGATTCAACTTATAAGACGATTCGAGTGAAATCCGCCCCACTTAGAAAGAAAAGGAGGCTGGAGAGAAGGTACAGGGCCAGTTAAAAGAGTGTGGACTATTTTCGTATCCTTTATAGTACTGTTGTGCATAAGACTCTTATAATGGTAAAGGAATGATGTACGAACAGCGATTTACCTTATAGGACGATCCGAGTGAAATCCGTCCCACAACGGAAAAAAAGGAGGTTGGAGAGAAAGAAGATTGTCAGTTAGGAAGGTGTGGACTATTTTGGTATGCTTTATTGTGTTGTTTTCCATAAGATTCTTATAGTGGTGAAGTACTGATGTACAGACATCGATTCAATTTATATGAGGATTCGAGTTAAATTCGTCCCACTTAATAGGAAAAGGATGATGGAGAGAAAGTACAAGGCCAGTTAGAAGAGTTTGGACTATTTTCATATGCTTTATAGTATTGGTGTCCATAAGAATCTTATGATGGTGAAGGAATGATGTACAAACCCCGATTTAACTTATAGGACGATCCCAGTGAAATTCGTCCCAGTCAGAGAACAAAGGAGGTTGAAGAGAAAGAAAAGTGCCAGTTAGGAAGGTGGGGACTATTTTGGTATACTTTATAGTATTGTTTCCTATTAGAGTCTTATAATGGAGAAGGAATGATGTACAAACACCGATTCAACTTATAGGACGATCCGAGTGAAATCCGTCCCACTTAGAAAGAAAAGGAGGTTGGAGAGAAAGAAAAGTGTCATTTAGGAAGGCGTGGAATAGTTTCGTATGCTTTATAGTATTGTTTTCCATTAAAGTCTTATAGTGGTGAAGTAATGATCTACAAACACCGATTCAACTTATAAGACGATTCGAGTGAAATCCGTCCCACTTAGAAAGAAAAGGAGGCTGGAGAGAAGGTACTGGGCCAGTTAAAAGAGTGTGGACTATTTTCGTATGCTTTATAGTACTGTTGTCCATAAGACTCTTATAAAGGTAAAGGAATGATGTACGAACAACGATTTACCTTATAGGACGATCGGAGTGAAATCCGTTCCACAGCGGAAAAAAAGGAGGTTGGAGAGAAAGAAGATTGTCAGTTAGGAAGGTGTGGACAATTTTGGTATGCTTTATTGTGTTGTTTTCCATAAGATTCTTATAGTGGTGAAGTACTGATGTACAAACATCGATTCAATTTATATGAGGATTCGAGTTAAATTCGTCCCACTTAGAAAGAAAAGGAGGTTGGAGAGAAAGAAAAGTGTCATTTAGGAAGGCGTGGAATAGTTTCGTATGCTTTATAGTATTGTTTTCCATTAAAGTCTTATAGTGGTGAAGTAATGATCTATAAACACCGATTCAACTTATAAGACGATTCGAGTGAAATCCGTCCCACTTAGAAAGAAAAGGAGGCTGGAGAGAATGTACAGGGCCAGTTAAAAGAGTGTGGACTATTTTCGTATGCTTTATAGTACTGTTGTCCATAAGACTCTTATAATGGTAAAGGAATGATGTACGAACAGCGATTTACCTTATAGGACGATCGGAGTGAAATCCGTTCCACAGCGGAAAAAAAGGAGGTTGGAGAGAAAGAAGATTGTCAGTTAGGAAGGTGTGGACTATTTTGGTATGCTTTATTGTGTTGTTATCCATAAGATTCTTATAGTGGTGAAGTACTGATGTACAAACATCGATTCAATTTATATGAGGATTCGAGTTAAATTCGTCCCACTTAGAAAGAAAAGGAGGTTGGAGAGAAAGAAAAGTGTCATTTAGGAAGGCGTGGAATAGTTTCGTATGCTTTATAGTATTGTTTTCCATTAAAGTCTTATAGTGGTGAAGTAATGATCTACAAACACCGATTCAACTTATAAGACGATTCGAGTGAAATCCGCCCCACTTAGAAAGAAAAGGAGGCTGGAGAGAAGGTACAGGGCCAGTTAAAAGAGTGTGGACTATTTTCGTATCCTTTATAGTACTGCTGTGCATAAGACTCTTATAATGGTAAAGGAATGATGTACGAACAGCGATTTACCTTATAGGACGATCCGAGTGAAATCCGTCCCACAACGGAAAAAAAGGAGGTTGGAGAGAAAGAAGATTGTCAGTTAGGAAGGTGTGGACTATTTTGGTATGCTTTATTGTGTTGTTTTCCATAAGATTCTTATAGTGGTGAAGTACTGATGTACAGACATCGATTCAATTTATATGAGGATTCGAGTTAAATTCGTCCCACTTAATAGGAAAAGGATGTTGGAGAGAAAGTACAAGGCCAGTTAGAAGAGTTTGGACTATTTTACTATGCTTTATAGTATTGGTGTCCATAAGAATCTTATGATGGTGAAGGAATGATGTACAAACCCCGATTTAACTTATAGGACGATCCCAGTGAAATTCGTCCTAGTCAGAGAACAAAGGAGGTTGAAGAGAAAGAAAAGTGCCAGTTAGGAAGGTGGGGACTATTTTGGTATACTTTATAGTATTGTTTCCTATTAGAGTCTTATAATGGAGA
Source organism: Cornus suecica (assembly GCA_963922005.1). Classification (NCBI taxonomy): domain Eukaryota; kingdom Viridiplantae; phylum Streptophyta; class Magnoliopsida; order Cornales; family Cornaceae; genus Cornus; species Cornus suecica. Next base: position 52,953,698 of record OY998242.1, on the reverse strand, counting down.
AGGAATGATGTACAAACACCGATTCAACTTATAGGACGATCCGAGTGAAATCCGTCCCACTTAGAAAGAAAAGGAGGTTGGAGAGAAAGAAAAGTGTCATTTAGGAAGGCGTGGAATAGTTTCGTATGCTTTATAGTATTGTTTTCCATTAAAGTCTTATAGTGGTGAAGTAATGATCTACAAACACCGATTCAACTTATAAGACGATTCGAGTGAAATCCGTCCCACTTAGAAAGAAAAGGAGGCTGGAGAGAAGGTACAGGGCCAGTTAAAAGAGTGTGGACTATTTTCGTATGCTTCATAGTACTGTTGTCCATAAGACTCTTATAAAGGTAAAGGAATGATGTACGAACAACGATTTACCTTATAGGACGATCGGAGTGAAATCCGTTCCACAGCGGAAAAAAAGGAGGTTGGAGAGAAAGAAGATTGTCAGTTAGGAAGGTGTGGACTATTTTGGTATGCTTTATTGTGTTGTTTTCCATAAGATTCTTATAGTGGTGAAGTACTGATGTACAAACATCGATTCAATTTATATGAGGATTCGAGTTAAATTCGTCCCACTTAGAAAGAAAAGGAGGTTGGAGAGAAAGAAAAGTGTCATTTAGGAAGGCGTGGAATAGTTTCGTATGCTTTATAGTATTGTTTTCCATTAAAGTCTTATAGTGGTGAAGTAATGATCTATAAACACCGATTCAACTTATAAGACGATTCGAGTGAAATCCGTCCCACTTAGAAAGAAAAGGAGGCTGGAGAGAATGTACAGGGCCAGTTAAAAGAGTGTGGACTATTTTCGTATGCTTTATAGTACTGTTGTCCATAAGACTCTTATAATGGTAAAGGAATGATGTACGAACAGCGATTTACCTTATAGGACGATCGGAGTGAAATCCGTTCCACAGCGGAAAAAAAGGAGGTTGGAGAGAAAGAAGATTGTCAGTTAGGAAGGTGTGGACTATTTTGGTATGCTTTATTGTGTTGTTATCCATAAGATTCTTATAGTGGTGAAGTACTGATGTACAAACATCGATTCAATTTATATGAGGATTCGAGTTAAATTCGTCCCACTTAGAAAGAAAAGGAGGTTGGAGAGAAAGAAAAGTGTCATTTAGGAAGGCGTGGAATAGTTTCGTATGCTTTATAGTATTGTTTTCCATTAAAGTCTTATAGTGGTGAAGTAATGATCTACAAACACCGATTCAACTTATAAGACGATTCGAGTGAAATCCGTCCCACTTAGAAAGAAAAGGAGGCTGGAGAGAAGGTACAGGGCCAGTTAAAAGAGTGTGGACTATTTTCGTATGCTTTATAGTACTGTTGTCCATAAGACTCTTATAATGGTAAAGGAATGATGTACGAACAGCGATTTACCTTATAGGACGATCGGAGTGAAATCCGTTCCACAGAGGAAAAAAATGAGGTTGGAGAGAAAGTAAGATTGTCAATTAGGAAGGTGTGGACTATTTTGGTATGCTTTATTGTGTTGTTATCCATAAGATTCTTATAGTGGTGAAGTACTGCTGTACAAACATCGATTCAATTTATATGAGGATTCGAGTTAAATTCGTCCCACTTAGAAAGAAAAGGAGGTTGGAGAGAAAGAAAAGTGTCATTTAGGAAGGCGTGGAATAGTTTCGTATGCTTTATAGTATTGTTTTCCATTAAAGTCTTATAGTGGTGAAGTAATGATCTACAAACACCGATTCAACTTATAAGACGATTCGAGTGAAATCCGCCCCACTTAGAAAGAAAAGGAGGCTGGAGAGAAGGTACAGGGCCAGTTAAAAGAGTGTGGACTATTTTCGTATCCTTTATAGTACTGTTTTGCATAAGACTCTTATAATGGTAAAGGAATGATGTACGAACAGGGATTTACCTTATAGGACGATCCGAGTGAAATCCGTCCCACAACGGAAAAAAAGGAGGTTGGAGAGAAAGAAGATTGTCAGTTAGGAAGGTGTGGACTATTTTGGTATGCTTTATTTTTTTGTTTTCCATAAGATTCTTATAGTGGTGAAGTACTGATGTACAGACATCGATTCAATTTATATGAGGATTCGAGTTAAATTCGTCCCACTTAATAGGAAAAGGATGTTGGAGAGAAAGTACAAGGCCAGTTAGAAGAGTTTGGACTATTTTCATATGCTTTATAGTATTGGTGTCCATAAGAATCTTATGATGGTGAAGGAATGATGTACAAACCCCGATTTAACTTATAGGACGATCCCAGTGAAATTCGTCCTAGTCAGAGAACAAAGGAGGTTGAAGAGAAAGAAAAGTGCCAGTTAGGAAGGTGGGGACTATTTTGGTATACTTTATAGTATTGTTTCCTATTAGAGTCTTATAATGGTGAAGGAATGATGTACAAACACCGATTCAACTTATAGGACGATCCGAGTGAAATCCGTCCCACTTAGAAAGAAAAGGAGGTTGGAGAGAAAGAAAAGTGTCATTTAGGAAGGCGTGGAATAGTTTCGTATGCTTTATAGTATTGTTTTCCATTAAAGTCTTATAGTGGTGAAGTAATGATCTACAAACACCGATTCAACTTATAAGACGATTCGAGTGAAATCCGTCCCACTTAGAAAGAAAAGGAGGCTGGAGAGAAGGTACAGGGCCAGTTAAAAGAGTGTGGACTATTTTCGTATGCTTTATAGTACTGTTGTCCATAAGACTCTTATAAAGGTAAAGGAATGATGTACGAACAACGATTTACCTTATAGGACGATCGGAGTGAAATCCGTTCCACAGCGGAAAAAAAGGAGGTTGGAGAGAAAGAAGATTGTCAGTTAGGAAGGTGTGGACTATTTTGGTATGCTTTATTGTGTTGTTTTCCATAAGATTCTTATAGTGGTGAAGTACTGATGTACAAACATCGATTCAATTTATTTGAGGATTCGAGTTAAATTCGTCCCACTTGATAAGAAAAGGAGGCTGGAGAGAGAGTACAAGGCCAGCTAGAAGAGTTTGGACTATTTTCATATGCTTTATAGTATTGGAGTCCATAAGAATCTTATGATGGTGAAGGAATGATGTACAAACCCCGATTTAACTTATAGGACGATCCCAGTGAAATCCGTCCCACTTAGAAAGAAAAGGAGGTTGGAGAGAAAGAAAAGTGTCATTTAGGAAGGCGTGGAATAGTTTCGTATGCTTTATAGTATTGTTTTCCATTAAAGTCTTATAGTGGTGAAGTAATGATCTACAAACACCGATTCAACTTATAAGATGATTCGAGTGAAATCCGTCCCACTTAGAAAGAAAAGGAGGCTGGAGAGAAGGTACAGGGCCAGTTAAAAGAGTGTGGACTATTTTCGTATGCTTTATAGTACTGTTGTCCATAAGACTCTTATAATGGTAAATGAATGATGTATGAACAGCGATTTACCTTATAGGACGATCCGAGTGAAATCCGTCCCACAGCGGAAAAAAAGGAGGTTGGAGAGAAAGAAGATTGTCAGTTAGGAAGGTGTGGACTATTTTGGTATGCGTTATTGTGTTGTTTTCAATAAGATTCTTATAGTGGTGAAGTACTGATGTACAAACATCGATTCAATTTATATGAGGATTCGAGTTAAATTCGTCCCACTTAGAAAGAAAAGGAGGTTGGAGAGAAAGAAAAGTGTCATTTAGGAAGGCGTGGAATAGTTTCGTATGCTTTATAGTATTGTTTTCCATTAAAGTCTTATAGTGGTGAAGTAATGATCTACAAACACCGATTCAACTTATAAGACGATTCGAGTGAAATCCGTCCCACTTAGAAAGAAAAGGAGGCTGGAGAGAAGGTACAGGGCCAATTAAAAGAGTGTGGACTATTTTCGTATGCTTTATAGTACTGTTGTCCATAAGACTCTTATAAAGGTAAAGGAATGATGTACGAACAACGATTTACCTTATAGGACGATCGGAGTGAAATCCGTTCCACAGCGGAAAAAAAGGAGGTTGGAGAGAAAGAAGATTGTCAGTTAGGAAGGTGTGGACTATTTTGGTATGCTTTATTGTGTTGTTTTCCATAAGATTCTTATAGTGGTGAAGTACTGATGTACAAACATCGATTCAATTTATATGAGGATTCGAGTTAAATTCGTCCCACTTGATAAGAAAAGGAGGCTGGAGAGAGAGTACAAGGCCAGCTAGAAGAGTTTGGACTATTTTCATATGCTTTATAGTATTGGTGTCCATAAGAATCTTATGATGGTGAAGAAATGATGTACAAACCCCGATTTAACTTATAGGACGATCCCAGTGAAATCCGTCCCACTTAGAAAGAAAAGGAGGTTGGAGAGAAAGAAAAGTGTCATTTAGGAAGGCGTGGAATAGTTTCGTATGCTTTATAGTATTGTTTTCCATTAAAGTCTTATAGTGGTGAAGTAATGATCTACAAACACCGATTCAACTTATAAGATGATTCGAGTGAAATCCGTCCCACTTAGAAAGAAAAGGAGGCTGGAGAGAAGGTACAGGGCCAGTTAAAAGAGTGTGGACTATTTTCGTATGCTTTATAGTACTGTTGTCCATAAGACTCTTATAATGGTAAATGAATGATGTATGAACAGCGATTTACCTTATAGGACGATCCGAGTGAAATCCGTCCCACAGCGGAAAAAAAGGAGGTTGGAGAGAAAGAAGATTGTCAGTTAGGAAGGTGTGGACTATTTTGGTATGCGTTATTGTGTTGTTTTCAATAAGATTCTTATAGTGGTGAAGTACTGATGTACAAACATCGATTCAATTTATATGAGGATTCGAGTTAAATTCGTCCCACTTAGAAAGAAAAGGAGGTTGGAGAGAAAGAAAAGTGTCATTTAGGAAGGCGTGGAATAGTTTCGTATGCTTTATAGTATTGTTTTCCATTAAAGTCTTATAGTGGTGAAGTAATGATCTACAAACACCGATTCAACTTATAAGACGATTCGAGTGAAATCCGTCCCACTTAGAAAGAAAAGGAGGCTGGAGAGAAGGTACAGGGCCAATTAAAAGAGTGTGGACTATTTTCGTATGCTTTATAGTACTGTTGTCCATAAGACTCTTATAAAGGTAAAGGAATGATGTACGAACAACGATTTACCTTATAGGACGATCGGAGTGAAATCCGTTCCACAGCGGAAAAAAAGGAGGTTGGAGAGAAAGAAGATTGTCAGTTAGGAAGGTGTGGACTATTTTGGTATGCTTTATTGTGTTGTTTTCCATAAGATTCTTATAGTGGTGAAGTACTGATGTACAAACATCGATTCAATTTATATGAGGATTCGAGTTAAATTCGTCCCACTTGATAAGAAAAGGAGGCTGGAGAGAGAGTACAAGGCCAGCTAGAAGAGTTTGGACTATTTTCATATGCTTTATAGTATTGGTGTCCATAAGAATCTTATGATGGTGAAGGAATGATGTACAAACCCCGATTTAACTTATAGGACGATCCCAGTGAAATCCGTCCCACTTAGAAAGAAAAGGAGGTTGGAGAGAAAGAAAAGTGTCATTTAGGAAGGCGTGGAATAGTTTCGTATGCTTTATAGTATTGTTTTCCATTAAAGTCTTATAGTGGTGAAGTAATGATCTACAAACACCGATTCAACTTATAAGATGATTCGAGTGAAATCCGTCCCACTTAGAAAGAAAAGGAGGCTGGAGAGAAGGTACAGGGCCAGTTAAAAGAGTGTGGATTATTTTCGTATGCTTTATAGTACTGTTGTCCATAAGACTCTTATAATGGTAAATGAATGATGTATGAACAGCGATTTACCTTATAGGACGATCCGAGTGAAATCCGTCCCACAGCGGAAAAAAAGGAGGTTGGAGAGAAAGAAGATTGTCAGTTAGGAAGGTGTGGACTATTTTGGTATGCGTTATTGTGTTGTTTTCAATAAGATTCTTATAGTGGTGAAGTACTGATGTACAAACATCGATTCAATTTATATGAGGATTCGAGTTAAATTCGTCCCACTTAGAAAGAAAAGGAGGTTGGAGAGAAAGAAAAGTGTCATTTAGGAAGGCGTGGAATAGTTTCGTATGCTTTATAGTATTATTTTCCATTAAAGTCTTATAGTGGTGAAGTAATGATCTATAAACACCGATTCAACTTATAAGACGATTCGAGTGAAATCCGTCCCACTTAGAAAGAAAAGGAGGCTGGAGAGAAGGTACAGGGCCAGTTAAAAGAGTGTGGACTATTTTCGTATGCTTTATAGTACTGTTGTCCATAAGACTCTTATAATGGTAAAGGAATGATGTACGAACAGCGATTTACCTTATAGGACGATCGGAGTGAAATCCGTTCCACAGAGGAAAAAAATGAGGTTGGAGAGAAAGTAAGATTGTCAATTAGGAAGGTGTGGACTATTTTGGTATGCTTTATTGTGTTGTTATCCATAAGATTCTTATAGTGGTGAAGTACTGCTGTACAAACATCGATTCAATTTATATGAGGATTCGAGTTAAATTCGTCCCACTTAGAAAGAAAAGGAGGTTGGAGAGAAAGAAAAGTGTCATTTAGGAAGGCGTGGAATAGTTTCGTATGCTTTATAGTATTGTTTTCCATTAAAGTCTTATAGTGGTGAAGTAATGATCTACAAACACCGATTCAACTTATAAGACGATTCGAGTGAAATCCGCCCCACTTAGAAAGAAAAGGTGGCTGGAGAGAAGGTACAGGGCCAGTTAAAAGAGTGTGGACTATTTTCGTATCCTTTATAGTACTGTTTTGCATAAGACTCTTATAATGGTAAAGGAATGATGTACGAACAGGGATTTACCTTATAGGACGATCCGAGTGAAATCCGTCCCACAACGGAAAAAAAGGAGGTTGGAGAGAAAGAAGATTGTCAGTTAGGAAGGTGTGGACTATTTTGGTATGCTTTATTTTTTTGTTTTCCATAAGATTCTTATAGTGGTGAAGTACTGATGTACAGACATCGATTCAATTTATATGAGGATTCGAGTTAAATTCGTCCCACTTAATAGGAAAAGGATGTTGGAGAGAAAGTACAAGGCCAGTTAGAAGAGTTTGGACTATTTTCATATGCTTTATAGTATTGGTGTCCATAAGAATCTTATGATGGTGAAGGAATGATGTACAAACCCCGATTTAACTTATAGGACGATCCCAGTGAAATTCGTCCTAGTCAGAGAACAAAGGAGGTTGAAGAGAAAGAAAAGTGCCAGTTAGGAAGGTGGGGACTATTTTGGTATACTTTATAGTATTGTTTCCTATTAGAGTCTTATAATGGTGAAGGAATGATGTACAAACACCGATTCAACTTATAGGACGATCCGAGTGAAATCCGTCCCACTTAGAAAGAAAAGGAGGTTGGAGAGAAAGAAAAGTGTCATTTAGGAAGGCGTGGAATAGTTTTCGTATGCTTTATAGTATTGTTTTCCATTAAAGTCTTATAGTGGTGAAGTAATGATCTACAAACACCGATTCAACTTATAAGACGATTCGAGTGAAATCCGTCCCACTTAGAAAGAAAAGGAGGCTGGAGAGAAGGTACAGGGCCAGTTAAAAGAGTGTTGAGTATTTTCGTATGCTTTATAGTACTGTTGTCCATAAGACTCTTATAATGGTAAAGGAATGATGTACGAACAACGATTTACCTTATAGGACGATCCGAGTGAAATCCGTCCCTCAGCGAAAAAAAAGGAGGTTGGAGAGAAAGAAGATTGTCAATTAGGAAGGTGTGGACTATTTTGGTATGCTTTATTGTGTTGTTTTCCATAAGATTCTTATAGTGGTGAAGTACTGATGTACAAACATCGATTCAATTTATATGAGGATTCGAGTTAAATTCGTCCCACTTGATAAGAAAAGGAGGCTGGAGAGAGAGTACAAGGCCAGCTAGAAGAGTTTGGACTATTTTCATATGCTTTATAGTATTGGTGTCCATAAGAATCTTATGATGGTGAAGGAATGATGTACAAACCCCGATTTAACTTATAGGACGATCCCAGTGAAATCCGTCCCACTTAGAAAGAAAAGGAGGTTGGAGAGAAAGAAAAGTGTCATTTAGGAAGGCGTGGAATAGTTTCGTATGCTTTATAGTATTGTTTTCCATTAAAGTCTTATAGTGGTGAAGTAATGATCTACAAACACCGATTCAACTTATAAGATGATTCGAGTGAAATCCGTCTCACTTAGAAAGAAAAGGAGGCTGGAGAGAAGGTACAGGGCCAGTTAAAAGAGTGTGGACTATTTTCGTATGCTTTATAGTACTGTTGTCCATAAGACTCTTATAATGGTAAATGAATGATGTATGAACAGCGATTTACCTTATAGGACGATCCGAGTGAAATCCGTCCCACAGCGGAAAAAAAGGAGGTTGGAGAGAAAGAAGATTGTCAGTTAGGAAGGTGTGGACTATTTTGGTATGCGTTATTGTGTTGTTTTCAATAAGATTCTTATAGTGGTGAAGTACTGATGTACAAACATCGATTCAATTTATATGAGGATTCGAGTTAAATTCGTCCCACTTAGAAAGAAAAGGAGGTTGGAGAGAAAGAAAAGTGTCATTTAGGAAGGCGTGGAATAGTTTCGTATGCTTTATAGTATTGTTTTCCATTAAAGTCTTATAGTGGTGAAGTAATGATCTATAAACACCGATTCAACTTATAAGACGATTCGAGTGAAATCCGTCCCACTTAGAAAGAAAAGGAGGCTGGAGAGAAGGTACAGGGCCAGTTAAAAGAGTGTGGACTATTTTCGTATGCTTTATAGTACTGTTGTCCATAAGACTCTTATAATGGTAAAGGAATGATGTACGAACAGCGATTTACCTTATAGGACGATCGGAGTGAAATCCGTTCCACAGAGGAAAAAAATGAGGTTGGAGAGAAAGTAAGATTGTCAATTAGGAAGGTGTGGACTATTTTGGTATGCTTTATTGTGTTGTTATCCATAAGATTCTTATAGTGGTGAAGTACTGCTGTACAAACATCGATTCAATTTATATGAGGATTCGAGTTAAATTCGTCCCACTTAGAAAGAAAAGGAGGTTGGAGAGAAAGAAAAGTGTCATTTAGGAAGGCGTGGAATAGTTTCGTATGCTTTATAGTATTGTTTTCCATTAAAGTCTTATAGTGGTGAAGTAATGATCTACAAACACCGATTCAACTTATAAGACGATTCGAGTGAAATCCGCCCCACTTAGAAAGAAAAGGAGGCTGGAGAGAAGGTACAGGGCCAGTTAAAAGTGTGTGGACTATTTTCGTATCCTTTATAGTACTGTTGTGCATAAGACTCTTATAATGGTAAAGGAATGATGTACGAACAGCGATTTACCTTATAGGACGATCCGAGTGAAATCCGTCCCACAACGGAAAAAAAGGAGGTTGGAGAGAAAGAAGATTGTCAGTTAGGAAGGTGTGGACTATTTTGGTATGCTTTATTGTGTTGTTTTCCATAAGATTCTTATAGTGGTGAAGTACTGATGTACAGACATCGATTCAATTTATATGAGGATTCGAGTTAAATTCGTCCCACTTAATAGGAAAAGGATGTTGGAGAGAAAGTACAAGGCCAGTTAGAAGAGTTTGGACTATTTTCATATGCTTTATAGTATTGGTGTCCATAAGAATCTTATGATGGTGAAGGAATGATGTACAAACCCCGATTTAACTTATAGGACGATCCCAGTGAAATTCGTCCTAGTCAGAGAACAAAGGAGGTTGAAGAGAAAGAAAAGTGCCAGTTAGGAAGGTGGGGACTATTTTGGTATACTTTATAGTATTGTTTCCTATTAGAGTCTTATAATGGTGAAGGAATGATGTACAAACACCGATTCAACTTATAGGACGATCCGAGTGAAATCCGTCCCACTTAGAAAGAAAAGGAGGTTGGAGAGAAAGAAAAGTGTCATTTAGGAAGGCGTGGAATAGTTTCGTATGCTTTATAGTATTGTTTTCCATTAAAGTCTTATAGTGGTGAAGTAATGATCTACAAACACCGATTCAACTTATAAGATGATTCGAGTGAAAACCATCCCACTTAGAAAGAAAAGGAGGCTGGAGAGAAGGTACAGGGCCAGTTAAAAGAGTGTGGAGTATTTTCGTATGCTTTATAGTACTGTTGTCCATAAGACTCTTATAATGGTAAAGGAATGATGTACGAACAACGATTTACCTTATAGGACGATCCGAGTGAAATCCGTCCCACAGCGAAAAAAAAGGAGGTTGGAGAGAAAGAAGATTGTCAATTAGGAAGGTGTGGACTATTTTGGTATGCTTTATTGTGTTGTTTTCCATAAGATTCTTATAGTGGTGAAGTACTGATGTACAAACATCGATTCAATTTATATGAGGATTCGAGTTAAATTCGTCCCACTTGATAAGAAAAGGAGGCTGGAGAGAGAGTACAAGGCCAGCTAGAAGAGTTTGGACTATTTTCATATGCTTTATAGTATTGGTGTCCATAAGAATCTTATGATGGTGAAGAAATGATGTACAAACCCCGATTTAACTTATAGGACGATCCCAGTGAAATCCGTCCCACTTAGAAAGAAAAGGAGGTTGGAGAGAAAGAAAAGTGTCATTTAGGAAGGCGTGGAATAGTTTCGTATGCTTTATAGTATTGTTTTCCATTAAAGTCTTATAGTGGTGAAGTAATGATCTACAAACACCGATTCAACTTATAAGATGATTCGAGTGAAATCCGTCCCACTTAGAAAGAAAAGGAGGCTGGAGAGAAGGTACAGGGCCAGTTAAAAGAGTGTGGACTATTTTCGTATGCTTTATAGTACTGTTGTCCATAAGACTCTTATAATGGTAAATGAATGATGTACGAACAGGGATTTACCTTATAGGACGATCCGAGTGAAATCCGTCCCACAACGGAAAAAAAGGAGGTTGGAGAGAAAGAAGATTGTCAGTTAGGAAGGTGTGGACTATTTTGGTATGCGTTATTGTGTTGTTTTCAATAAGATTCTTATAGTGGTGAAGTACTGATGTACAAACATCGATTCAATTTATATGAGGATTCGAGTTAAATTCGTCCCACTTAGAAAGAAAAGGAGGTTGGAGAGAAAGAAAAGTGTCATTTAGGAAGGCGTGGAATAGTTTCGTATGCTTTATAGTATTGTTTTCCATTAAAGTCTTATAGTGGTGAAGTAATGATCTATAAACACCGATTCAACTTATAAGACGATTCGAGTGAAATCCGTCCCACTTAGAAAGAAAAGGAGGCTGGAGAGAAGGTACAGGGCCAGTTAAAAGAGTGTGGACTATTTTCGTATGCTTTATAGTACTGTTGTCCATAAGACTCTTATAATGGTAAAGGAATGATGTACGAACAGCGATTTACCTTATAGGACGATCGGAGTGAAATCCGTTCCACAGAGGAAAAAAATGAGGTTGGAGAGAAAGTAAGATTGTCAATTAGGAAGGTGTGGACTATTTTGGTATGCTTTATTGTGTTGTTATCCATAAGATTCTTATAGTGGTGAAGTACTGCTGTACAAACATCGATTCAATTTATATGAGGATTCGAGTTAAATTCGTCCCACTTAGAAAGAAAAGGAGGTTGGAGAGAAAGAAAAGTGTCATTTAGGAAGGCGTGGAATAGTTTCGTATGCTTTATAGTATTGTTTTCCATTAAAGTCTTATAGTGGTGAAGTAATGATCTACAAACACCGATTCAACTTATAAGACGATTCGAGTGAAATCCGCCCCACTTAGAAAGAAAAGGAGGCTGGAGAGAAGGTACAGGGCCAGTTAAAAGAGTGTGGACTATTTTCGTATCCTTTATAGTACTGTTGTGCATAAGACTCTTATAATGGTAAAGGAATGATGTACGAACAGCGATTTACCTTATAGGACGATCCGAGTGAAATCCGTCCCACAACGGAAAAAAAGGAGGTTGGAGAGAAAGAAGATTGTCAGTTAGGAAGGTGTGGACTATTTTGGTATGCTTTATTGTGTTGTTTTCCATAAGATTCTTATAGTGGTGAAGTACTGATGTACAGACATCGATTCAATTTATATGAGGATTCGAGTTAAATTCGTCCCACTTAATAGGAAAAGGATGTTGGAGAGAAAGTACAAGGCCAGTTAGAAGAGTTTGGACTATTTTCATATGCTTTATAGTATTGGTGTCCATAAGAATCTTATGATGGTGAAGGAATGATGTACAAACCCCGATTTAACTTATAGGACGATCCCAGTGAAATTCGTCCTAGTCAGAGAACAAAGGAGGTTGAAGAGAAAGAAAAGTGCCAGTTAGGAAGGTGGGGACTATTTTGGTATACTTTATAGTATTGTTTCCTATTAGAGTCTTATAATGGTGAAGGAATGATGTACAAACACCGATTCAACTTATAGGACGATCCGAGTGAAATCCGTCCCACTTAGAAAGAAAAGGAGGTTGGAGAGAAAGAAAAGTGTCATTTAGGAAGGCGTGGAATAGTTTCGTATGCTTTATAGTATTGTTTTCCATTAAAGTCTTATAGTGGTGAAGTAATGATCTACAAACACCGATTCAACTTATAAGATGATTCGAGTGAAAACCATCCCACTTAGAAAGAAAAGGAGGCTGGAGAGAAGGTACAGGGCCAGTTAAAAGAGTGTGGAGTATTTTCGTATGCTTTATAGTACTGTTGTCCATAAGACTCTTATAATGGTAAAGGAATGATGTACGAACAACGATTTACCTTATAGGACGATCCGAGTGAAATCCGTCCCACAGCGAAAAAAAAGGAGGTTGGAGAGAAAGAAGATTGTCAATTAGGAAGGTGTGGACTATTTTGGTATGCTTTATTGTGTTGTTTTCCATAAGATTCTTATAGTGGTGAAGTACTGATGTACAAACATCGATTCAATTTATATGAGGATTCGAGTTAAATTCGTCCCACTTGATAAGAAAAGGAGGCTGGAGAGAGAGTACAAGGCCAGCTAGAAGAGTTTGGACTATTTTCATATGCTTTATAGTATTGGTGTCCATAAGAATCTTATGATGGTGAAGAAATGATGTACAAACCCCGATTTAACTTATAGGACGATCCCAGTGAAATCCGTCCCACTTAGAAAGAAAAGGAGGTTGGAGAGAAAGAAAAGTGTCATTTAGGAAGGCGTGGAATAGTTTCGTATGCTTTATAGTATTGTTTTCCATTAAAGTCTTATAGTGGTGAAGTAATGATCTACAAACACCGATTCAACTTATAAGATGATTCGAGTGAAATCCGTCCCACTTAGAAAGAAAAGGAGGCTGGAGAGAAGGTACAGGGCCAGTTAAAAGAGTGTGGACTATTTTCGTATGCTTTATAGTACTGTTGTCCATAAGACTCTTATAATGGTAAATGAATGATGTATGAACAGCGATTTACCTTATAGGACGATCCGAGTGAAATCCGTCCCACAGCGGAAAAAAAGGAGGTTGGAGAGAAAGAAGATTGTCAGTTAGGAAGGTGTGGACTATTTTGGTATGCGTTATTGTGTTGTTTTCAATAAGATTCTTATAGTGGTGAAGTACTGATGTACAAACATCGATTCAATTTATATGAGGATTCGAGTTAAATTCGTCCCACTTAGAAAGAAAAGGAGGTTGGAGAGAAAGAAAAGTGTCATTTAGGAAGGCGTGGAATAGTTTCGTATGCTTTATAGTATTGTTTTCCATTAAAGTCTTATAGTGGTGAAGTAATGATCTATAAACACCGATTCAACTTATAAGACGATTCGAGTGAAATCCGTCCCACTTAGAAAGAAAAGGAGGCTGGAGAGAAGGTACAGGGCCAGTTAAAAGAGTGTGGACTATTTTCGTATGCTTTATAGTACTGTTGTCCATAAGACTCTTATAATGGTAAAGGAATGATGTACGAACAGCGATTTACCTTATAGGACGATCGGAGTGAAATCCGTTCCACAGAGGAAAAAAATGAGGTTGGAGAGAAAGTAAGATTGTCAATTAGGAAGGTGTGGACTATTTTGGTATGCTTTATTGTGTTGTTATCCATAAGATTCTTATAGTGGTGAAGTACTGCTGTACAAACATCGATTCAATTTATATGAGGATTCGAGTTAAATTCGTCCCACTTAGAAAGAAAAGGAGGTTGGAGAGAAAGAAAAGTGTCATTTAGGAAGGCGTGGAATAGTTTCGTATGCTTTATAGTATTGTTTTCCATTAAAGTCTTATAGTGGTGAAGTAATGATCTACAAACACCGATTCAACTTATAAGACGATTCGAGTGAAATCCGCCCCACTTAGACAGAAAAGGAGGCTGGAGAGAAGGTACAGGGCCAGTTAAAAGAGTGTGGACTATTTTCCTATGCTTTATAGTACTGTTGTGCATAAGACTCTTATAATGGTAAAGGAATGATGTACGAACAGCGATTTACCTTATAGGACGATCCGAGTGAAATCCGTCCCACAACGGAAATAAAGGAGGTTGGAGAGAAAGAAGATTGTCAGTTAGGAAGGTGTGGACTATTTTGGTATGCTTTATTGTGTTGTTTTCCATAAGATTCTTATAGTGGTGAAGTACTGATGTACAGACATCGATTCAATTTATATGAGGATTCGAGTTAAATTCGTCCCACTTAATAGGAAAAGGAGGTTGGAGAGAAAGTACAAGGCCAGTTAGAAGAGTTTGGACTATTTTCATATGCTTTATAGTATTGGTGTCCATAAGAATCTTATGATGGTGAAGGAATGATGTACAAACCCCGATTTAACTTATAGGACGATCCCTGTGAAATTCGTCCCAGTCAGAGAACAAAGGAGGTTGAAGAAAAAGAAAAGTGCCAGTTAGGAAGGTGGGGACTATTTTGGTATGCTTTATAGTATTGTTTCCTATTAGAGTCTTATAATGGTGAAGGAATGATGTACAAACACCGATTCAACTTATAGGACGATCCGAGTGAAATCCGTCCCACTTAGAAAGAAAAGGAGGTTGGAGAGAAAGAAAAGTGTCATTTAGGAAGGCGTGGAATAGTTTTCGTATGCTTTATAGTATTGTTTTCCATTAAAGTCTTATAGTGGTGAAGTAATGATCTACAAACACCGATTCAACTTATAAGACGATTCGAGTGAAATCCGTCCCACTTAGAAAGAAAAGGAGGCTGGAGAGAAGGTACAGGGCCAGTTAAAAGAGTGTTGAGTATTTTCGTATGCTTTATAGTACTGTTGTCCATAAGACTCTTATAATGGTAAAGGAATGATGTACGAACAACGATTTACCTTATAGGACGATCCGAGTGAAATCCGTCCCACAGCGAAAAAAAAGGAGGTTGGAGAGAAAGAAGATTGTCAATTAGGAAGGTGTGGACTATTTTGGTATGCTTTATTGTGTTGTTTTCCATAAGATTCTTATAGTGGTGAAGTACTGATGTACAAACATCGATTCAATTTATATGAGGATTCGAGTTAAATTCGTCCCACTTGATAAGAAAAGGAGGCTGGAGAGAGAGTACAAGGCCAGCTAGAAGAGTTTGGACTATTTTCATATGCTTTATAGTATTGGTGTCCATAAGAATCTTATGATGGTGAAGGAATGATGTACAAACCCCGATTTAACTTATAGGACGATCCCAGTGAAATCCGTCCCACTTAGAAAGAAAAGGAGGTTGGAGAGAAAGAAAAGTGTCATTTAGGAAGGCGTGGAATAGTTTCGTATGCTTTATAGTATTGTTTTCCATTAAAGTCTTATAGTGGTGAAGTAATGATCTACAAACACCGATTCAACTTATAAGATGATTCGAGTGAAATCCGTCTCACTTAGAAAGAAAAGGAGGCTGGAGAGAAGGTACAGGGCCAGTTAAAAGAGTGTGGACTATTTTCGTATGCTTTATAGTACTGTTGTCCATAAGACTCTTATAATGGTAAATGAATGATGTATGAACAGCGATTTACCTTATAGGACGATCCGAGTGAAATCCGTCCCACAGCGGAAAAAAAGGAGGTTGGAGAGAAAGAAGATTGTCAGTTAGGAAGGTGTGGACTATTTTGGTATGCGTTATTGTGTTGTTTTCAATAAGATTCTTATAGTGGTGAAGTACTGATGTACAAACATCGATTCAATTTATATGAGGATTCGAGTTAAATTCGTCCCACTTAGAAAGAAAAGGAGGTTGGAGAGAAAGAAAAGTGTCATTTAGGAAGGCGTGGAATAGTTTCGTATGCTTTATAGTATTGTTTTCCATTAAAGTCTTATAGTGGTGAAGTAATGATCTATAAACACCGATTCAACTTATAAGACGATTCGAGTGAAATCCGTCCCACTTAGAAAGAAAAGGAGGCTGGAGAGAAGGTACAGGGCCAGTTAAAAGAGTGTGGACTATTTTCGTATGCTTTATAGTACTGTTGTCCATAAGACTCTTATAATGGTAAAGGAATGATGTACGAACAGCGATTTACCTTATAGGACGATCGGAGTGAAATCCGTTCCACAGAGGAAAAAAATGAGGTTGGAGAGAAAGTAAGATTGTCAATTAGGAAGGTGTGGACTATTTTGGTATGCTTTATTGTGTTGTTATCCATAAGATTCTTATAGTGGTGAAGTACTGCTGTACAAACATCGATTCAATTTATATGAGGATTCGAGTTAAATTCGTCCCACTTAGAAAGAAAAGGAGGTTGGAGAGAAAGAAAAGTGTCATTTAGGAAGGCGTGGAATAGTTTCGTATGCTTTATAGTATTGTTTTCCATTAAAGTCTTATAGTGGTGAAGTAATGATCTACAAACACCGATTCAACTTATAAGACGATTCGAGTGAAATCCGCCCCACTTAGAAAGAAAAGGAGGCTGGAGAGAAGGTACAGGGCCAGTTAAAAGAGTGTGGACTATTTTCGTATCCTTTATAGTACTGTTGTGCATAAGACTCTTATAATGGTAAAGGAATGATGTACGAACAGCGATTTACCTTATAGGACGATCCGAGTGAAATCCGTCCCACAACGGAAAAAAAGGAGGTTGGAGAGAAAGAAGATTGTCAGTTAGGAAGGTGTGGACTATTTTGGTATGCTTTATTGTGTTGTTTTCCATAAGATTCTTATAGTGGTGAAGTACTGATGTACAGACATCGATTCAATTTATATGAGGATTCGAGTTAAATTCGTCCCACTTAATAGGAAAAGGATGTTGGAGAGAAAGTACAAGGCCAGTTAGAAGAGTTTGGACTATTTTCATATGCTTTATAGTATTGGTGTCCATAAGAATCTTATGATGGTGAAGGAATGATGTACAAACCCCGATTTAACTTATAGGACGATCCCAGTGAAATTCGTCCTAGTCAGAGAACAAAGGAGGTTGAAGAGAAAGAAAAGTGCCAGTTAGGAAGGTGGGGACTATTTTGGTATACTTTATAGTATTGTTTCCTATTAGAGTCTTATAATGGTGAAGGAATGATGTACAAACACCGATTCAACTTATAGGACGATCCGAGTGAAATCCGTCCCACTTAGAAAGAAAAGGAGGTTGGAGAGAAAGAAAAGTGTCATTTAGGAAGGCGTGGAATAGTTTCGTATGCTTTATAGTATTGTTTTCCATTAAAGTCTTATAGTGGTGAAGTAATGATCTACAAACACCGATTCAACTTATAAGATGATTCGAGTGAAAACCATCCCACTTAGAAAGAAAAGGAGGCTGGAGAGAAGGTACAGGGCCAGTTAAAAGAGTGTGGAGTATTTTCGTATGCTTTATAGTACTGTTGTCCATAAGACTCTTATAATGGTAAAGGAATGATGTACGAACAACGATTTACCTTATAGGACGATCCGAGTGAAATCCGTCCCACAGCGAAAAAAAAGGAGGTTGGAGAGAAAGAAGATTGTCAATTAGGAAGGTGTGGACTATTTTGGTATGCTTTATTGTGTTGTTTTCCATAAGATTCTTATAGTGGTGAAGTACTGATGTACAAACATCGATTCAATTTATATGAGGATTCGAGTTAAATTCGTCCCACTTGATAAGAAAAGGAGGCTGGAGAGAGAGTACAAGGCCAGCTAGAAGAGTTTGGACTATTTTCATATGCTTTATAGTATTGGTGTCCATAAGAATCTTATGATGGTGAAGAAATGATGTACAAACCCCGATTTAACTTATAGGACGATCCCAGTGAAATCCGTCCCACTTAGAAAGAAAAGGAGGTTGGAGAGAAAGAAAAGTGTCATTTAGGAAGGCGTGGAATAGTTTCGTATGCTTTATAGTATTGTTTTCCATTAAAGTCTTATAGTGGTGAAGTAATGATCTACAAACACCGATTCAACTTATAAGATGATTCGAGTGAAATCCGTCCCACTTAGAAAGAAAAGGAGGCTGGAGAGAAGGTACAGGGCCAGTTAAAAGAGTGTGGACTATTTTCGTATGCTTTATAGTACTGTTGTCCATAAGACTCTTATAATGGTAAATGAATGATGTATGAACAGCGATTTACCTTATAGGACGATCCGAG
The DNA here is from genome assembly GCA_963922005.1 of Cornus suecica. Taxonomy (NCBI): domain Eukaryota; kingdom Viridiplantae; phylum Streptophyta; class Magnoliopsida; order Cornales; family Cornaceae; genus Cornus; species Cornus suecica. Next base: position 52,935,333 of record OY998242.1, on the reverse strand, counting down.
TGAAATCCGTCCCACAGCGGAAAAAAAGGAGGTTGGAGAGAAAGAAGATTGTCAGTTAGGAAGGTGTGGACTATTTTGGTATGCGTTATTGTGTTGTTTTCAATAAGATTCTTATAGTGGTGAAGTACTGATGTACAAACATCGATTCAATTTATATGAGGATTCGAGTTAAATTCGTCCCACTTAGAAAGAAAAGGAGGTTGGAGAGAAAGAAAAGTGTCATTTAGGAAGGCGTGGAATAGTTTCGTATGCTTTATAGTATTGTTTTCCATTAAAGTCTTATAGTGGTGAAGTAATGATCTATAAACACCGATTCAACTTATAAGACGATTCGAGTGAAATCCGTCCCACTTAGAAAGAAAAGGAGGCTGGAGAGAAGGTACAGGGCCAGTTAAAAGAGTGTGGACTATTTTCGTATGCTTTATAGTACTGTTGTCCATAAGACTCTTATAATGGTAAAGGAATGATGTACGAACAGCGATTTACCTTATAGGACGATCGGAGTGAAATCCGTTCCACAGAGGAAAAAAATGAGGTTGGAGAGAAAGTAAGATTGTCAATTAGGAAGGTGTGGACTATTTTGGTATGCTTTATTGTGTTGTTATCCATAAGATTCTTATAGTGGTGAAGTACTGCTGTACAAACATCGATTCAATTTATATGAGGATTCGAGTTAAATTCGTCCCACTTAGAAAGAAAAGGAGGTTGGAGAGAAAGAAAAGTGTCATTTAGGAAGGCGTGGAATAGTTTCGTATGCTTTATAGTATTGTTTTCCATTAAAGTCTTATAGTGGTGAAGTAATGATCTACAAACACCGATTCAACTTATAAGACGATTCGAGTGAAATCCGCCCCACTTAGACAGAAAAGGAGGCTGGAGAGAAGGTACAGGGCCAGTTAAAAGAGTGTGGACTATTTTCCTATGCTTTATAGTACTGTTGTGCATAAGACTCTTATAATGGTAAAGGAATGATGTACGAACAGCGATTTACCTTATAGGACGATCCGAGTGAAATCCGTCCCACAACGGAAATAAAGGAGGTTGGAGAGAAAGAAGATTGTCAGTTAGGAAGGTGTGGACTATTTTGGTATGCTTTATTGTGTTGTTTTCCATAAGATTCTTATAGTGGTGAAGTACTGATGTACAGACATCGATTCAATTTATATGAGGATTCGAGTTAAATTCGTCCCACTTAATAGGAAAAGGAGGTTGGAGAGAAAGTACAAGGCCAGTTAGAAGAGTTTGGACTATTTTCATATGCTTTATAGTATTGGTGTCCATAAGAATCTTATGATGGTGAAGGAATGATGTACAAACCCCGATTTAACTTATAGGACGATCCCTGTGAAATTCGTCCCAGTCAGAGAACAAAGGAGGTTGAAGAAAAAGAAAAGTGCCAGTTAGGAAGGTGGGGACTATTTTGGTATGCTTTATAGTATTGTTTCCTATTAGAGTCTTATAATGGTGAAGGAATGATGTACAAACACCGATTCAACTTATAGGACGATCCGAGTGAAATCCGTCCCACTTAGAAAGAAAAGGAGGTTGGAGAGAAAGAAAAGTGTCATTTAGGAAGGCGTGGAATAGTTTCGTATGCTTTATAGTATTGTTTTCCATTAAAGTCTTATAGTGGTGAAGTAATGATCTACAAACACCGATTGAACTTATAAGACGATTCGAGTGAAATCCGTCCCACTTAGAAAGAAAAGGAGGCTGGAGAGAAGGTACAGGGCCAGTTAAAAGAGTGTGGACTATTTTCGTATGCTTTATATTACTGTTATCCATAAGACTCTTATAATGGTAAAGGAATGATGTACGAACATCGATTTTCCTTATAGGACGATCCGAGTGAAATCCGTCCCACAACGGAAAAAAAGGAGGTTGGAGAGAAAGAAGATTGTCAGTTAGGAAGGTGTGGACTATTGTGGTATGCTTTATTGTGTTCTTTTCCATAAGATTCTTATAGTGGTGAATTACTGATGTACAAACATCGATTCAATTTATATGAGGATTCGAGTTAAATTCGTCCCACTTGATAAGAAAAGGAGGCTGGAGAGAGAGTACAAGGCCAGCTAGAAGAGTTTGGACTATTTTCATATGCTTTATAGTATTGGTGTCCATAAGAATCTTATGATGGTGAAGGAATAATGTACAAACCCCGATTTAACTTATAGGACGATCCCAGTGAAATTCGTCCCAGTCAGAGAACAAAGGAGGTTGAAGAGAAAGAAAAGTGCCAGTTAGGAAGGTGGGGACTATTTTGGTATGCTTTATAGTATTGTTTCCCATTAGAGTCTTATAATGGTGAAGGAATGATGTACAAACACCGATTCAACTTATAGGACGATCCGAGTGAAATCCGTCCCACTTAGAAAGAAAAGGAGGTTGGAGAGAAAGAAAAGTGTCATTTAGGAAGGCGTGGAATAGTTTCGTATGCTTTATAGTATTGTTTTCCATTAAAGTCTTATAGTGGTGAAGTAATGATCTACAAACACCGATTCAACTTATAAGACGATTCGAGTGAAATCCGTCCCACTTAGAAAGAAAAGGAGGCTGGAGAGATGGTACAGGGCCAGTTAAAAGAGTGTGGACTATTTTCGTATGCTTTATAGTACTGTTGTCCATAAGACTCTTATAATGGTAAAGGAATGATGTACGAACAACGATTTACCTTATAGGACGATCCGAGTGAAATCCGTCCCACAACGGAGAAAAAGGAGGTTGGATAGAAAGAAGATTGTCAGTTAGGAAGGCGTGGACTATTTTGGTATGCTTTATTGTGTTGTTTTCCACAAGATTCTTATAGTGGTGAAGTACTGATGTACAAACATCGATTCAATTTATATGAGGATTCGAGTTAAATTCGTCCTACATAATAAGAAACGGAGGTTTTTTTTTTTTTTTTTTTTTTTTTTTTTTTGAAAAGTAAGTCAATATTATTAAAACCAGAAACGGCAAAAGCCTACAAAAAACTTGGGCATTCCCAAGGGTGGTATCCCCAAACCCACCACAACTTTAGATTTAAATTGTTAAAAGGGAGAAAATACACAAAAACCATACTATCTCTATTGCTTAACCAATAAACTAGAGAATTACATGAAACCATTGGTTTAACAATAATCATACTCCTCCAAAGCATTAGTGGTCCAGTCTTCATCAGATTGTGGACAACATTAATATGAGCCTTGAAATCCCCACATATGAACATTATCAAGATAAATGAAACAAATAGCAGAACATTTGATCCATCGTTTTCCATCATTAAACCATGTCCATATTTGAAGAGCAACCTTGTCATTTGCACTAGCCAGGAGCACTGATAAGAGACTTCCATCACACTGAAAAACGACCATTTCAGCACTGAAATTCTGAAATCTGCACTGAAAAAACTGCATTTCAGCACTGAACCACTGAAAATACTGCATTTCAGCACTGAAAAAAAACTGCATTTCAGTACTGAAACACTGAAAACTGCACTGAAAAATCTGTATTTCTGCCCTGAAACTCTGAAAAACGACCATTTCAGCACTGAAAATCTTAAATCTGCACTGAAAAAACTGCATTTCAGTACTAAACCACTGAAATCTGCACTGAAAATTCTGAATTTCAGCACTGAAAAATCTGCACTGATAAACTGCATTGTTGGCAGTCACAAAACTGCAGTTTACAAACTGCACTGAAGCACTGGACAACGGCCGAAAACTGTGGTAGCCATCCGTGATGGTCTTCATAGCCATCCGACCCCCGTGAAAATCAGCCACCAACTTATAAATCTGCACAATGTAAGCAAAGGGATCAAAAGATAATGCAACATTTAAAAAATTTATCATTAAACACCTCGCACGCATTCTGAACCAAAACTTGACCCATACCCCCACCAACACTGAAACATGTTCTCTACCACTCATCCAGACAGAAATCCTGAACATAAATTCCAGGAAAACTGAGCAAAAAATAATCCTCTCACCCATTGCTAGAAACTCTATCTCCATTTTGAATATCCAACAAGTGAAACAATCTAAATTGGACAGAAGAATTTATCTCCTTAACAAGTTGTTCCTCCTTTTTAAACTCTCCAGCAAACAACCTGAGATTCCTTTCCCTCCATAAAATGTAAACACTAGCAGCCAATGATAGTTTGGTAACACAAGCCTTTAAACTATTATTTGAACAGTGGACATTGCACCAATTTACCATCTCCACCCACTTCTTCCCAACGTGCCTCAAACCATTTTCAATAACAACCGAAGACCAAACTTGAGAAGAGAAACTGCACTCAAAAAATAGATGTTCCCTGCTTTCACACGGTAAGTCACAGAAGACACATTTTTGTTGTTGAAGCATACCATAACGGACCAATTTATCTTGTGTCTGCATCCTATTATGAATTAACGTCCATAAGATGAAAGCATGTCTTGGAATATTATTTGGGAACCATACAGTCTTGTACCATTGAACTTGAGTATCCCTGTTCCTTAACAAATTCCAAGCTGAACTAATAGAATACTTACCCCTGGTAGGCTTCCAAATCAAAGTATCAACATCATGACAATCTGGAGGGGGAAAAAGTACAAGGCCAGTTAGAAGAGTTTGGACTATTTTCATATGCTTTATAGTATTGGTGTCCATAAGAATCTTATGATGGTGAAGGAATGATGTACAAACCCCGATTTAACTTATAGGACGATCCCAGTGAAATTCGTCCCAGTCAGAGAACAAAGGAGGTTGAAGAGAAAGAAAAGTGGCAGTTAGGAAGGTGGGGACTATTTTGGTATGCTTTATAGTATTGTTTCCCATTAGAGTCTTAAAATGGTGAAGGAATGATGTACAAACACCAATTCAACTTATAGGACGATCCGAGTGAAATCCGTCCCACTTAGAAAGAAAAGGAGGTTAGATAGAAAGAAAAGTGTCATTTAGGAAGGCGTGGAATAGTTTCGTATGCTTTATAGTATTGTTTTCCATTAAAGTCTTATAGTGGTGAAGTAATGATCTACAAACACCGATTCAACTTATAAGACGATTCGAGTGAAATCCGTCCCACTTAGAAAGAAAAGGAGGCTGGAGAGAAGGTACAGGGCCAGTTAAAAGAGTGTGGACTATTTTCGTATGCTTTATAGTACTGTTGTCCATAAGACTCTTATAATGGTAAAGGAATGATGTACGAACAGCGATTTACCTTATAGGACGATCCGAGTGAAATCCGTCCCACTTAATAAGAAAAGGAGGTTGGAGAGAAAGTACAAGGCCAGTTAGAAGAGTTTGGACTATTTTCATATGCTTTATAGTATTGGTGTCCATAAGAATCTTATGATGGTGAATGAATGATGTACAAACCCCGATTTAACTTATAGGACGATCCCAGTGAAATTCGTACGGTCAGAGAACAAAGGAGGTTGAAGAGAAAGAAAAGTGGCAGTTAGGAAGGTGGGGACTATTTTGGTATGCTTTATAGTATTGTTTCCCATTAGAGTCTTATAATGGTGAAGGAATGATGTACAAACACCGATTCAACTTATAGGACGATCCGAGTGAAATCCGTCCCACTAAGAAAGAAAAGGAGGTTGGAGAGAAAGAAAAGTGTCATTTAGGAAGGCGTGGAATAGTTTCGTATGCTTTATAGTATTGTTTTCCATTAAAGTCTTATAGTGGTGAAGTAATGATCTACAAACACCGATTCAACTTATAAGACGATTCGAGTGAAATCCGTCCCACTTAGAAAGAAAAGGAGGCTGGAGAGAAGGTACAGGGCCAGTTAAAAGAGTGTGGACTATTTTCGTATGCTTTATAGTACTGTTGTCCATAAGACTCTTATAATGGTAAAGGAATGATGTACGAACAGCGATTTACCTTATAGGACGATCCGAGTGAAATCCGTCCCACTTAATAAGAAAAGGAGGTTGGAGAGAAAGTACAAGGCCAGTTAGAAGAGTTTGGACTATTTTCATATGCTTTATAGTATTGGTGTCCATAAGAATCTTATGATGGTGAATGAATGATGTACAAACCCCGATTTAACTTATAGGACGATCCCAGTGAAATTCGTACGGTCAAAGAACAAAGGAGGTTGAAGAGAAAGAAAAGTGGCAGTTAGGAAGGTGGGGACTATTTTGGTATGCTTTATAGTATTGTTTCCCATTAGAGTCTTATAATGGTGAAGGAATGATGTACAAACACCGATTCAACTAATAGGACGATCCGAGTGAAATCCGTCCCACTAAGAAAGAAAAGGAGGTTGGAGAGAAAGAAAAGTGTCATTTAGGAAGGCGTGGAATAGTTTCGTATGCTTTATAGTATTGTTTTCCATTAAAGTCTTATAGTGGTGAAGTAATGATCTACAAACACCGATTCAACTTATAAGACGATTCGAGTGAAATCCGTCCCACTTAGAAAGAAAAGGAGGCTGGAGAGAAGGTACAGGGCCAGTTAAAAGAGTGTGGACTATTTTCGTATGCTTTATAGTACTGTTGTCCATAAGACTCTTATAATGGTAAAGGAATGATGTACGAACAGCGATTTACCTTATAGGACGATCCGAGTGAAATCCGTCCCATAACGGAGAAAAAGGAGGTTGGAGAGAAAGACGATTGTCAGTTAGGAAGGCGTGGACTATTTTCGTATGCTTTATAGTACTGTTGTCCATAAGACTCTTATAATGGTAAAGGAATGATGTACGAACAGCTATTTACCTTATAGGACGATCCGAGTGAAATCCGTCCCACTTAATAAGAAAAGGAGGTTGGAGAGAAAGTACAAGGCCAGTTAGAAGAGTTTGGACTATTTTCATATGCTTTATAGTATTGGTGTCCATAAGAATCTTATGATGGTGAATGAATGATGTACAAACCCCGATTTAACTTATAGGACGATCCCAGTGAAATTCGTACGGTCAGAGAACAAAGGAGGTTGAAGAGAAAGAAAAGTGGCAGTTAGGAAGGTGGGGACTATTTTGGTATGCTTTATAGTATTGTTTCCCATTAGAGTCTTATAATGGTGAAGGAATGATGTACAAACACCGATTCAACTAATAGGACGATCCGAGTGAAATCCGTCCCACTAAGAAAGAAAAGGAGGTTGGAGAGAAAGAAAAGTGTCATTTAGGAAGGCGTGGAATAGTTTCGTATGCTTTATAGTATTGTTTTCCATTAAAGTCTTATAGTGGTGAAGTAATGATCTACAAACACCGATTCAACTTATAAGACGATTCGAGTGAAATCCGTCCCACTTAGAAAGAAAAGGAGGCTGGAGAGAAGGTACAGGGCCAGTTAAAAGAGTGTGGACTATTTTCGTATGCTTTATAGTACTGTTGTCCATAAGACTCTTACAATGGTAAAGGAATGATGTACGAACAGCGATTTACCTTATAGGACGATCCGAGTGAAATCCGTCCCATAACGGAGAAAAAGGAGGTTGGAGAGAAAGACGATTGTCAGTTAGGAAGGCGTGGACTATTTTCGTATGCTTTATAGTACTGTTGTCCATAAGACTCTTATAATGGTAAAGGAATGATGTACGAACAGCTATTTACCTTATAGGACGATCCGAGTGAAATCCGTCCCACTTAATAAGAAAAGGAGGTTGGAGAGAAAGTACAAGGCCAGTTAGAAGAGTTTGGACTATTTTCATATGCTTTATAGTATTGGTGTCCATAAGAATCTTATGATGGTGAATGAATGATGTACAAACCCCGATTTAACTTATAGGACCATCCCAGTGAAATTCGTCCCAGTCAGAGAACAAAGGAGGTTGAAGAGAAAGAAAAGTGGCAGTTAGGAAGGTGGGGACTATTTTAGTATGCTTTATAGTATTGTTTCCCATTAGAGTCTTATAATGGTGAAGGAATGATGTACAAACACCGATTCAACTTATAGGACGATCCGAGTGAAATCCGTCCCACTTAGAAAGAAAAGGAGGTTGGAGAGAAAGAAAAGTGTCATTTAGGAAGGCGTGAAATAGTTTCGTATGCTTTATAGTATTGTTTTCCATTAAAGTCTTATAGTGGTGAAGTAATGATCTACAAACACCGATTCAACTTATAAGACGATTCGAGTGAAATCCGTCCCACATAGAAAGAAAAGGAGGCTGGAGAGAAGGTACAGGGCCAGTTAAAAGAGTGTGGACTATTTTCGTATGCTTTATAGTACTGTTGTCCATAAGACTCTTATAATGGTAAAGGAATGATGTACGAACAGAGATTTACCTTATAGGACGATCCGAGTGAAATCCGTCCCACAACGGAGAAAAAGGAGGTTGGAGAGAAAGAAGATTGTCAGTTAGGAAGGCGTGGACTATTCTGGTATGCTTTATTGTGTTGTTTTCCACAAGATTCTTATAGTGGTGAAGTACTGATGTACAAACATCGATTCAATTTATATGAGGATTCGAGTTAAATTCGTCCCACTTAATAAGAAAAGGAGGTTGGAGAGAAAGTACAAGGCCAGTTAGAAGAGTTTGGACTATTTTCATATGCTTTATAGTATTGGTGTCCATAAGAATCTTATGATGGTGAAGGAATGATGTACAAACCCCGATTTAACTTATAGGACGATCCCAGTGAAATTCGTCCCAGTCCCGATTTAAGTTATTTGTTATGTTATTCCACTGAGTCATTACGAGTTGGGTCTATTTTCAGATTCATTTACTGAGTTGTAGTCGAGTCATTTCAGATCTGAATGTTTTGTGGGTGTTGACTTTCGTTCTTCTGTCTTCCATACATAGAATTCCATTTCAAAGAGCAGGAGAGTGCAACGTCTTCAATCTCATATCTCCCTGAAGTCTGAGTAAGGGTTATATAGGTGCTGAGTTTGTGTTTGTTTGTGCTTGAAGCTGTTAGATTGACGTTTTCCTCAGTTGAGTTTGGGGCGATTTACATTGCTGTGCCGGAATTTGTGTTTTCGGTGTTCTTGGGAGAAGTTTCCACGGTTTTTTCAGACGATATCTCCAGCTGAGTTCGGGGCGTTTTGATTTCGTCCGGTGATTCCAGGCCAGACGAAGGCTTGCTCGTTGGTTTTGAGGCGGCGGCGCTACCCTGAAAGGGGTTCTGTTGCCGGTTCTGCAGACTAAGCTTTTGGATTTCGCTTGGCGTTTCCAGGCCAGACGAGGCTTGATCTTCGGTGGGTCTTGGTTTGTGAAGAAGGTAAGGGGTCCTGCTGTCCGTTTCTTCAGACAAAGATTGGCTCGCCAGTGGTCGTGTGAAGAGGACGACCAGTGGAACCAGAAGCGGCCTGCAGTTTTTCGCTGCACTGAAGCTGCCTGACGAGTGACGTGTGTCCGGAAACCGTGATTTGGCAGACGAAGTGGGGTGCTGTTCGACGACTCTTTGAAGCTTCTCGGGGTGCCGTCAAAATCGTTGCCTGAAGTCTGAGTAAGGATCGTTTTGGCCAAGGGCTGCCCATCATTCCTGTGTTGCATCTGAAGCTGTTTCTGCAAATAGCTACTGTTGCCGAAGCTGGTTTTGAGGTGTTCGGGAGCCGTTATTTCTTGGAGGACGAAGGGTGGTTCTGTCCGTAGCTTGAAGTCGACGACCTGGTTCATCCGAAACGAGGTTGGGTCTGAAATTATTGAAGCTGCTCTGTGATTACTGCTGTCCGAAGCTGTGAAAACGAAGCCCTGTGCTTTCTAAGGGGCGATAGCAGTTCCAGTGAAGACGAACTGTCTGTTGCTGCTGCTGAGATTGTTGGGTGCTTGCTCTGAGCTACTTTGCTCTGCTGAGCGGTTCAAGTTCGTGCTTGGCTGCTGAGAGGAGCTGAGCTCGTTGCTGTAGCTGATTGTTTCTCGGTTCATTAGCTGTGATTGTGAACCATCATTGAAGCTGATTTCATTAGCTGGTGATTGTGAACCTTCATTGCTACATTTGAACTGAGTGTGCTGAGTAAGATTTTCTATCACTATTTGGGTTGCTGCCCATTTCTTTTTGTTGCAAGGGTTGCTGCCCTGGTGAATTTGGTGAGGGTTGGTGCCCTATATGTGTTTTTTTTTCCTTTCTTTTTTGATTTGGTGCCCATTTCTTTTGTTGCAAGGGTTGCTGCCCTGGTGAATTTGGTGAGGGTTGGTGCCCTATTTGTGTTTTTTGTTTTCCTTTTTTTTTAATGAGTCTGGTTATGGCGGATGCTGTTGAGATTGAGCGTCTGAATAAACTGGTTGAGAAGCTTAGAAATGAACTGAATGAGCAGTATAAGGTTAAGTCTGGCATTCCTGAGGGTGATAATAAAATGTTGCACAATGTTTCACAACATGAGTCTCCGAATAAAGGAAATGATTCTGTAATTGAAGTAGTTTCAGGTGGGGTTTCAAATGAACACCAAGAGTATGTAGTAAGGTCTGAAATTAATCTGTGTGCTGAGGGTGCTAAGGTTGTTGTTCCTTCAGTCTCTTCGATGAATGAGAATTTTTCTGGGGTGAGTGAAAACTTGCCGAAGCTAGGGGGTGATGAAGGTCCTGTTAAACCTACTTTGTCATGGGCAGATACTCTAATTAAAAATATTTCAAAGAACAAAATGCAATTAAAATACTTCCCACAAGCTGTGAAAGATAAAATTGTTGAAATACCTTATGAAGTCGAAATGAAGGGGTGTTATTTGTGGAGGGATTGCCTAGTGGGATACTGTATGGATAGGAAACTACCATTCCCAACTGTAAATTCCATTGCAAAGAGACTCTGGGGTAAAAATGGGATGACTGAGGTGATGAGTCTTGATAGGGGTTTCTTTTTGTTCAAATTTGATAGTGCTGAAAGTAGTAATTCTATTATAGAAAGCGGACCTTGGCATTTTGCAAACCAGCTTATGGTGTTGCAAAAGTGGAGGCCTGATCTTGCTATCTATAAACAAGGGTTAAAAAGTGTTCCAATATGGGCTAAATTTTATCATGTTCCATTACAATTGTGGACGCCGGATGGGTTGGGTTATATTGCTAGCATTTTGGGGAGACCTCTATATACTGATTCTCAAACTGATGATAGGGGTAGATTAAATTATGCCAGGATGTGTATTGAGGTCGACATTAAAGCTGAATTTCCATCTGAGGTAGGGGTCAAGTTGGCGGATGGGAGAATTGTTACTATTGGTGTTGAATACCAATGGGTCCCCATGAAATGTGAACATTGCGAGATTTTTGGACATTCGTCCAAAAATTGTGTTAAAATGAAAGTCCAAAATGCTATTAAAAAAACTAAAGAAATTAAGAAAGAATGGGTTGTTGTTGGGAAGAAAGGTGGAGAATCAAGTAATTCTGATGCAATGCATCAGGAGCAGGTTAATGTTATACCTAAGGACATTCAGAATGAAGAAAATAATGTAGTTGAGGTTGAGAATATTGTTGAGTCAAATGAATTAAAAAATCATGAGGTTCTTGTGAATGTTAATGAATTGAAGATAGAGGCTCCTAGGGATAATACAAATGTTTTTTCTCCTAATAAATTCGCATGCTTGGGCGATTTTGATGAAGGGGAAATAATGGAAGATTGGGGAATTGATATTAATAATGAAAAGGAAGGTTTTATACATGAACCAGGGGGAAGGGTAGAGGATGAGAAGCCTGTACATAAAGCTGGAGAAAACCCTCTGATCAGTACAAAAGAGAAAGGGAGTAAAAGCCCAATTTCTTTGTTAGTTTCAGGTGTTGGTAGGATGGGCCCCATTTCTAACAAGAAATTTAAAACTAAAAGGGTCTTGAAAAGAGAGGAAAGAGTGGGTGATCAGTCTGCTCAAAATTAGTTTTCCATATGAATTGCTATATTTGGAATGTTCGTGGTCTTAATGGTGAGGTGAAACAGAAGGAAATTAAGTTAATGATTAATTCTTTAGATATTTCTATTTTTTGTTTGATTGAGACAAAGGTTTTAAAAAACAATGTTGATAAGGTGTTGAAAGTGATTTGCCCAGGTTGGAGGTTAGTTAATAATTATGAGTTTGCGGATTTGGGGAGATTATGGATTTGTTGGGACCCAAAGAAGATGAAAGTCGATTTATTAAAGGGCAGTGCTCAGTTTCTTCATTGTAAAGTGAGAACTGTTGATAATAAATGGAACTGCTTTGCTACCTTTATTTATGGAAGTAATGATTATATTGAGAGAAGGATTTTATGGAAAGAGCTTTTTGATATTTCCATGGCTTTGAAGAACAGCCCTTGGTTTTGTGCGGGTGATTTAAATGCTATTAGATATCAGCATGAGAAATGGGGTGGGGATGAGAAGTGGAATGCAAAAATGAGGGAATGTGGTCAGGCTCTTGACAAAGCAGGATTAATGGATTTGAAGTATAATGGTATCAAATTTTCTTGGTCCAATGGTCATGTGTTTAGTAAGCTGGATAGATGCTTAGTGAATTCAGCTTGGGTTGATTATTTTCAAACCACTGAAGTTTCCTTTTTGCCTCCAGGGGTTTCGGATCATGCTTGTATTACGGTTAAAATTCCTATGGAGGTAGAGAGGGTTAAAAGACCGTTTAGGTTCAACAATTTTTTAACTAAACATGAAAAGTTTACTCAAGTGGTGAGAGAAGCGTGGAATGGCCAGGTAACGGGGAGTAAAATGTTTGTGGTAAGTCAGAAGCTGAAAATGGTTAAGAATGCTTTGAAAATTCTCAATAAAACAAACTTTGATAATTTACCAAGTCAAGTTTCCGAAGCTAGGAAAAAGTTATTGAACATTCAATGCTTGGTGGATATGGATCCTGGAAATCAAGAGTTGCAAAGCATTGAAAAAGATAGTCTTAAGAAATTTTACAAAGTGTCAAATGCGGAGGAATGTTTATATAGACAGTTATCTAGGATTCAATGGCTGAGGCTAGGAGATCAAAACACCAGCTATTTTCATAAGATAGCAAATCAAAGAAAATTTCATAACAATATTGTTTCCATAACTAAAGAGGATGGCACAGTCCTGACTGATAAAAGTGATGTTAATAGAGAGATTGTGGGTTTTTACAAGAACCTCTTTGCTAAGAGAGGGGAGGTCAGGATCCCTGTTTTGAATGAGTTTATTCAACATCCTATTTCTCTTGAGCAAGGTAGGGATATGAATAGAGATGTGACCAGAGAAGAAATCAAAGCTACTTTCCTTGCTATAAAAGATGACAAAGCTCCAGGGCCGGATGGTCTGAATGCTGTGTTTTATAAGGCTGCATGGGATGTTATTGGAAATGAGGTGGTGGATGCCATTATGGATTTCTTTGCTTCAGGGCAGTTGCTTTCTGAGTTAAATTGTACTTCCATCTCTCTTATTCCCAAAGTGGATAATCCTACTAAAGTGACAGAGTTTAGGCCTATTTCAGTTTGCAATGTGTTGTATAAATGCATAGCCAAAATTATTGCTAATAGGCTGAAGCCCATTCTAGAATCGAGTATAAGTGCAAATCAATCAGGGTTTGTTCCTGGTAGGAGTATTTGTGATAATATTTTGCTAGCACAAGAGATATTACTCCATTACCATAAAGATGAGTTCCCAGCTAGAGTTGCCATGAAAATTGATTTGACTAAAGCTTATGATTCTGTCTCTTGGGATTTTTTGGGTGAGGTGTTGAAGTGTTTTGGGTTGCCTGAAAGAGTTAGAGGTTGGATTCTTGCTTGTTGCTCTTCTCCTAAGTTTTCTATTAATATTAATGGAGCTCTTGAAGGGTTTTTCAAAGGGGGAAGAGGGCTTAGGCAAGGGGACCCTATGTCTCCTTATCTTTTTGTGATGTGTATGGAAGTTCTCTCAGGAATGTTGAATAAGTTGGGGAAAAATGACGCGTTTAAGTTCCATACCAAATGTAAAAAATTGGAGATTAATCACTTGATGTTTGCTGATGACCTATTCCTCTTCTGTGAGGGTAGTGAAAATTCAGTGAATTGTATGTTGGATGTATTGAGGAGGTTTAGTGATTTTTCAGGTTTATTTCCTAATACCTCAAAGAGCTCCATTTTTACATCGGGTGTGGAGGGTAGAGTTTTGGATAATATTATCCGCGGGTCCAACTTTTCAATTGGAAAATTGCCTGTCAAGTATCTAGGGGTGCCTCTGATTTCTTCTAAGCTTAATGCTAATGATTGTCAAGAGTTAGTTTTGAAAATTACTAGAAGGGTTCAATCTTGGAATTGCAGATTCCTTTCCTTTGCGGGTAGGTTACAATTGATTGCCTCGGTGTTGTTTTCAGTTCAAGTTTATTGGAGTTCTACTTATATCCTTCCAAAATCGGTGTTTAAACAGCTGAATGAGATTATGAGGAAATTCTTGTGGAAAGGGGCTGACTTGAAGAGTGGAGGTGAGAAAATGGCATGGACTAAAGTGTGTCTGCCAAAGGATGAAGGAGGCTTAGGCTTAAAAGATTTGATAGCTTGGAATGTGGCTGCTATTGGTAAGCAGCTTTGGAACCTGTTGCAGCCTATTCCCACCAACCTTTGGAGTAAGTGGGCTAGGATAGAGCTCATGAAAGACCAAAATTTTTGGTTGCTTAAGGTCCCGGATAAAAGATCTTGGTCATGGAAAAAGATAATGGGGCTAAGAGATACATTTAGACATTACATTGAGTACAAGGTTGGGAATGGCAATAATATTCTTCTTTGGCATGATGATTGGTTGTATCCCACTTCTATTGTAGAAAAACATGGGGATAGGATCAGGTATGATTCTGGGTTAAGAACCACTTGTAAAGTCAATGCCATAATCAGAAATGGGCAATGGTACCCTCCTTTTGCAAACTCTCACAAATTAATGGAGTTAAGAGATGATATTGCAATCCTCCCCCCTCCTGATTGCCATGATGTTGACACTTTGATTTGGAAGCCTACCAAGGGTAAGTATTCTATTAGTTCGGCTTGGAATTTGTTAAGGAACAGGGATAGTCAAGTTAAATGGTACAAGACTGTGTGGTTCCCAAATAATATTCCAAGACATGCTTTCATTTTATGGACTTTAATTCATAATAGGATGCAAACTCAAGATAAATTGGTCATTTATGGGTTACTTCAGCAACAAAAATGTGTCTTCTGTGACTTACCGTGTGAAAACAGGGAACATCTATTTTTTGAATGCAGTTTCTCTTCTCAAGTTTGGTCTTCGGTTGCTATTGAAAATGGTTTAAAGCAAGTTGGGAAGAAGTGGGTGGATATAGTAAATTGGTGCAATGACCATTGTACTAACAATACTTTAAAGGCATGTGTTACCAAACTTGCATTGGCTGCAAGTGTTTACATCTTATGGAGGGAGAGAAACCTCAGATTGTATGCAGGAGAGTTTAAAAAGGAGGTGCAACTTGTTCAGGAGATAAATTCTTCTGTCAAATTTAGATTGTATCACTTGTTGCATATTCAAAATGGAGAAAGAGTTTCAAGCAATGGGTGAGGGGAGTATTTGCTTAGTTTTCCTGGAATTTATGTTCTGGGTTTGTGTTTGGATGAGTGGTAGAGAGTCAGTGTTTATGGGATTATGGTTCAGGAAATGGTTCAGACTTCATGGGAGGTGCTTTGTGATCTTTTTTATAAATGTTGCATTATCTTTTGATCCCTTTGTTTATACTGTGCAGATTTATAAGTGGGTTGCTGAAGTTCAAGGGGTTCAGATGGCTATGAAGACTCTCGCTGTGATAGAAATTAATTTTTGTAATCTGATGAAGATTATGTATATTATATTTGTGGGGAGGTGCTCTGGAGATATGTTAAACATTGGTTCCTATAGTCTTATGTTTTATCAGACTTGTTTTATTGTTGTAAGGGTTATGGTGATCCTCTTGTATAATCCCCTGTGTTTAGAGTTAAGCTTAACTCTCTGGTGGGTTTGGGGGTTCCACCCTTGGGGTATGCCCCAAGTATTTTGTAGGCTTCTAGCCATTTTTTAATTTTCTATAATATTGACTTACTTTTCAAAAAAAAAAAAAAAAAAAAAAAAAAAAAAAAAAAAGTGGCAGTTAGGAAGGTGGGGACTATTTTGGTATGCTTTATAGTATTGTTTCCCATTAGAGTCTTATAATGGTGAAGGAATGATGTACAAACACCGATTCAACTTATAGGACGATCCGAGTGAAATCCGTCCCACTTAGAAAGAAAAGGAGGTTGGAGAGAAAGAAAAGTGTCATTTAGGAAGGCGTGGAATAGTTTCGTATGCTTTATAGTATTGTTTTCCATTAAAGTCTTATAGTGGTGAAGTAATGATCTACAAACACCGATTCAACTTATAAGACGATTCGAGTGAAATCCGTCCCACTTAGAAAGAAAAGGAGGCTGGAGAGAAGGTACAGGGCCAGTTAAAAGAGTGTGGACTATTTTCGTTTGCTTTATAGTACTGTTGTCCATAAGACTCTTATAATGGTAAAGGAATGATGTACGAACAGCGATTTACCTTATAGGACGAACCGAGTGAAATCCGTCCCACAACGGAGAAAAAGGAGGTTGGAGAGAAAGAAGATTGTCAGTTAGGAAGGCGTGGACTATTCTGGTATGCTTTATTGTGTTGTTTTCCACAAGATTCTTATAGTGGTGAAGTACTGATGTACAAACATCGATTCAATTTATATGAGGATTCGAGTTAAATTCGTCCCACTTAATAAGAAAAGGAGGTTGGAGAGAAAGTACAAGGCCAGTTAGAAGAGTTTGGACTATTTTCATATGCTTTATAGTATTGGTGTCCATAAGAATCTTATGATGGTGAAGGAATGATGTACAAACCCCGATTTAACTTATAGGACGATCCCAGTGAAATTCGTCCCAGTCAGAGAACAAAGGAGGTTGAAGAGAAAGAAAAGTGGCAGTTAGGAAGGTGGGGACTATTTTGGTATGCTTTATAGTATTGTTTCCCATTAGAGTCTTATAATGGTGAAGGAATGATGTACAAACACCGATTCAACTTATAGGATGATCCGAGTGAAATCCGTCCCACTTAGAAAGAAAAGGAGGTTGGAGAGAAAGAAAAGTGTCATTTAGGAAGGCGTGGAATAGTTTCGTATGCTTTATAGTATTGTTTTCCATGCTTTATTGTGTTGTTTTCCACAAGATTCTTATAGTGGTGAAGTACTGATGTACAAACATCGATTCAATTTATATGAGGATTCGAGTTAAATTCGTCCCACTTAATAAGAAAAGGAGGTTGGAGAGAAAGTACAAGGCCAGTTAGAAGAGTTTGGACTATTTTCATATGCTTTATAGTATTGGTGTCCATAAGAATCTTATGATGGTGAAGGAATGATGTACAAACCCCGATTTAACTTATAGGACGATCCCAGTGAAATTCGTCCCAGTCAGAGAACAAAGGAGGTTGAAGAGAAAGAAAAGTGGCAGTTAGGAAGGTGGGGACTATTTTGGTATGCTTTATAGTATTGTTTCCCATTAGAGTCTTATAATGGTGAAGGAATGATGTACAAACACCGATTCAACTTATAGGACGATCCGAGTGAAATCCGTCCCACTTAGAAAGAAAAGGAGGTTGGAGAGAAAGAAAAGTGTCATTTAGGAAGGCGTGGAATAGTTTCGTATGCTTTATAGTATTGTTTTCCATTAAAGTCTTATAGTGGTGAAGTAATGATCTACAAACACCGATTCAACTTATAAGACGATTCGAGTGAAATCCGTCCCACTTAGAAAGAAAAGGAGGCTGGAGAGAAGGTACAGGGCCAGTTAAAAGAGTGTGGACTATTTTCGTATGCTTTATAGTACTGTTGTCCATACGACTCTTATAATGGTAAAGGAATGATGTACGAACAGCGATTTACCTTATAGGACGATGCGAGTGAAATCCGTCCCACAACGGAGAAAAAGGAGGTTGGAGAGAAAGAAGATTGTCAGTTAGGAAGGCGTGGACTATTCTGGTATCCTTTATTGTGTTGTTTTCCACAAGATTCTTATAGTGGTGAAGTACTGATGTACAAACATCGATTCAATTTATATGAGGATTCGAGTTAAATTCGTCCCACTTAATAAGAAAAGGAGGTTGGAGAGAAAGTACAAGGCCAGTTAGAAGAGTTTGGACTATTTTCATATGCTTTATAGTATTGGTGTCCATAAGAATCTTATGATGGTGAAGGAATGATGTACAAACCCCGATTTAACTTATAGGACGATCCCAGTGAAATTCGTCCCAGTCAGAGAACAAAGGAGGTTGAAGAGAAAGAAAAGTGGCAGTTAGGAAGGTGGGGACTATTTTGGTATGCTTTATAGTATTGTTTCCCATTAGAGTCTTATAATGGTGAAGGAATGATGTACAAACACCGATTCAACTTATAGGACGATCCGAGTGAAATCCGTCCCACTTAGAAAGAAAAGGAGGTTGGAGAGAAAGAAAAGTGTCATTTAGGAAGGCGTGGAATAGTTTCGTATGCTTTATAGTATTGTTTTCCATTAAAGTCTTATAGTGGTGAAGTAATGATCTACAAACACCGATTCAACTTATAAGACGATTCGAGTGAAATCCGTCCCACTTAGAAAGAAAAGGAGGCTGGAGAGAAGGTACAGGGCCAGTTAAAAGAGTGTGGACTATTTTCGTATGCTTTATAGTACTGTTGTCCATACGACTCTTATAATGGTAAAGGAATGATGTACGAACAGCGATTTTCCTTATAGGACGATGCGAGTGAAATCCGTCCCACAACGGAGAAAAAGGAGGTTGGAGAGAAAGAAGATTGTCAGTTAGGAAGGCGTGGACTATTCTGGTATGCTTTATTGTGTTGTTTTCCACAAGATTCTTATAGTGGTGAAGTACTGATGTACAAACATCGATTCAATTTATATGAGGATTCGAGTTAAATTCGTCCCACTTAATAAGAAAAGGAGGTTGGAGAGAAAGTACAAGGCCAGTTAGAAGAGTTTGGACTATTTTCATATGCTTTATAGTATTGGTGTCCATAAGAATCTTATGATGGTGAAGGAATGATGTACAAACCCCGATTTAACTTATAGGACGATCCCAGTGAAATTCGTCCCAGTCAGAGAACAAAGGAGGTTGAAGAGAAAGAAAAGTGGCAGTTAGGAAGGTGGGGACTATTTTGGTATGCTTTATAGTATTGTTTCCCATTAGAGTCTTATAATGGTGAAGGAATGATGTACAAACACCGATTCAACTTATAGGACGATCCGAGTGAAATCCGTCCCACTTAGAAAGAAAAGGAGGTTGGAGAGAAAGAAAAGTGTCATTTAGGAAGGCGTGGAATAGTTTCGTATGCTTTATAGTATTGTTTTCCATTAAAGTCTTATAGTGGTGAAGTAATGATCTACAAACACCGATTCAACTTATAAGACGATTCGAGTGAAATCCGTCCCACTTAGAAAGAAAAGGAGGCTGGAGAGAAGGTACAGGGCCAGTTAAAAGAGTGTGGACTATTTTCGTATGCTTTATAGTACTGTTGTCCATACGACTCTTATAATGGTAAAGGAATGATGTACGAACAGCGATTTACCTTATAGGACGATGCGAGTGAAATCCGTCCCACAACGGAGAAAAAGGAGGTTGGAGAGAAAGAAGATTGTCAGTTAGGAAGGCGTGGACTATTCTGGTATCCTTTATTGTGTTGTTTTCCACAAGATTCTTATAGTGGTGAAGTACTGATGTACAAACATCGATTCAATTTATATGAGGATTCGAGTTAAATTCGTCCCACTTAATAAGAAAAGGAGGTTGGAGAGAAAGTACAAGGCCAGTTAGAAGAGTTTGGACTATTTTCATATGCTTTATAGTATTGGTGTCCATAAGAATCTTATGATGGTGAAGGAATGATGTACAAACCCCGATTTAACTTATAGGACGATCCCAGTGAAATTCGTCCCAGTCAGAGAACAAAGGAGGTTGAAGAGAAAGAAAAGTGGCAGTTAGGAAGGTGGGGACTATTTTGGTATGCTTTATAGTATTGTTTCCCATTAGAGTCTTATAATGGTGAAGGAATGATGTACAAACACCGATTCAACTTATAGGACGATCCGAGTGAAATCCGTCCCACTTAGAAAGAAAAGGAGGTTGGAGAGAAAGAAAAGTGTCATTTAGGAAGGCGTGGAATAGTTTCGTATGCTTTATAGTATTGTTTTCCATTAAAGTCTTATAGTGGTGAAGTAATGATCTACAAACACCGATTCAACTTATAAGACGATTCGAGTGAAATCCGTCCCACTTAGAAAGAAAAGGAGGCTGGAGAGAAGGTACAGGGCCAGTTAAAAGAGTGTGGACTATTTTCGTATGCTTTATAGTACTGTTGTCCATACGACTCTTATAATGGTAAAGGAATGATGTACGAACAGCGATTTTCCTTATAGGACGATGCGAGTGAAATCCGTCCCACAACGGAGAAAAAGGAGGTTGGAGAGAAAGAAGATTGTCAGTTAGGAAGGCGTGGACTATTCTGGTATGCTTTATTGTGTTGTTTTCCACAAGATTCTTATAGTGGTGAAGTACTGATGTACAAACATCGATTCAATTTATATGAGGATTCGAGTTAAATTCGTCCCACTTAATAAGAAAAGGAGGTTGGAGAGAAAGTACAAGGCCAGTTAGAAGAGTTTGGACTATTTTCATATGCTTTATAGTATTGGTGTCCATAAGAATCTTATGATGGTGAAGGAATGATGTACAAACCCCGATTTAACTTATAGGACGATCCCAGTGAAATTCGTCCCAGTCAGAGAACAAAGGAGGTTGAAGAGAAAGAAAAGTGGCAGTTAGGAAGGTGGGGACTATTTTGGTATGCTTTATAGTATTGTTTCCCATTAGAGTCTTATAATGGTGAAGGAATGATGTACAAACACCGATTCAACTTATAGGACGATCCGAGTGAAATCCGTCCCACTTAGAAAGAAAAGGAGGTTGGAGAGAAAGAAAAGTGTCATTTAGGAAGGCGTGGAATAGTTTCGTATGCTTTATAGTATTGTTTTCCATTAAAGTCTTATAGTGGTGAAGTAATGATCTACAAACACCGATTCAACTTATAAGACGATTCGAGTGAAATCCGTCCCACTTAGAAAGAAAAGGAGGCTGGAGAGAAGGTACAGGGCCAGTTAAAAGAGTGTGGACTATTTTCGTATGCTTTATAGTACTGTTGTCCATACGACTCTTATAATGGTAAAGGAATGATGTACGAACAGCGATTTTCCTTATAGGACGATGCGAGTGAAATCCGTCCCACAACGGAGAAAAAGGAGGTTGGAGAGAAAGAAGATTGTCAGTTAGGAAGGCGTGGACTATTCTGGTATGCTTTATTGTGTTGTTTTCCACAAGATTCTTATAGTGGTGAAGTACTGATGTACAAACATCGATTCAATTTATATGAGGATTCGAGTTAAATTCGTCCCACTTAATAAGAAAAGGAGGTTGGAGAGAAAGTACAAGGCCAGTTAGAAGAGTTTGGACTATTTTCATATGCTTTATAGTATTGGTGTCCATAAGAATCTTATGATGGTGAAGGAATGATGTACAAACCCCGATTTAACTTATAGGACGATCCCAGTGAAATTCGTCCCAGTCAGAGAACAAAGGAGGTTGAAGAGAAAGAAAAGTGGCAGTTAGGAAGGTGGGGACTATTTTGGTATGCTTTATAGTATTGTTTCCCATTAGAGTCTTATAATGGTGAAGGAATGATGTACAAACACCGATTCAACTTATAGGACGATCCGAGTGAAATCCGTCCCACTTAGAAAGAAAAGGAGGTTGGAGAGAAAGAAAAGTGTCATTTAGGAAGGCGTGGAATAGTTTCGTATGCTTTATAGTATTGTTTTCCATTAAAGTCTTATAGTGGTGAAGTAATGATCTACAAACACCGATTCAACTTATAAGACGATTCGAGTGAAATCCGTCCCACTTAGAAAGAAAAGGAGGCTGGAGAGAAGGTACAGGGCCAGTTAAAAGAGTGTGGACTATTTTCGTATGCTTTATAGTACTGTTGTCCATACGACTCTTATAATGGTAAAGGAATGATGTACGAACAGCGATTTTCCTTATAGGACGATGCGAGTGAAATCCGTCCCACAACGGAGAAAAAGGAGGTTGGAGAGAAAGAAGATTGTCAGTTAGGAAGGCGTGGACTATTCTGGTATGCTTTATTGTGTTGTTTTCCACAAGATTCTTATAGTGGTGAAGTACTGATGTACAAACATCGATTCAATTTATATGAGGATTCGAGTTAAATTCGTCCCACTTAATAAGAAAAGGAGGTTGGAGAGAAAGTACAAGGCCAGTTAGAAGAGTTTGGACTATTTTCATATGCTTTATAGTATTGGTGTCCATAAGAATCTTATGATGGTGAAGGAATGATGTACAAACCCCGATTTAACTTATAGGACGATCCCAGTGAAATTCGTCCCAGTCAGAGAACAAAGGAGGTTGAAGAGAAAGAAAAGTGGCAGTTAGGAAGGTGGGGACTATTTTGGTATGCTTTATAGTATTGTTTCCCATTAGAGTCTTATAATGGTGAAGGAATGATGTACAAACACCGATTCAACTTATAGGACGATCCGAGTGAAATCCGTCCCACTTAGAAAGAAAAGGAGGTTGGAGAGAAAGAAAAGTGTCATTTAGGAAGGCGTGGAATAGTTTCGTATGCTTTATAGTATTGTTTTCCATTAAAGTCTTATAGTGGTGAAGTAATGATCTACAAACACCGATTCAACTTATAAGACGATTCGAGTGAAATCCGTCCCACTTAGAAAGAAAAGGAGGCTGGAGAGAAGGTACAGGGCCAGTTAAAAGAGTGTGGACTATTTTCGTATGCTTTATAGTACTGTTGTCCATACGACTCTTATAATGGTAAAGGAATGATGTACGAACAGCGATTTACCTTATAGGACGATGCGAGTGAAATCCGTCCCACAACGGAGAAAAAGGAGGTTGGAGAGAAAGAAGATTTTCAGTTAGGAAGGCGTGGACTATTCTGGTATCCTTTATTGTGTTGTTTTCCACAAGATTCTTATAGTGGTGAAGTACTGATGTACAAACATCGATTCAATTTATATGAGGATTCGAGTTAAATTCGTCCCACTTAATAAGAAAAGGAGGTTGGAGAGAAAGTACAAGGCCAGTTAGAAGAGTTTGGACTATTTTCATATGCTTTATAGTATTGGTGTCCATAAGAATCTTATGATGGTGAAGGAATGATGTACAAACCCCGATTTAACTTATAGGACGATCCCAGTGAAATTCGTCCCAGTCAGAGAACAAAGGAGGTTGAAGAGAAAGAAAAGTGGCAGTTAGGAAGGTGGGGACTATTTTGGTATGCTTTATAGTATTGTTTCCCATTAGAGTCTTATAATGGTGAAGGAATGATGTACAAACACCGATTCAACTTATAGGACGATCCGAGTGAAATCCGTCCCACTTAGAAAGAAAAGGAGGTTGGAGAGAAAGAAAAGTGTCATTTAGGAAGGCGTGGAATAGTTTCGTATGCTTTATAGTATTGTTTTCCATTAAAGTCTTATAGTGGTGAAGTAATGATCTACAAACACCGATTCAACTTATAAGACGATTCGAGTGAAATCCGTCCCACTTAGAAAGAAAAGGAGGCTGGAGAGAAGGTACAGGGCCAGTTAAAAGAGTGTGGACTATTTTCGTATGCTTTATAGTACTGTTGTCCATACGACTCTTATAATGGTAAAGGAATGATGTACGAACAGCGATTTACCTTATAGGACGATGCGAGTGAAATCCGTCCCACAACGGAGAAAAAGGAGGTTGGAGAGAAAGAAGATTGTCAGTTAGGAAGGCGTGGACTATTCTGGTATGCTTTATTGTGTTGTTTTCCACAAGATTCTTATAGTGGTGAAGTACTGATGTACAAACATCGATTCAATTTATATGAGGATTCGAGTTAAATTCGTCCCACTTAATAAGAAAAGGAGGTTGGAGAGAAAGTACAAGGCCAGTTAGAAGAGTTTGGACTATTTTCATATGCTTTATAGTATTGGTGTCCATAAGAATCTTATGATGGTGAAGGAATGATGTACAAACCCCGATTTAACTTATAGGACGATCCCAGTGAAATTCGTCCCAGTCAGAGAACAAAGGAGGTTGAAGAGAAAGAAAAGTGGCAGTTAGGAAGGTGGGGACTATTTTGGTATGCTTTATAGTATTGTTTCCCATTAGAGTCTTATAATGGTGAAGGAATGATGTACAAACACCGATTCAACTTATAGGACGATCCGAGTGAAATCCGTCCCACTTAGAAAGAAAAGGAGGTTGGAGAGAAAGAAAAGTGTCATTTAGGAAGGCGTGGAATAGTTTCGTATGCTTTATAGTATTGTTTTCCATTAAAGTCTTATAGTGGTGAAGTAATGATCTACAAACACCGATTCAACTTATAAGACGATTCGAGTGAAATCCGTCCCACTTAGAAAGAAAAGGAGGCTGGAGAGAAGGTACAGGGCCAGTTAAAAGAGTGTGGACTATTTTCGTATGCTTTATAGTACTGTTGTCCATACGACTCTTATAATGGTAAAGGAATGATGTACGAACAGCGATTTACCTTATAGGACGATGCGAGTGAAATCCGTCCCACAACGGAGAAAAAGGAGGTTGGAGAGAAAGAAGATTGTCAGTTAGGAAGGCGTGGACTATTCTGGTATGCTTTATTGTGTTGTTTTCCACAAGATTCTTATAGTGGTGAAGTACTGATGTACAAACATCGATTCAATTTATATGAGGATTCGAGTTAAATTCGTCCCACTTAATAAGAAAAGGAGGTTGGAGAGAAAGTACAAGGCCAGTTAGAAGAGTTTGGACTATTTTCATATGCTTTATAGTATTGGTGTCCATAAGAATCTTATGATGGTGAAGGAATGATGTACAAACCCCGATTTAACTTATAGGACGATCCCAGTGAAATTCGTTCCAGTCAGAGAACAAAGGAGGTTGAACAGAAAGAAAAGTGGCAGTTAGGAAGGTGGGGACTATTTTGGTATGCTTTATAGTATTGTTTCCCATTAGAGTCTTATAACTATAGTATTGTTTCCCATTAGAGTCTTATAATGGTGAAGGAATGATGTCCAAACACCGATTCAACTTATAGGACGATCCGAGTGAAATCCGTCCCACTTAGAAAGAAAAGGAGGTTGGAGAGAAAGAAAAGTGTCATTTAGGAAGGCGTGGAATAGTTTCGTATGCTTTATAGTATTGTTTTCCATTAAAGTCTTATAGTGGTGAAGTAATGATCTACAAACACCGATTCAACTTATAAGACGATTCGAGTGAAATCCGTCCCACTTAGAAAGAAAAGGAGGCTCGAGAGAAGGTACAGGGCCAGTTAAAAGAGTGTGGACTATTTTCGTATGCTTTATAGTACTGTTGTCCATACGATTCTTATAATGGTAAAGGAATGATGTACGAACAGCGATTTACCTTATAGGACGATGCGAGTGAAATCCGTCCCACAACGGAGAAAAAGGAGGTTGGAGAGAAAGAAGATTGTCAGTTAGGAAGGCGTGGACTATTCTGGTATGCTTTATTGTGTTGTTTTCCACAAGATTCTTATAGTGGTGAAGTACTGATGTACAAACATCGATTCAATTTATATGAGGATTCGAGTTAAATTCGTCCCACTTAATAAGAAAAGGAGGTTGGAGAGAAAGTACAAGGCCAGTTAGAAGAGTTTGGACTATTTTCATATGCTTTATAGTATTGGTGTCCATAAGAATCTTATGATGGTGAAGGAATGATGTACAAACCCCGATTTAACTTATAGGACGATCCCAGTGAAATTCGTCCCAGTCAGAGAACAAAGGAGGTTGAAGAGAAAGAAAAGTGGCAGTTAGTGCTGAATTATAAGAATCCTATTTCAAATGTTCAAAGTGAAGAGATGAGCAGAGAGGTTACTAGAGAGGATATTAGAAAGGTTTTCTTTTCTATGAAAGATGATAAAGCTCCTGGGCCTGATGGTTTAAATGCTTTCTTCTTCAAATCTGCTTGGTGTGTTATTGGAAATGATGTGATTAGTGCTGTTCAAGATTTTTTTCAATCTGGAATGCTCCTTTCTGATTTAAATTGCACATCCATTTCTCTGCGTCCCAAAGTTGATAATCCAACCAAAGATTCTGAATTCAGACCCATTTCTGTTTGTAATGTTCTGTATAAAGGTATTGCTAAGATCATCGCTAACAGATTAAAGCCTATTCTGAACTCGTGTATCAGTGCTAATCAATCTGGGTTTGTTCCTGGTAGAAATATTGGTGATAACATTTTGCTGGCTCAAGAGATTCTGTTGCATTATCACAAGGATAAGACCCCTTCTAGGATTGCTATGAAGATTGATTTGACTAAGGCTTATGACTCTGTATCTTGGCTGTTTTTAGATGAGGTTCTCAGATGTTTTGGGATTCCGGATAAAGTCAGAAGATGGATTAATTTGTGTTTTAGTTCTCCTAAATTCTCTATAAATGTCAATGGTGGACTTGAGGGATTTTTTAAAAGTGGAAGAGGGCTTAGGCAAGGGGATCCCATGTCCCCTTACTTGTTTGTTATGTGTATGGAGATTTTGTCTGGAATGTTAAATGGTTTGGGTAAGAATGATCAGTTTAAATTCCATGCTAAATGCAAAAAGCTTGAAATTAATCACCTTATGTTTGCGGATGATTTGTTTCTCTTTTGTGAAGGAAATGAAGGTTCAGTTAACATTATGTTGGATGTCTTGAAGAATTTTAGCAATTTATCTGGATTGTTTCCTAATGCTTCTAAAAGTTCTATTTTCACATCTGGTGTGGATGAGAGGGTGGTTGAGAGCATTGTTCTTGCCTCTAATTTTTCTGTTGGGAAATTACCTGTTAAGTACCTCGGTGTTCCTCTAATATCCACTAAATTAAATACTTCTGATTGTTCTGAGCTAGTGCTTAAGATTACAAGGAGGGTTCAGGCTTGGAGTTGTAGGTTTCTTTCTTTTGCAGGGAGGCTTCAATTGATTGCCTCAGTTCTGTTTTCTGTGCAAGTTTACTGGAGTTCTACTTACATTTTGCCTAAAGCAGTGATGAAGCAGTTGACATCTATTATGAGAAGATTTCTTTGGAAAGGGGTTGATTTAAAAAGTGGGGGTGAGAAGGTTGCTTGGGATAGGATTTGTCTTCCTAAGGAGGAAGGTGGGCTTGGTATGAAAGACTTGGTCACTTGGAACATAGCTGCTATAGGTAAGCAACTTTGGAATCTGTTACAGCCCATTCCTACAAATCTATGGAGTAAATGGGCTAGGATTGAGTTGATGAAAGATCAAAATTTTTGGCTTCTAAAGATTCCCGATAAAAGGTCTTGGTCATGGAAGAAGATATTAGGGTTGAGGGAGAAATTTAGAACTCATTTCAGTTACAAAGTGGGGAATGGTGAAAATATTTTGTTGTGGCATGATGATTGGGTATACAACATTTCTATAATTGAGAAGTATGGTGATAGAATTGTGTATGACTCTGGTATGAGAAGAGATTCTAAAGTCAGTTCAATCATTAGGGAGGGGAATTGGCATCCTCCATTTGCTGTTTCTCATCAACTGATGGAGCTCAGAGATGATATTCAAAATCTGCCTAAGCCTAATTGTAGTTCAAATGATAGAATTTTGTGGATTCCAACAAATGACAAGTACTCCATTAATTCAGCTTGGAACCTTCTAAGGAATAAATCTGATGATGTTCCTTGGTTCAAATCTGTGTGGTTTTCAAATAATGTGCCTAGACATGCTTTTATTCTGTGGACCCTTATTCACAATAGAATGCAAACGCAAGATAGGTTGGAAAATTTTGGTATTATTCAGCACCAAAAATGTGTTTTATGTTCAAGTCCCTATGAAAATAGGAATCATCTTTTCTTTGCATGTAAATTTTCTGCTAGAATCTGGAATTTAGTGGCTAAGGAAAATGGGATGGAGCATTTGGGTCTGGATTGGTCTGCTATTCTAAGCTGGTGTAATTCTTTTTGTAAATCTAAATCTCTGAAATCTTGTGTTGCCAAGCTTTCTTTTGCTGCTGCAGTTTACATAGTTTGGCGGGAAAGAAATCTCAGGTTGTTTGCTAAAGAATTTAAAACTGAGATGCAGCTTGCTAAGGAAATCATTGAGACTGTGAAATTCAGATTGTTTCACCTTATTAGTGATGAACATCAGGGAGTTATTGCTGGATGATTTCTTTCAGTGCTTCAGTGCAGTGTGCAAACTACAGTATTTTTGTCGGACTGAAATGCATCAATGCTTCAGTATTTCAATACAGTTTTTCAGTGCTTAGGGCTGTTTTCAGTGCAGTTTTCAGTGCAGTGCAGTTTTTGTTGTGTTTCAGTGCTTCAGGGCTGTTTTCAGTGCAGTTTGGGCTGTTTTGCAGTGCTTCAGTGCAGTTTTTCAGTGTAGTTTTGGCTGTGTTGCAGTGCTTCAGGGCTGTTTTTCAGTGCAGTTTTGGCTGTTTTCAGTGCTTCAGGGCTGTTTTTCAGTGCAGTTTTGGATATTGAGCAGTAAAATATTGCAGCAGATTGAGAATATCAATGCAGTTTTTCAGTGCTTCAGGGCTGTTTTTTTTTGTGGTTAGCCAGACATGTGCAAAATTGCAGTTTTTTTGTTTGCCATCATGGTTTCAGTTTTCAAGCTGATCTTGTGTTTGACATGTACAGAATGTCAGGATGGCTGGAGGCTGATGGATCAAATATTCTGCTATTGGTTTCAAATATCTTGATTATGTTCATATATGGAGATTTCAAAGCTCATATTAATGTTATCCACAATCTGATGAAGACTGGAACATGTATGCTTTGGAGAAGTATGGTTATTGTTAAACCAATTTTTTCATGTAATTTTCTGTCTTATTGGTTTAGTAATAGAGATAGTATGGTTTTTGTGTATATTATCCCTTTTAACAATTTAAATCTGAAGATTTGGTGGGTTTGGGGATACCACCCTTGGGAATGCCCAAGTATTTTGTAGGCTGTTGCCGTTTTTGATTTTATAATATTGACTTATTTTCAAAAAAAAAAAAAAAGTGGCAGTTAGGAAGGTGGGGACTATTTTGGTATGCTTTATAGTATTGTTTCCCATTAGAGTCTTATAATGGTGAAGGAATGATGTACAAACACCGATTCAACTTATAGGACGATCCGAGTGAAATCCGTCCCACTTAGAAAGAAAAGGAGGTTGGAGAATAAGAAAAGTGTCATTTAGGAAGGCGTGGAATAGTTTCGTATGCTTTATAGTATTGTTTTCCATTAAAGTCTTATAAAGGTGAAGTAATGATCTACAAACACCGATTCAACTTATAAGACGATTCGAGTGAAATCCGTCCCACTTAGAAAGAAAAGGAGGCTGGAGAGAAGGTACAGGGCCAGTTAAAAGAGTGTGGAGTATTTTCGTATGCTTTATAGTACTGTTGTCCATACGACTCTTATAATGGTAAAGGAATGATGTACGAACAGCGATTTACCTTATAGGACGATCCGAGTGAAATCCGTCCCACAACGGAGAAAAAGGAGGTTGGAGAGAAAGAAGATTGTCAGTTAGGAAGGCGTGGACTATTCTGGTATGCTTTATTGTGTTGTTTTCCACAAGATTCTTATAATGGTGAAGTACTGATGTACAAACATCGATTCAATTTATATGAGGATTCGAGTTAAATTCGTCCCACTTAATAAGAAAAGGAGGTTGGAGAGAAAGTACAAGGCCAGTTAGAAGAGTTTGGACTATTTTCATATGCTTTATAGTATTGGTGTCCATAAGAATCTTATGGTGGTGAAGGAATGATGTACAAACCCCGATTTAACTTATAGGACGATCCCAGTGAAATTCGTCCCAGTCAGAGAACAAAGGAGGTTGAAGAGAAAGAAAAGTGGCAGTTAGGAAGGCGGGGACTATCTTGGTATGCT
Organism: Cornus suecica; assembly: GCA_963922005.1. NCBI lineage: Eukaryota > Viridiplantae > Streptophyta > Magnoliopsida > Cornales > Cornaceae > Cornus > Cornus suecica. The sequence continues at coordinate 52,905,590 of OY998242.1, read as the reverse complement.
TTATAGTATTGTTTCCCATTAGAGTCTTATAATGGTGAAGGAATGATGTACAAACACCGATTCAACTTATAGGACGATCCGAGTGAAATCCGTCCCACTTAGAAAGAAAAGGAGGTTGGAGAGAAAGAAAAGTGTCATTTAGGAAGGCGTGGAATAGTTTCGTATGCTTTATAGTATTGTTTTCCATTAAAGTCTTATAGTGGTGAAGTAATGATCTACAAACACCGATTCAACTTATAAGACGATTCGAGTGAAATCCGTCCCACTAAGAAAGAAAAGGAGGCTGGAGAGAAGGTACAGGGCCAGTTAAAAGAGTGTGGACTATTTTCGTATGCTTTATAGTACTGTTGTCCATAAGACTCTTATAATGGTAAAGGAATGATGTACGAACAGCGATTTACCTTATAGGACGATCCGAGCGAAATCCGTCCCACAACGGAGAAAAAGGAGGTTGGAGAGAAAGAAGATTGTCAGTTAGGAAGGCGTGGACTATTCTGGTATGCTTTATTGTGTTGTTTTCCACAAGATTCTTATAGTGGTGAAGTACTGATGTACAAACATCGATTCAATTTATATGAGGATTCGAGTTAAATTCGTCCCACTTAATAAGAAAAGGAGGTTGGAGAGAAAGTACAAGGCCAGTAAGAAGAGTTTGGACTATTTTCATATGCTTTATAGTATTGGTGTCCATAAGAATCTTATGGTGGTGAAGGAATGATGTACAAACCCGATTTAACTTATAGGACGATCCCAGTAAAATTCGTCCCAGTCAGAGAACAAAGGAGGTTGAAGAGAAAGAAAAGTGGCAGTTAGGAAGGCGGGGACTATCTTGGTATGCTTTATAGTATTGTTTCCCATTAGAGTCTTATAATGGTAAAGGAATGATGTACAAACACCGATTCAACTTATAGGACGATCCGAGTGAAATCCGTCCCACTTAGAAAGAAAAGGAGGTTGGAGAGAAAGAAAAGTGTCATTTAGGAAGGCGTGGAATAGTTTCGTATGCTTTATAGTATTGTTTTCCATTAAAGTCTTATAGTGGTGAAGTAATGATCTACAAACACCGATTCAACTTATAAGACGATTCGAGTGAAATCCGTCCCACTTAGAAAGAAAAGGAGGCTGGAGAGAAGGTACAGGGCCAGTTAAAAGAGTGTGGACTATTTTCGTATGCTTTATAGTACTGTTGTCCATAAGACTCATATAATGGTAAAGGAATGATGTACGAACAGCGATTTACCTTATAGGACGATCCGAGCGAAATCCGTCCCACAACGGAGAAAAAGGAGGTTGGAGAGAAAGAAGATTGTCAGTTAGGAAGGCGTGGACTATTCTGGTATGCTTTATTGTGTTGTTTTCCACAAGATTCTTATAGTGGTGAAGTACTGATGTACAAACATCGATTCAATTTATATGAGGATTCGAGTTAAATTCGTCCCACTTAATAAGAAAAGGAGGTTGGAGAGAAAGTACAAGGCCAGTTAGAAGAGTTTGGACTATTTTCATATGCTTTATAGTATTGGTGTCCATAAGAATCTTATGATGGTGAAGGAATGATGTACAAACCCCGATTTAACTTATAGGACGATCCCAGTGAAATTCGTCCCAGTCAGAGAACAAAGGAGGTTGAAGAGAAAGAAAAGTGGCAGTTAGGAAGGCGGGGACTATCTTGGTATGCTTTATAGTATTGTTTCCCATTAGAGTCTTATAATGGTGAAGGAATGATGTACAAACACCGATTCAACTTATAGGACGATCCGAGTGAAATCCGTCCCACTTAGAAAGAAAAGGAGGTTGGAGAGAAAGAAAAGTGTCATTTAGGAAGGCGTGGAATAGTTTCGTATGCTTTATAGTATTGTTTTCCATTAAAGTCTTATAGTGGTGAAGTAATGATCTACAAACACCGATCCAACTTATAAGACGATTCGAGTGAAATCCGTCCCACTTAGAAAGAAAAGGAGGCTGGAGAGAAGGTACAGGGCCAGTTAAAAGAGTGTGGACTATTTTCGTATGCTTTATAGTACTGTTGTCCATAAGACTCTTATAATGGTAAAGGAATGATGTACGAACAGCGATTTACCTTATAGGACGATCCGAGCGAAATCCGTCCCACAACGGAGAAAAAGGAGGTTGGAGAGAAAGAAGATTGTCAGTTAGGAAGGCGTGGACTTTCTGGTATGCTTTATTGTGTTGTTTTCCACAAGATTCTTATAGTGGTGAAGTACTGATGTACAAACATCGATTCAATTTATATGAGGATTCGAGTTAAATTCGTCCCACTTAATAAGAAAAGGAGGTTGGAGAGAAAGTACAAGGCCAGTTAGAAGAGTTTGGACTATTTTCATATGCTTTATAGTATTGGTGTCCATAAGAATCTTATGGTGGTGAAGGAATGATGTACAAACCCCGATTTAACTTATAGGACGATCCCAGTAAAATTCGTCCCAGTCAGAGAACAAAGGAGGTTGAAGAGAAAGAAAAGTGGCAGTTAGGAAGGCGGGGACTATCTTGGTATGCTTTATAGTATTGTTTCCCATTAGAGTCTTATAATGGTAAAGGAATGATGTACAAACACCGATTCAACTTATAGGACGATCCGAGTGAAATCCGTCCCACTTAGAAAGAAAAGGAGGTTGGAGAGAAAGAAAAGTGTCATTTAGGAAGGCGTGGAATAGTTTCGTATGCTTTATAGTATTGTTTTCCATTAAAGTCTTATAGTGGTGAAGTAATGATCTACAAACACCGATCCAACTTATAAGACGATTCGAGTGAAATCCGTCCCACTTAGAAAGAAAAGGAGGCTGGAGAGAAGGTACAGGGCCAGTTAAAAGAGTGTGGACTATTTTCGTATGCTTTATAGTACTGTTGTCCATAAGACTCTTATAATGGTAAAGGAATGATGTACGAACAGCGATTTACCTTATAGGACGATCCGAGCGAAATCCGTCCCACAACGGAGAAAAAGGAGGTTGGAGAGAAAGAAGATTGTCAGTTAGGAAGGCGTGGACTATTCTGGTATGCTTTATTGTGTTGTTTTCCACAAGATTCTTATAGTGGTGAAGTACTGATGTACAAACATCGATTCAATTTATATGAGGATTCGAGTTAAATTCGTCCCACTTAATAAGAAAAGGAGGTTGGAGAGAAAGTACAAGGCCAGTTAGAAGAGTTTGGACTATTTTCATATGCTTTATAGTATTGGTGTCCATAAGAATCTTATGATGGTGAAGGAATGATGTACAAACCCCGATTTAACTTATAGGACGATCCCAGTGAAATTCGTCCCAGTCAGAGAACAAAGGAGGTTGAAGAGAAAGAAAAGTGGCAGTTAGGAAGGCGGGGACTATCTTGGTATGCTTTATAGTATTGTTTCCCATTAGAGTCTTATAATGGTGAAGGAATGATGTACAAACACCGATTCAACTTATAGGACGATCCGAGTGAAATCCGTCCCACTTAGAAAGAAAAGGAGGTTGGAGAGAAAGAAAAGTGTCATTTAGGAAGGCGTGGAATAGTTTCGTATGCTTTATAGTATTGTTTTCCATTAAAGTCTTATAGTGGTGAAGTAATGATCTACAAACACCGATCCAACTTATAAGACGATTCGAGTGAAATCCGTCCCGCTTGGAAAGAAAAGGAGGCTGGAGAGAAGGTACAGGGCCAGTTAAAAGAGTGTGGACTATTTTCGTATGCTTTATAGTACTGTTGTCCATAAGACTCTTATAATGGTAAAGGAATGATGTACGAACAGCGATTTACCTTATAGGACGATCCGAGCGAAATCCGTCCCACAACGGAGAAAAAGGAGGTTGGAGAGAAAGAAGATTGTCAGTTAGGAAGGCGTGGACTATTCTGGTATGCTTTATTGTGTTGTTTTCCACAAGATTCTTATAGTGGTGAAGTACTGATGTACAAACATCGATTCAATTTATATGAGGATTCGAGTTAAATTCGTCCCACTTAATAAGAAAAGGAGGTTGGAGAGAAAGTACAAGGCCAGTTAGAAGAGTTTGGACTATTTTCATATGCTTTATAGTATTGGTGTCCATAAGAATCTTATGATGGTGAAGGAATGATGTACAAACCCCGATTTAACTTATAGGACGATCCCAGTGAAATTCGTCCCAGTCAGAGAACAAAGGAGGTTGAAGAGAAAGAAAAGTGGCAGTTAGGAAGGCGGGGACTATCTTGGTATGCTTTATAGTATTGTTTCCCATTAGAGTCTTATAATGGTGAAGGAATGATGTACAAACACCGATTCAACTTATAGGACGATCCGAGTGAAATCCGTCCCACTTAGAAAGAAAAGGAGGTTGGAGAGAAAGAAAAGTGTCATTTAGGAAGGCGTGGAATAGTTTCGTATGCTTTATAGTATTGTTTTCCATTAAAGTCTTATAGTGGTGAAGTAATGATCTACAAACACCGATCCAACTTATAAGACGATTCGAGTGAAATCCGTCCCACTTGGAAAGAAAAGGAGGCTGGAGAGAAGGTACAGGGCCAGTTAAAAGAGTGTGGACTATTTTCGTATGCTTTATAGTACTGTTGTCCATAAGACTCTTATAATGGTAAAGGAATGATGTACGAACAGCGATTTACCTTATAGGACGATCCGAGCGAAATCCGTCCCACAACGGAGAAAAAGGAGGTTGGAGAGAAAGAAGATTGTCAGTTAGGAAGGCGTGGACTATTCTGGTATGCTTTATTGTGTTGTTTTCCACAAGATTCTTATAGTGGTGAAGTACTGATGTACAAACATCGATTCAATTTATATGAGGATTCGAGTTAAATTCGTCCCACTTAATAAGAAAAGGAGGTTGGAGAGAAAGTACAAGGCCAGTTAGAAGAGTTTGGACTATTTTCATATGCTTTATAGTATTGGTGTCCATAAGAATCTTATGATGGTGAAGGAATGATGTACAAACCCCGATTTAACTTATAGGACGATCCCAGTGAAATTCGTCCCAGTCAGAGAACAAAGGAGGTTGAAGAGAAAGAAAAGTGGCAGTTAGGAAGGCGGGGACTATCTTGGTATGCTTTATAGTATTGTTTCCCATTAGAGTCTTATAATGGTGAAGGAATGATGTACAAACACCGATTCAACTTATAGGACGATCCGAGTGAAATCCGTCCCACTTAGAAAGAAAAGGAGGTTGGAGAGAAAGAAAAGTGTCATTTAGGAAGGCGTGGAATAGTTTCGTATGCTTTATAGTATTGTTTTCCATTAAAGTCTTATAGTGGTGAAGTAATGATCTACAAACACCGATCCAACTTATAAGACGATTCGAGTGAAATCCGTCCCGCTTGGAAAGAAAAGGAGGCTGGAGAGAAGGTACAGGGCCAGTTAAAAGAGTGTGGACTATTTTCGTATGCTTTATAGTACTGTTGTCCATAAGACTCTTATAATGGTAAAGGAATGATGTACGAACAGCGATTTACCTTATAGGACGATCCGAGCGAAATCCGTCCCACAACGGAGAAAAAGGAGGTTGGAGAGAAAGAAGATTGTCAGTTAGGAAGGCGTGGACTATTCTGGTATGCTTTATTGTGTTGTTTTCCACAAGATTCTTATAGTGGTGAAGTACTGATGTACAAACATCGATTCAATTTATATGAGGATTCGAGTTAAATTCGTCCCACTTAATAAGAAAAGGAGGTTGGAGAGAAAGTACAAGGCCAGTTAGAAGAGTTTGGACTATTTTCATATGCTTTATAGTATTGGTGTCCATAAGAATCTTATGATGGTGAAGGAATGATGTACAAACCCCGATTTAACTTATAGGACGATCCCAGTGAAATTCGTCCCAGTCAGAGAACAAAGGAGGTTGAAGAGAAAGAAAAGTGGCAGTTAGGAAGGCGGGGACTATCTTGGTATGCTTTATAGTATTGTTTCCCATTAGAGTCTTATAATGGTGAAGGAATGATGTACAAACACCGATTCAACTTATAGGACGATCCGAGTGAAATCCGTCCCACTTAGAAAGAAAAGGAGGTTGGAGAGAAAGAAAAGTGTCATTTAGGAAGGCGTGGAATAGTTTCGTATGCTTTATAGTATTGTTTTCCATTAAAGTCTTATAGTGGTGAAGTAATGATCTACAAACACCGATCCAACTTATAAGACGATTCGAGTGAAATCCGTCCCGCTTGGAAAGAAAAGGAGGCTGGAGAGAAGGTACAGGGCCAGTTAAAAGAGTGTGGACTATTTTCGTATGCTTTATAGTACTGTTGTCCATAAGACTCTTATAATGGTAAAGGAATGATGTACGAACAGCGATTTACCTTATAGGACGATCCGAGCGAAATCCGTCCCACAACGGAGAAAAAGGAGGTTGGAGAGAAAGAAGATTGTCAGTTAGGAAGGCGTGGACTATTCTGGTATGCTTTATTGTGTTGTTTTCCACAAGATTCTTATAGTGGTGAAGTACTGATGTACAAACATCGATTCAATTTATATGAGGATTCGAGTTAAATTCGTCCCACTTAATAAGAAAAGGAGGTTGGAGAGAAAGTACAAGGCCAGTTAGAAGAGTTTGGACTATTTTCATATGCTTTATAGTATTGGTGTCCATAAGAATCTTATGATGGTGAAGGAATGATGTACAAACCCCGATTTAACTTATAGGACGATCCCAGTGAAATTCGTCCCAGTCAGAGAACAAAGGAGGTTGAAGAGAAAGAAAGTGGCAGTTAGGAAGGCGGGGACTATCTTGGTATGCTTTATAGTATTGTTTCCCATTAGAGTCTTATAATGGTGAAGGAATGATGTACAAACACCGATTCAACTTATAGGACGATCCGAGTGAAATCCGTCCCACTTAGAAAGAAAAGGAGGTTGGAGAGAAAGAAAAGTGTCATTTAGGAAGGCGTGGAATAGTTTCGTATGCTTTATAGTATTGTTTTCCATTAAAGTCTTATAGTGGTGAAGTAATGATCTACAAACACCGATCCAACTTATAAGACGATTCGAGTGAAATCCGTCCCGCTTGGAAAGAAAAGGAGGCTGGAGAGAAGGTACAGGGCCAGTTAAAAGAGTGTGGACTATTTTCGTATGCTTTATAGTACTGTTGTCCATAAGACTCTTATAATGGTAAAGGAATGATGTACGAACAGCGATTTACCTTATAGGACGATCCGAGCGAAATCCGTCCCACAACGGAGAAAAAGGAGGTTGGAGAGAAAGAAGATTGTCAGTTAGGAAGGCGTGGACTATTCTGGTATGCTTTATTGTGTTGTTTTCCACAAGATTCTTATAGTGGTGAAGTACTGATGTACAAACATCGATTCAATTTATATGAGGATTCGAGTTAAATTCGTCCCACTTAATAAGAAAAGGAGGTTGGAGAGAAAGTACAAGGCCAGTTAGAAGAGTTTGGACTATTTTCATATGCTTTATAGTATTGGTGTCCATAAGAATCTTATGATGGTGAAGGAATGATGTACAAACCCCGATTTAACTTATAGGACGATCCCAGTGAAATTCGTCCCAGTCAGAGAACAAAGGAGGTTGAAGAGAAAGAAAAGTGGCAGTTAGGAAGGCGGGGACTATCTTGGTATGCTTTATAGTATTGTTTCCCATTAGAGTCTTATAATGGTGAAGGAATGATGTACAAACACCGATTCAACTTATAGGACGATCCGAGTGAAATCCGTCCCACTTAGAAAGAAAAGGAGGTTGGAGAGAAAGAAAAGTGTCATTTAGGAAGGCGTGGAATAGTTTCGTATGCTTTATAGTATTGTTTTCCATTAAAGTCTTATAGTGGTGAAGTAATGATCTACAAACACCGATCCAACTTATAAGACGATTCGAGTGAAATCCGTCCCACTTGGAAAGAAAAGGAGGCTGGAGAGAAGGTACAGGGCCAGTTAAAAGAGTGTGGACTATTTTCGTATGCTTTATAGTACTGTTGTCCATAAGACTCTTATAATGGTAAAGGAATGATGTACGAACAGCGATTTACCTTATAGGACGATCCGAGCGAAATCCGTCCCACAACGGAGAAAAAGGAGGTTGGAGAGAAAGAAGATTGTCAGTTAGGAAGGCGTGGACTATTCTGGTATGCTTTATTGTGTTGTTTTCCACAAGATTCTTATAGTGGTGAAGTACTGATGTACAAACATCGATTCAATTTATATGAGGATTCGAGTTAAATTCGTCCCACTTAATAAGAAAAGGAGGTTGGAGAGAAAGTACAAGGCCAGTTAGAAGAGTTTGGACTATTTTCATATGCTTTATAGTATTGGTGTCCATAAGAATCTTATGATGGTGAAGGAATGATGTACAAACCCCGATTTAACTTATAGGACGATCCTAGTGAAATTCGTCCCAGTCAGAGAACAAAGGAGGTTGAAGAGAAAGAAAAGTGGCAGTTAGGAAGGCGGGGACTATCTTGGTATGCTTTATAGTATTGTTTCCCATTAGAGTCTTATAATGGTGAAGGAATGATGTACAAACACCGATTCAACTTATAGGACGATCCGAGTGAAATCCGTCCCACTTAGAAAGAAAAGGAGGTTGGAGAGAAAGAAAAGTGTCATTTAGGAAGGCGTGGAATAGTTTCGTATGCTTTATAGTATTGTTTTCCATTAAAGTCTTATAGTGGTGAAGTAATGATCTACAAACACCGATCCAACTTATAAGACGATTCGAGTGAAATCCGTCCCGCTTGGAAAGAAAAGGAGGCTGGAGAGAAGGTACAGGGCCAGTTAAAAGAGTGTGGACTATTTTCGTATGCTTTATAGTACTGTTGTCCATAAGACTCTTATAATGGTAAAGGAATGATGTACGAACAGCGATTTACCTTATAGGACGATCCGAGCGAAATCCGTCCCACAACGGAGAAAAAGGAGGTTGGAGAGAAAGAAGATTGTCAGTTAGGAAGGCGTGGACTATTCTGGTATGCTTTATTGTGTTGTTTTCCACAAGATTCTTATAGTGGTGAAGTACTGATGTACAAACATCGATTCAATTTATATGAGGATTCGAGTTAAATTCGTCCCACTTAATAAGAAAAGGAGGTTGGAGGGAAAGTACAAGGCCAGTTAGAAGAGTTTGGACTATTTTCATATGCTTTATAGTATTGGTGTCCATAAGAATCTTATGATGGTGAAGGAATGATGTACGAACCCCGATTTAACTTATAGGACGATCCCAGTGAAATTCGTCCCAGTCAGAGAACAAAGGAGGTTGAAGAGAAAGAAAAGTGGCAGTTAGGAAGGTGGGGACTATCTTGGTATGCTTTATAGTATTGTTTCCCATTAGAGTCTTATAATGGTGAAGGAATGATGTACAAACACCGATTCAACTTATAGGACGATCCGAGTGAAATCCGTCCCACTTAGAAAGAAAAGGAGGTTGGAGAGAAAGAAAAGTGTCATTTAGGAAGGCGTGGAATAGTTTCGTATGCTTTATAGTATTGTTTTCCATTAAAGTCTTATAGTGGTGAAGTAATGATCAACAAACACCGATCCAACTTATAAGACGATTCGAGTGAAATCCGTCCCACTTAGAAAGAAAAGGAGGCTGGAGAGAAGGTACAGGGCCAGTTAAAAGAGTGTGGACTATTTTCGTATGCTTTATAGTACTGTTGTCCATAAGACTCTTATAATGGTAAAGGAATGATGTACGAACAGCGATTTACCTTATAGGACGATCCGAGTGAAATCCGTCCCACAACGGAGAAAAAGGAGGTTGGAGAGAAAGAAGATTGTCAGTTAGGAAGGCGTGGACTATTTTGGTATGCTTTATTGTGTTGTTTTCCACAAGATTCTTATAGTGGTGAAGTACTGATGTACAAACATCGATTCAATTTATATGAGGATTCGAGTTAAATTCGTCCCACTTAATAAGAAAAGGAGGTTGGAGGGAAAGTACAAGGCCAGTTAGAAGAGTTTGGACTATTTTCATATGCTTTATAGTATTGGTGTCCATAAGAATCTTATGGTGGTGAAGGAATGATGTACGAACCCCGATTTAACTTATAGGACGATCCCAGTGAAATTCGTCCCAGTCAGAGAACAAAGGAGGTTGAAGAGAAAGAAAAGTGGCAGTTAGGAAGGTGGGGACTATCTTGGTATGCTTTATAGTATTGTTTCCCATTAGAGTCTTATAATGGTGAAGGAATGATGTACAAACACCGATTCAACTTATAGGACGATCCGAGTGAAATCCGTCCCACTTAGAAAGAAAAGGAGGTTGGAGAGAAAGAAAAGTGTCATTTAGGAAGGCGTGGAATAGTTTCGTATGCTTTATAGTATTGTTTTCCATTAAAGTCTTATAGTGGTGAAGTAATGATCTACAAACACCGATCCAACTTATAAGACGATTCGAGTGAAATCCGTCCCACTTAGAAAGAAAAGGAGGCTGGAGAGAAGGTACAGGGCCAGTTAAAAGAGTGTGGACTATTTTCGTATGCTTTATAGTACTGTTGTCCATAAGACTCTTATAATGGTAAAGGAATGGTGTACGAACAGCGATTTACCTTATAGGACGATCCGAGTGAAATCCGTCCCACAACGGAGAAAAAGGAGGTTGGAGAGAAAGAAGATTGTCAGTTAGGAAGGCGTGGACTATTTTGGTATGCTTTATTGTGTTGTTTTCCACAAGATTCTTATAGTGGTGAAGTACTGATGTACAAACATCGATTCAATTTATATGAGGATTCGAGTTAAATTCGTCCCACTTAATAAGAAAAGGAGGTTGGAGGGAAAGTACAAGGCCAGTTAGAAGAGTTTGGACTATTTTCATATGCTTTATAGTATTGGTGTCCATAAGACTCTTATGGTGGTGAAGGAATGATGTACGAACCCCGATTTAACTTATAGGACGATCCCAGTGAAATTCGTCCCAGTCAGAGAACAAAGGAGGTTGAAGAGAAAGAAAAGTGGCAGTTAGGAAGGTGGGGACTATCTTGGTATGCTTTATAGTATTGTTTCCCATTAGAGTCTTATAATGGTGAAGGAATGATGTACAAACACCGATTCAACTTATAGGACGATCCGAGTGAAATCCGTCCCACTTAGAAAGAAAAGGAGGTTGGAGAGAAAGAAAAGTGTCATTTAGGAAGGCGTGGAATAGTTTCGTATGCTTTATAGTATTGTTTTCCATTAAAGTCTTATAGTGGTGAAGTAATGATCTACAAACACCGATCCAACTTATAAGACGATTCGAGTGAAATCCGTCCCACTTAGAAAGAAAAGGAGGCTGGAGAGAAGGTACAGGGCCAGTTAAAAGAGTGTGGACTATTTTCGTATGCTTTATAGTACTGTTGTCCATAAGACTCTTATAATGGTAAAGGAATGGTGTACGAACAGCGATTTACCTTATAGGACGATCCGAGTGAAATCCGTCCCACAACGGAGAAAAAGGAGGTTGGAGAGAAAGAAGATTGTCAGTTAGGAAGGCGTGGACTATTTTGGTATGCTTTATTGTGTTGTTTTCCACAAGATTCTTATAGTGGTGAAGTACTGATGTACAAACATCGATTCAATTTATATGAGGATTCGAGTTAAATTCGTCCCACTTAATAAGAAAAGGAGGTTGGAGGGAAAGTACAAGGCCAGTTAGAAGAGTTTGGACTATTTTCATATGCTTTATAGTATTGGTGTCCATAAGAATCTTATGATGGTGAAGGAATGATGTACGAACCCCGATTTAACTTATAGGACGATCCCAGTGAAATTCGTCCCAGTCAGAGAACAAAGGAGGTTGAAGAGAAAGAAAAGTGGCAGTTAGGAAGGTGGGGACTATCTTGGTATGCTTTATAGTATTGTTTCCCATTAGAGTCTTATAATGGTGAAGGAATGATGTACAAACACCGATTCAACTTATAGGACGATCCGAGTGAAATCCGTCCCACTTAGAAAGAAAAGGAGGTTGGAGAGAAAGAAAAGTGTCATTTAGGAAGGCGTGGAATAGTTTCGTATGCTTTATAGTATTGTTTTCCATTAAAGTCTTATAGTGGTGAAGTAATGATCTACAAACACCGATCCAACTTATAAGACGATTCGAGTGAAATCCGTCCCACTTAGAAAGAAAAGGAGGCTGGAGAGAAGGTACAGGGCCAGTTAAAAGAGTGTGGACTATTTTCGTATGCTTTATTGTACTGTTGTCCATAAGACTCTTATAATGGTAATGGAATGATGTACGAACAGCGATTTACCTTATAGGACGATCCGAGCGAAATCCGTCCCACAACGGAGAAAAAGGAGGTTGGAGAGAAAGAAGATTGTCAGTTAGGAAGGCGTGGACTATTCTGGTATGCTTTATTGTGTTGTTTTCCACAAGATTCTTATAGTGGTGAAGTACTGATGTACAAACATCGATTCAATTTATATGAGGATTCGAGTTAAATTCGTCCCACTTAATAAGAAAAGGAGGTTGGAGGGAAAGTACAAGGCCAGTTAGAAGAGTTTGGACTATTTTCATATGCTTTATAGTATTGGTGTCCATAAGAATCTTATGATGGTGAAGGAATGATGTACGAACCCCGATTTAACTTATAGGACGATCCCAGTGAAATTCGTCCCAGTCAGAGAACAAAGGAGGTTGAAGAGAAAGAAAAGTGGCAGTTAGGAAGGTGGGGACTATCTTGGTATGCTTTATAGTATTGTTTCCCATTAGAGTCTTATAATGGTGAAGGAATGATGTACAAACACCGATTCAACTTATAGGACGATCCGAGTGAAATCCGTCCCACTTAGAAAGAAAAGGAGGTTGGAGAGAAAGAAAAGTGTCATTTAGGAAGGCGTGGAATAGTTTCGTATGCTTTATAGTATTGTTTTCCATTCAAGTCTTATATAGTGGTGAAGTAATGATCTACAAACACCGATCCAACTTATAAGACGATTCGAGTGAAATCCGTCCCACTTGGAAAGAAAAGGAGGCTGGAGAGAAGGTACAGGGCCAGTTAAAAGAGTGTGGACTATTTTCGTATGCTTTATTGTACTGTTGTCCATAAGACTCTTATAATGGTAATGGAATGATGTACGAACAGCGATTTACCTTATAGGACGATCCGAGCGAAATCCGTCCCACAACGGAGAAAAAGGAGGTTGGAGAGAAAGAAGATTGTCAGTTAGGAAGGCGTGGACTATTTTGGTATGCTTTATTGTGTTGTTTTCCACAAGATTCTTATAGTGGTGAAGTACTGATGTACAAACATCGATTCAATTTATATGAGGATTCGAGTTAAATTCGTCCCACTTAATAAGAAAAGGAGGTTGGAGGGAAAGTACAAGGCCAGTTAGAAGAGTTTGGACTATTTTCATATGCTTTATAGTATTGGTGTCCATAAGAATCTTATGATGGTGAAGGAATGATGTACGAACCCCGATTTAACTTATAGGACGATCCCAGTGAAATTCGTCCCAGTCAGAGAACAAAGGAGGTTGAAGAGAAAGAAAAGTGGCAGTTAGGAAGGTGGGGACTATCTTGGTATGCTTTATAGTATTGTTTCCCATTAGAGTCTTATAATGGTGAAGGAATGATGTACAAACACCGATTCAACTTATAGGACGATCCGAGTGAAATCCGTCCCACTTAGAAAGAAAAGGAGGTTGGAGAGAAAGAAAAGTGTCATTTAGGAAGGCGTGGAATAGTTTCGTATGCTTTATAGTATTGTTTTCCATTAAAGTCTTATAGTGGTGAAGTAATGATCTACAAACACCGATCCAACTTATAAGACGATTCGAGTGAAATCCGTCCCACTTAGAAAGAAAAGGAGGCTGGAGAGAAGGTACAGGGCCAGTTAAAAGAGTGTGGACTATTTTCGTATGCTTTATAGTACTGTTGTCCATAAGACTCTTATAATGGTAAAGGAATGATGTACGAACAGCGATTTACCTTATAGGACGATCCGAGTGAAATCCGTCCCACAACGGAGAAAAAGGAGGTTGGAGAGAAAGAAGATTGTCAGTTAGGAAGGCGTGGACTATTTTGGTATGCTTTATTGTGTTGTTTTCCACAAGATTCTTATAGTGGTGAAGTACTGATGTACAAACATCGATTCAATTTATATGAGGATTCGAGTTAAATTCGTCCCACTTAATAAGAAAAGGAGGTTGGAGGGAAAGTACAAGGCCAGTTAGAAGAGTTTGGACTATTTTCATATGCTTTATAGTATTGGTGTCCATAAGAATCTTATGGTGGTGAAGGAATGATGTACGAACCCCGATTTAACTTATAGGACGATCCCAGTGAAATTCGTCCCAGTCAGAGAACAAAGGAGGTTGAAGAGAAAGAAAAGTGGCAGTTAGGAAGGTGGGGACTATCTTGGTATGCTTTATAGTATTGTTTCCCATTAGAGTCTTATAATGGTGAAGGAATGATGTACAAACACCGATTCAACTTATAGGACGATCCGAGTGAAATCCGTCCCACTTAGAAAGAAAAGGAGGTTGGAGAGAAAGAAAAGTGTCATTTAGGAAGGCGTGGAATAGTTTCGTATGCTTTATAGTATTGTTTTCCATTAAAGTCTTATAGTGGTGAAGTAATGATCTACAAACACCGATCCAACTTATAAGACGATTCGAGTGAAATCCGTCCCACTTAGAAAGAAAAGGAGGCTGGAGAGAAGGTACAGGGCCAGTTAAAAGAGTGTGGACTATTTTCGTATGCTTTATAGTACTGTTGTCCATAAGACTCTTATAATGGTAAAGGAATGGTGTACGAACAGCGATTTACCTTATAGGACGATCCGAGTGAAATCCGTCCCACAACGGAGAAAAAGGAGGTTGGAGAGAAAGAAGATTGTCAGTTAGGAAGGCGTGGACTATTTTGGTATGCTTTATTGTGTTGTTTTCCACAAGATTCTTATAGTGGTGAAGTACTGATGTACAAACATCGATTCAATTTATATGAGGATTCGAGTTAAATTCGTCCCACTTAATAAGAAAAGGAGGTTGGAGGGAAAGTACAAGGCCAGTTAGAAGAGTTTGGACTATTTTCATATGCTTTATAGTATTGGTGTCCATAAGAATCTTATGGTGGTGAAGGAATGATGTACGAACCCCGATTTAACTTATAGGACGATCCCAGTGAAATTCGTCCCAGTCAGAGAACAAAGGAGGTTGAAGAGAAAGAAAAGTGGCAGTTAGGAAGGTGGGGACTATCTTGGTATGCTTTATAGTATTGTTTCCCATTAGAGTCTTATAATGGTGAAGGAATGATGTACAAACACCGATTCAACTTATAGGACGATCCGAGTGAAATCCGTCCCACTTAGAAAGAAAAGGAGGTTGGAGAGAAAGAAAAGTGTCATTTAGGAAGGCGTGGAATAGTTTCGTATGCTTTATAGTATTGTTTTCCATTAAAGTCTTATAGTGGTGAAGTAATGATCTACAAACACCGATCCAACTTATAAGACGATTCGAGTGAAATCCGTCCCACTTAGAAAGAAAAGGAGGCTGGAGAGAAGGTACAGGGCCAGTTAAAAGAGTGTGGACTATTTTCGTATGCTTTATAGTACTGTTGTCCATAAGACTCTTATAATGGTAAAGGAATGGTGTACGAACAGCGATTTACCTTATAGGACGATCCGAGTGAAATCCGTCCCACAACGGAGAAAAAGGAGGTTGGAGAGAAAGAAGATTGTCAGTTAGGAAGGCGTGGACTATTTTGGTATGCTTTATTGTGTTGTTTTCCACAAGATTCTTATAGTGGTGAAGTACTGATGTACAAACATCGATTCAATTTATATGAGGATTCGAGTTAAATTCGTCCCACTTAATAAGAAAAGGAGGTTGGAGGGAAAGTACAAGGCCAGTTAGAAGAGTTTGGACTATTTTCATATGCTTTATAGTATTGGTGTCCATAAGAATCTTATGGTGGTGAAGGAATGATGTACGAACCCCGATTTAACTTATAGGACGATCCCAGTGAAATTCGTCCCAGTCAGAGAACAAAGGAGGTTGAAGAGAAAGAAAAGTGGCAGTTAGGAAGGTGGGGACTATCTTGTTATGCTTTATATTATTGTTTCCCATTAGAGTCTTATAATGGTGAAGGAATGATGTACAAACACCGATTCAACTTATAGGACGATCCGAGTGAAATCCGTCCCACTTAGAAAGAAAAGGAGGTTGGAGAGAAAGAAAAGTGTCATTTAGGAAGGCGTGGAATAGTTTCGTATGCTTTATAGTATTGTTTTCCATTAAAGTCTTATAGTGGTGAAGTAATGATCTACAAACACCGATCCAACTTATAAGACGATTCGAGTGAAATCCGTCCCACTTAGAAAGAAAAGGAGGCTGGAGAGAAGGTACAGGGCCAGTTAAAAGAGTGTGGACTATTTTCGTATGCTTTATAGTACTGTTGTCCATAAGACTCTTATAATGGTAAAGGAATGGTGTACGAACAGCGATTTACCTTATAGGACGATCCGAGTGAAATCCGTCCCACAACGGAGAAAAAGGAGGTTGGAGAGAAAGAAGATTGTCAGTTAGGAAGGCGTGGACTATTTTGGTATGCTTTATTGTGTTGTTTTCCACAAGATTCTTATAGTGGTGAAGTACTGATGTACAAACATCGATTCAATTTATATGAGGATTCGAGTTAAATTCGTCCCACTTAATAAGAAAAGGAGGTTGGAGGGAAAGTACAAGGCCAGTTAGAAGAGTTTGGACTATTTTCATATGCTTTATAGTATTGGTGTCCATAAGAATCTTATGGTGGTGAAGGAATGATGTACGAACCCCGATTTAACTTATAGGACGATCCCAGTGAAATTCGTCCCAGTCAGAGAACAAAGGAGGTTGAAGAGAAAGAAAAGTGGCAGTTAGGAAGGTGGGGACTATCTTGGTATGCTTTATAGTATTGTTTCCCATTAGAGTCTTATAATGGTGAAGGAATGATGTACAAACACCGATTCAACTTATAGGACGATCCGAGTGAAATCCGTCCCACTTAGAAAGAAAAGGAGGTTGGAGAGAAAGAAAAGTGTCATTTAGGAAGGCGTGGAATAGTTTCGTATGCTTTATAGTATTGTTTTCCATTAAAGTCTTATAGTGGTGAAGTAATGATCTACAAACACCGATCCAACTTATAAGACGATTCGAGTGAAATCCGTCCCACTTAGAAAGAAAAGGAGGCTGGAGAGAAGGTACAGGGCCAGTTAAAAGAGTGTGGACTATTTTCGTATGCTTTATAGTACTGTTGTCCATAAGACTCTTATAATGGTAAAGGAATGGTGTACGAACAGCGATTTACCTTATAGGACGATCCGAGTGAAATCCGTCCCACAACGGAGAAAAAGGAGGTTGGAGAGAAAGAAGATTGTCAGTTAGGAAGGCGTGGACTATTTTGGTATGCTTTATTGTGTTGTTTTCCACAAGATTCTTATAGTGGTGAAGTACTGATGTACAAACATCGATTCAATTTATATGAGGATTCGAGTTAAATTCGTCCCACTTAATAAGAAAAGGAGGTTGGAGGGAAAGTACAAGGCCAGTTAGAAGAGTTTGGACTATTTTCATATGCTTTATAGTATTGGTGTCCATAAGAATCTTATGGTGGTGAAGGAATGATGTACGAACCCCGATTTAACTTATAGGACGATCCCAGTGAAATTCGTCCCAGTCAGAGAACAAAGGAGGTTGAAGAGAAAGAAAAGTGGCAGTTAGGAAGGTGGGGACTATCTTGGTATGCTTTATAGTATTGTTTCCCATTAGAGTCTTATAATGGTGAAGGAATGATGTACAAACACCGATTCAACTTATAGGACGATCCGAGTGAAATCCGTCCCACTTAGAAAGAAAAGGAGGTTGGAGAGAAAGAAAAGTGTCATTTAGGAAGGCGTGGAATAGTTTCGTATGCTTTATAGTATTGTTTTCCATTAAAGTCTTATAGTGGTGAAGTAATGATCTACAAACACCGATCCAACTTATAAGACGATTCGAGTGAAATCCGTCCCACTTAGAAAGAAAAGGAGGCTGGAGAGAAGGTACAGGGCCAGTTAAAAGAGTGTGGACTATTTTCGTATGCTTTATAGTACTGTTGTCCATAAGACTCTTATAATGGTAAAGGAATGGTGTACGAACAGCGATTTACCTTATAGGACGATCCGAGTGAAATCCGTCCCACAACGGAGAAAAAGGAGGTTGGAGAGAAAGAAGATTGTCAGTTAGGAAGGCGTGGACTATTTTGGTATGCTTTATTGTGTTGTTTTCCACAAGATTCTTATAGTGGTGAAGTACTGATGTACAAACATCGATTCAATTTATATGAGGATTCGAGTTAAATTCGTCCCACTTAATAAGAAAAGGAGGTTGGAGGGAAAGTACAAGGCCAGTTAGAAGAGTTTGGACTATTTTCATATGCTTTATAGTATTGGTGTCCATAAGAATCTTATGGTGGTGAAGGAATGATGTACGAACCCCGATTTAACTTATAGGACGATCCCAGTGAAATTCGTCCCAGTCAGAGAACAAAGGAGGTTGAAGAGAAAGAAAAGTGGCAGTTAGGAAGGTGGGGACTATCTTGGTATGCTTTATAGTATTGTTTCCCATTAGAGTCTTATAATGGTGAAGGAATGATGTACAAACACCGATTCAACTTATAGGACGATCCGAGTGAAATCCGTCCCACTTAGAAAGAAAAGGAGGTTGGAGAGAAAGAAAAGTGTCATTTAGGAAGGCGTGGAATAGTTTCGTATGCTTTATAGTATTGTTTTCCATTAAAGTCTTATAGTGGTGAAGTAATGATCTACAAACACCGATCCAACTTATAAGACGATTCGAGTGAAATCCGTCCCACTTAGAAAGAAAAGGAGGCTGGAGAGAAGGTACAGGGCCAGTTAAAAGAGTGTGGACTATTTTCGTATGCTTTATAGTACTGTTGTCCATAAGACTCTTATAATGGTAAAGGAATGGTGTACGAACAGCGATTTACCTTATAGGACGATCCGAGTGAAATCCGTCCCACAACGGAGAAAAAGGAGGTTGGAGAGAAAGAAGATTGTCAGTTAGGAAGGCGTGGACTATTTTGGTATGCTTTATTGTGTTGTTTTCCACAAGATTCTTATAGTGGTGAAGTACTGATGTACAAACATCGATTCAATTTATATGAGGATTCGAGTTAAATTCGTCCCACTTAATAAGAAAAGGAGGTTGGAGGGAAAGTACAAGGCCAGTTAGAAGAGTTTGGACTATTTTCATATGCTTTATAGTATTGGTGTCCATAAGAATCTTATGGTGGTGAAGGAATGATGTACGAACCCCGATTTAACTTATAGGACGATCCCAGTGAAATTCGTCCCAGTCAGAGAACAAAGGAGGTTGAAGAGAAAGAAAAGTGGCAGTTAGGAAGGTGGGGACTATCTTGTTATGCTTTATATTATTGTTTCCCATTAGAGTCTTATAATGGTGAAGGAATGATGTACAAACACCGATTCAACTTATAGGACGATCCGAGTGAAATCCGTCCCACTTAGAAAGAAAAGGAGGTTGGAGAGAAAGAAAAGTGTCATTTAGGAAGGCGTGGAATAGTTTCGTATGCTTTATAGTATTGTTTTCCATTAAAGTCTTATAGTGGTGAAGTAATGATCTACAAACACCGATCCAACTTATAAGACGATTCGAGTGAAATCCGTCCCACTTAGAAAGAAAAGGAGGCTGGAGAGAAGGTACAGGGCCAGTTAAAAGAGTGTGGACTATTTTCGTATGCTTTATAGTACTGTTGTCCATAAGACTCTTATAATGGTAAAGGAATGGTGTACGAACAGCGATTTACCTTATAGGACGATCCGAGTGAAATCCGTCCCACAACGGAGAAAAAGGAGGTTGGAGAGAAAGAAGATTGTCAGTTAGGAAGGCGTGGACTATTTTGGTATGCTTTATTGTGTTGTTTTCCACAAGATTCTTATAGTGGTGAAGTACTGATGTACAAACATCGATTCAATTTATATGAGGATTCGAGTTAAATTCGTCCCACTTAATAAGAAAAGGAGGTTGGAGGGAAAGTACAAGGCCAGTTAGAAGAGTTTGGACTATTTTCATATGCTTTATAGTATTGGTGTCCATAAGAATCTTATGGTGGTGAAGGAATGATGTACGAACCCCGATTTAACTTATAGGACGATCCCAGTGAAATTCGTCCCAGTCAGAGAACAAAGGAGGTTGAAGAGAAAGAAAAGTGGCAGTTAGGAAGGTGGGGACTATCTTGGTATGCTTTATAGTATTGTTTCCCATTAGAGTCTTATAATGGTGAAGGAATGATGTACAAACACCGATTCAACTTATAGGACGATCCGAGTGAAATCCGTCCCACTTAGAAAGAAAAGGAGGTTGGAGAGAAAGAAAAGTGTCATTTAGGAAGGCGTGGAATAGTTTCGTATGCTTTATAGTATTGTTTTCCATTAAAGTCTTATAGTGGTGAAGTAATGATCTACAAACACCGATCCAACTTATAAGACGATTCGAGTGAAATCCGTCCCACTTAGAAAGAAAAGGAGGCTGGAGAGAAGGTACAGGGCCAGTTAAAAGAGTGTGGACTATTTTCGTATGCTTTATAGTACTGTTGTCCATAAGACTCTTATAATGGTAAAGGAATGGTGTACGAACAGCGATTTACCTTATAGGACGATCCGAGTGAAATCCGTCCCACAACGGAGAAAAAGGAGGTTGGAGAGAAAGAAGATTGTCAGTTAGGAAGGCGTGGACTATTTTGGTATGCTTTATTGTGTTGTTTTCCACAAGATTCTTATAGTGGTGAAGTACTGATGTACAAACATCGATTCAATTTATATGAGGATTCGAGTTAAATTCGTCCCACTTAATAAGAAAAGGAGGTTGGAGGGAAAGTACAAGGCCAGTTAGAAGAGTTTGGACTATTTTCATATGCTTTATAGTATTGGTGTCCATAAGAATCTTATGGTGGTGAAGGAATGATGTACGAACCCCGATTTAACTTATAGGACGATCCCAGTGAAATTCGTCCCAGTCAGAGAACAAAGGAGGTTGAAGAGAAAGAAAAGTGGCAGTTAGGAAGGTGGGGACTATCTTGGTATGCTTTATAGTATTGTTTCCCATTAGAGTCTTATAATGGTGAAGGAATGATGTACAAACACCGATTCAACTTATAGGACGATCCGAGTGAAATCCGTCCCACTTAGAAAGAAAAGGAGGTTGGAGAGAAAGAAAAGTGTCATTTAGGAAGGCGTGGAATAGTTTCGTATGCTTTATAGTATTGTTTTCCATTAAAGTCTTATAGTGGTGAAGTAATGATCTACAAACACCGATCCAACTTATAAGACGATTCGAGTGAAATCCGTCCCACTTAGAAAGAAAAGGAGGCTGGAGAGAAGGTACAGGGCCAGTTAAAAGAGTGTGGACTATTTTCGTATGCTTTATAGTACTGTTGTCCATAAGACTCTTATAATGGTAAAGGAATGGTGTACGAACAGCGATTTACCTTATAGGACGATCCGAGTGAAATCCGTCCCACAACGGAGAAAAAGGAGGTTGGAGAGAAAGAAGATTGTCAGTTAGGAAGGCGTGGACTATTTTGGTATGCTTTATTGTGTTGTTTTCCACAAGATTCTTATAGTGGTGAAGTACTGATGTACAAACATCGATTCAATTTATATGAGGATTCGAGTTAAATTCGTCCCACTTAATAAGAAAAGGAGGTTGGAGGGAAAGTACAAGGCCAGTTAGAAGAGTTTGGACTATTTTCATATGCTTTATAGTATTGGTGTCCATAAGAATCTTATGGTGGTGAAGGAATGATGTACGAACCCCGATTTAACTTATAGGACGATCCCAGTGAAATTCGTCCCAGTCAGAGAACAAAGGAGGTTGAAGAGAAAGAAAAGTGGCAGTTAGGAAGGTGGGGACTATCTTGGTATGCTTTATAGTATTGTTTCCCATTAGAGTCTTATAATGGTGAAGGAATGATGTACAAACACCGATTCAACTTATAGGACGATCCGAGTGAAATCCGTCCCACTTAGAAAGAAAAGGAGGTTGGAGAGAAAGAAAAGTGTCATTTAGGAAGGCGTGGAATAGTTTCGTATGCTTTATAGTATTGTTTTCCATTAAAGTCTTATAGTGGTGAAGTAATGATCTACAAACACCGATCCAACTTATAAGACGATTCGAGTGAAATCCGTCCCACTTAGAAAGAAAAGGAGGCTGGAGAGAAGGTACAGGGCCAGTTAAAAGAGTGTGGACTATTTTCGTATGCTTTATAGTACTGTTGTCCATAAGACTCTTATAATGGTAAAGGAATGGTGTACGAACAGCGATTTACCTTATAGGACGATCCGAGTGAAATCCGTCCCACAACGGAGAAAAAGGAGGTTGGAGAGAAAGAAGATTGTCAGTTAGGAAGGCGTGGACTATTTTGGTATGCTTTATTGTGTTGTTTTCCACAAGATTCTTATAGTGGTGAAGTACTGATGTACAAACATCGATTCAATTTATATGAGGATTCGAGTTAAATTCGTCCCACTTAATAAGAAAAGGAGGTTGGAGGGAAAGTACAAGGCCAGTTAGAAGAGTTTGGACTATTTTCATATGCTTTATAGTATTGGTGTCCATAAGACTCTTATGGTGGTGAAGGAATGATGTACGAACCCCGATTTAACTTATAGGACGATCCCAGTGAAATTCGTCCCAGGCAGAGAACAAAGGAGGTTGAAGAGAAAGAAAAGTGGCAGTTAGGAAGGTGGGGACTATCTTGGTATGCTTTATAGTATTGTTTCCCATTAGAGTCTTATAATGGTGAAGGAATGATGTACAAACACCGATTCAACTTATAGGACGATCCGAGTGAAATCCGTCCCACTTAGAAAGAAAAGGAGGTTGGAGAGAAAGAAAAGTGTCATTTAGGAAGGCGTTGAATAGTTTCGTATGCTTTATAGTATTGTTTTCCATTAAAGTCTTATAGTGGTGAAGTAATGATCTACAAACACCGATCCAACTTATAAGACGATTCGAGTGAAATCCGTCCCACTTAGAAAGAAAAGGAGGCTGGAGAGAAGGTACAGGGCCAGTTAAAAGAGTGTGGACTATTTTCGTATGCTTTATAGTACTGTTGTCCATAAGACTCTTATAATGGTAAAGGAATGGTGTACGAACAGCGATTTACCTTATAGGACGATCCGAGTGAAATCCGTCCCACAACGGAGAAAAAGGAGGTTGGAGAGAAAGAAGATTGTCAGTTAGGAAGGCGTGGACTATTTTGGTATGCTTTATTGTGTTGTTTTCCACAAGATTCTTATAGTGGTGAAGTACTGATGTACAAACATCGATTCAATTTATATGAGGATTCGAGTTAAATTCGTCCCACTTAATAAGAAAAGGAGGTTGGAGGGAAAGTACAAGGCCAGTTAGAAGAGTTTGGACTATTTTCATATGCTTTATAGTATTGGTGTCCATAAGACTCTTATGGTGGTGAAGGAATGATGTACGAACCCCGATTTAACTTATAGGACGATCCCAGTGAAATTCGTCCCAGGCAGAGAACAAAGGAGGTTGAAGAGAAAGAAAAGTGGCAGTTAGGAAGGTGGGGACTATCTTGGTATGCTTTATAGTATTGTTTCCCATTAGAGTCTTATAATGGTGAAGGAATGATGTACAAACACCGATTCAACTTATAGGACGATCCGAGTGAAATCCGTCCCACTTAGAAAGAAAAGGAGGTTGGAGAGAAAGAAAAGTGTCATTTAGGAAGGCGTGGAATAGTTTCGTATGCTTTATAGTATTGTTTTCCATTAAAGTCTTATAGTGGTGAAGTAATGATCTACAAACACCGATCCAACTTATAAGACGATTCGAGTGAAATCCGTCCCACTTAGAAAGAAAAGGAGGCTGGAGAGAAGGTACAGGGCCAGTTAAAAGAGTGTGGACTATTTTCGTATGCTTTATAGTACTGTTGTCCATAAGACTCTTATAATGGTAAAGGAATGATGTACGAACAGCGATTTACCTTATAGGACGATCCGAGTGAAATCCGTCCCACAACGGAGAAAAAGGAGGTTGGAGAGAAAGAAGATTGTCAGTTAGGAAGGCGTGGACTATTTTGGTATGCTTTATTGTGTTGTTTTCCACAAGATTCTTATAGTGGTGAAGTACTGATGTACAAACATCGATTCAATTTATATGAGGATTCGAGTTAAATTCGTCCCACTTAATAAGAAAAGGAGGTTGGAGAGAAAGTACAAGGCCAGTTAGAAGAGTTTGGACTATTTTCATATGCTTTATAGTATTGGTGTCCATAAGACTCTTATGATGGTGAAGGAATGATGTACGAACCCCGATTTAACTTATAGGACGATCCCAGTGAAATTCGTCCCAGTCAGAGAACAAAGGAGGTTGAAGAGAAAGAAAAGTGGCAGTTAGGAAGGTGGGGACTATCTTGGTATGCTTTATAGTATTGTTTCCCATTAGAGTCTTATAATGGTGAAGGAATGATGTACAAACACCGATTCAACTTATAGGACGATCCGAGTGAAATCCGTCCCACTTAGAAAGAAAAGGAGGTTGGAGAGAAAGAAAAGTGTCATTTAGGAAGGCGTGGAATAGTTTCGTATGCTTTATAGTATTGTTTTCCATTAAAGTCTTATAGTGGTGAAGTAATGATCTACAAACACCGATCCAACTTATAAGACGATTCGAGTGAAATCCGTCCCACTTAGAAAGAAAAGGAGGCTGGAGAGAAGGTACAGGGCCAGTTAAAAGAGTGTGGACTATTTTCGTATGCTTTATAGTACTGTTGTCCATAAGACTCTTATAATGGTAAAGGAATGGTGTACGAACAGCGATTTACCTTATAGGACGATCCGAGTGAAATCCGTCCCACAACGGAGAAAAAGGAGGTTGGAGAGAAAGAAGATTGTCAGTTAGGAAGGCGTGGACTATTTTGGTATGCTTTATTGTGTTGTTTTCCACAAGATTCTTATAGTGGTGAAGTACTGATGTACAAACATCGATTCAATTTATATGAGGATTCGAGTTAAATTCGTCACACTTAATAAGAAAAGGAGGTTGGAGGGAAAGTACAAGGCCAGTTAGAAGAGTTTGGACTATTTTCATATGCTTTATAATATTGGTGTCCATAAGAATCTTATGATGGTGAAGGAATGATGTACGAACCCCGATTTAACTTATAGGACGATCCCAGTGAAATTCGTCCCAGTCAGAGATCAAAGGAGGTTGAAGAGAAAGAAAAGTGGCAGTTAGGAAGGTGGGGACTATCTTGGTATGCTTTATAGTATTGTTTCCCATTAGAGTCTTATAATGGTGAAGGAATGATGTACAAACACCGATTCAACTTATAGGACGATCCGAGTGAAATCCGTCCCACTTAGAAAGAAAAGGAGGTTGGAGAGAAAGAAAAGTGTCATTTAGGAAGGCGTGGAATAGTTTCGTATGCTTTATAGTATTGTTTTCCATTAAAGTCTTATAGTGGTGAAGTAATGATCTACAAACACCGATCCAACTTATAAGACGATTCGAGTGAAATCCGTCCCACTTAGAAAGAAAAGGAGGCTGGAGAGAAGGTACAGGGCCAGTTAAAAGAGTGTGGACTATTTTCGTATGCTTTATAGTACTGTTGTCCATAAGACTCTTATAATGGTAAAGGAATGGTGTACGAACAGCGATTTACCTTATAGGACGATCCGAGTGAAATCCGTCCCACAACGGAGAAAAAGGAGGTTGGAGAGAAAGAAGATTGTCAGTTAGGAAGGCGTGGACTATTTTGGTATGCTTTATTGTGTTGTTTTCCACAAGATTCTTATAGTGGTGAAGTACTGATGTACAAACATCGATCCAATCTATATGAGGATTCGAGTTAAATTCGTCCCACTTAATAAGAAAAGGAGGTTGGAGGGAAAGTACAAGGCCAGTTAGAAGAGTTTGGACTATTTTCATATGCTTTATAGTATTGGTGTCCATAAGAATCTTATGATGGTGAAGGAATGATGTACGAACCCCGATTTAACTTATAGGACGATCCCAGTGAAATTCGTCCCAGTCAGAGAACAAAGGAGGTTGAAGAGAAAGAAAAGTGGCAGTTAGGAAGGTGGGGACTATCTTGGTATGCTTTATAGTATTGTTTCCCATTAGAGTCTTATAATGGTGAAGGAATGATGTACAAACACCGATTCAACTTATAGGACGATCCGAGTGAAATCCGTCCCACTTAGAAAGAAAAGGAGGTTGGAGAGAAAGAAAAGTGTCATTTAGGAAGGCGTGGAATAGTTTCGTATGCTTTATAGTATTGTTTTCCATTAAAGTCTTATAGTGGTGAAGTAATGATCTACAAACACCGATCCAACTTATAAGACGATTCGAGTGAAATCCGTCCCACTTAGAAAGAAAAGGAGGCTGGAGAGAAGGTACAGGGCCAGTTAAAAGAGTGTGGACTATTTTCGTATGCTTTATAGTACTGTTGTCCATAAGACTCTTATAATGGTAAAGGAATGGTGTACGAACAGCGATTTACCTTATAGGACGATCCGAGTGAAATCCGTCCCACAACGGAGAAAAAGGAGGTTGGAGAGAAAGAAGATTGTCAGTTAGGAAGGCGTGGACTATTATGGTATGCTTTATTGTGTTGTTTTCCACAAGATTCTTATAGTGGTGAAGTACTGATGTACAAACATCGATCCAATCTATATGAGGATTCGAGTTAAATTCGTCCCACTTAATAAGAAAAGGAGGTTGGAGGGAAAGTACAAGGCCAGTTAGAAGAGTTTGGACTATTTTCATATGCTTTATAGTATTGGTGTCCATAAGAATCTTATGATGGTGAAGGAATGATGTACGAACCCCGATTTAACTTATAGGACGATCCCAGTGAAATTCGTCCCAGTCAGAGAACAAAGGAGGTTGAAGAGAAAGAAAAGTGGCAGTTAGGAAGGTGGGGACTATCTTGGTATGCTTTATAGTATTGTTTCCCATTAGAGTCTTATAATGGTGAAGGAATGATGTACAAACACCGATTCAACTTATAGGACGATCCGAGTGAAATCCGTCCCACTTAGAAAGAAAAGGAGGTTGGAGAGAAAGAAAAGTGTCATTTAGGAAGGCGTGGAATAGTTTCGTATGCTTTATAGTATTGTTTTCCATTAAAGTCTTATAGTGGTGAAGTAATGATCTACAAACACCGATCCAACTTATAAGACGATTCGAGTGAAATCCGTCCCACTTAGAAAGAAAAGGAGGCTGGAGAGAAGGTACAGGGCCAGTTAAAAGAGTGTGGACTATTTTCGTATGCTTTATAGTACTGTTGTCCATAAGACTCTTATAATGGTAAAGGAATGGTGTACGAACAGCGATTTACCTTATAGGACGATCCGAGTGAAATCCGTCCCACAACGGAGAAAAAGGAGGTTGGAGAGAAAGAAGATTGTCAGTTAGGAAGGCGTGGACTATTATGGTATGCTTTATTGTGTTGTTTTCCACAAGATTCTTATAGTGGTGAAGTACTGATGTACAAACATCGATCCAATCTATATGAGGATTCGAGTTAAATTCGTCCCACTTAATAAGAAAAGGAGGTTGGAGGGAAAGTACAAGGCCAGTTAGAAGAGTTTGGACTATTTTCATATGCTTTATAGTATTGGTGTCCATAAGAATCTTATGATGGTGAAGGAATGATGTACGAACCCCGATTTAACTTATAGGACGATCCCAGTGAAATTCGTCCCAGTCAGAGAACAAAGGAGGTTGAAGAGAAAGAAAAGTGGCAGTTAGGAAGGTGGGGACTATCTTGGTATGCTTTATAGTATTGTTTCCCATTAGAGTCTTATAATGGTGAAGGAATGATGTACAAACACCGATTCAACTTATAGGACGATCCGAGTGAAATCCGTCCCACTTAGAAAGAAAAGGAGGTTGGAGAGAAAGAAAAGTGTCATTTAGGAAGGCGTGGAATAGTTTCGTATGCTTTATAGTATTGTTTTCCATTAAAGTCTTATAGTGGTGAAGTAATGATCTACAAACACCGATCCAACTTATAAGACGATTCGAGTGAAATCCGTCCCACTTAGAAAGAAAAGGAGGCTGGAGAGAAGGTACAGGGCCAGTTAAAAGAGTGTGGACTATTTTCGTATGCTTTATAGTACTGTTGTCCATAAGACTCTTATAATGGTAAAGGAATGGTGTACGAACAGCGATTTACCTTATAGGACGATCCGAGTGAAATCCGTCCCACAACGGAGAAAAAGGAGGTTGGAGAGAAAGAAGATTGTCAGTTAGGAAGGCGTGGACTATTATGGTATGCTTTATTGTGTTGTTTTCCACAAGATTCTTATAGTGGTGAAGTACTGATGTACAAACATCGATCCAATCTATATGAGGATTCGAGTTAAATTCGTCCCACTTAATAAGAAAAGGAGGTTGGAGGGAAAGTACAAGGCCAGTTAGAAGAGTTTGGACTATTTTCATATGCTTTATAGTATTGGTGTCCATAAGAATCTTATGATGGTGAAGGAATGATGTACGAACCCCGATTTAACTTATAGGACGATCCCAGTGAAATTCGTCCCAGTCAGAGAACAAAGGAGGTTGAAGAGAAAGAAAAGTGGCAGTTAGGAAGGTGGGGACTATCTTGGTATGCTTTATAGTATTGTTTCCCATTAGAGTCTTATAATGGTGAAGGAATGATGTACAAACACCGATTCAACTTATAGGACGATCCGAGTGAAATCCGTCCCACTTAGAAAGAAAAGGAGGTTGGAGAGAAAGAAAAGTGTCATTTAGGAAGGCGTGGAATAGTTTCGTATGCTTTATAGTATTGTTTTCCATTAAAGTCTTATAGTGGTGAAGTAATGATCTACAAACACCGATCCAACTTATAAGACGATTCGAGTGAAATCCGTCCCACTTAGAAAGAAAAGGAGGCTGGAGAGAAGGTACAGGGCCAGTTAAAAGAGTGTGGACTATTTTCGTATGCTTTATAGTACTGTTGTCCATAAGACTCTTATAATGGTAAAGGAATGGTGTACGAACAGCGATTTACCTTATAGGACGATCCGAGTGAAATCCGTCCCACAACGGAGAAAAAGGAGGTTGGAGAGAAAGAAGATTGTCAGTTAGGAAGGCGTGGACTATTATGGTATGCTTTATTGTGTTGTTTTCCACAAGATTCTTATAGTGGTGAAGTACTGATGTACAAACATCGATCCAATCTATATGAGGATTCGAGTTAAATTCGTCCCACTTAATAAGAAAAGGAGGTTGGAGGGAAAGTACAAGGCCAGTTAGAAGAGTTTGGACTATTTTCATATGCTTTATAGTATTGGTGTCCATAAGAATCTTATGATGGTGAAGGAATGATGTACGAACCCCGATTTAACTTATAGGACGATCCCAGTGAAATTCGTCCCAGTCAGAGAACAAAGGAGGTTGAAGAGAAAGAAAAGTGGCAGTTAGGAAGGTGGGGACTATCTTGGTATGCTTTATAGTATTGTTTCCCATTAGAGTCTTATAATGGTGAAGGAATGATGTACAAACACCGATTCAACTTATAGGACGATCCGAGTGAAATCCGTCCCACTTAGAAAGAAAAGGAGGTTGGAGAGAAAGAAAAGTGTCATTTAGGAAGGCGTGGAATAGTTTCGTATGCTTTATAGTATTGTTTTCCATTAAAGTCTTATAGTGGTGAAGTAATGATCTACAAACACCGATCCAACTTATAAGACGATTCGAGTGAAATCCGTCCCACTTAGAAAGAAAAGGAGGCTGGAGAGAAGGTACAGGGCCAGTTAAAAGAGTGTGGACTATTTTCGTATGCTTTATAGTACTGTTGTCCATAAGACTCTTATAATGGTAAAGGAATGGTGTACGAACAGCGATTTACCTTATAGGACGATCCGAGTGAAATCCCTCCCACAACGGAGAAAAAGGAGGTTGGAGAGAAAGAAGATTGTCAGTTAGGAAGGCGTGGACTATTTTGGTATGCTTTATTGTGTTGTTTTCCACAAGATTCTTATAGTGGTGAAGTACTGATGTACAAACATCGATTCAATTTATATGAGGATTCGAGTTAAATTCGTCCCACTTAATAAGAAAAGGAGGTTGGAGGGAAAGTACAAGGCCAGTTAGAAGAGTTTGGACTATTTTCATATGCTTTATAGTATTGGTGTCCATAAGAATCTTATGATGGTGAAGGAATGATGTACGAACCCCGATTTAACTTATAGGACGATCCCAGTGAAATTCGTCCCAGTCAGAGAACAAAGGAGGTTGAAGAGAAAGAAAATTGGCAGTTAGGAAGGTGGGGACTATCTTGGTATGCTTTATAGTATTGTTTCCCATTAGAGTCTTATAATGGTGAAGGAATGATGTACAAACACCGATTCAACTTATAGGACGATCCGAGTGAAATCCGTCCCACTTAGAAAGAAAAGGAGGTTGGAGAGAAAGAAAAGTGTCATTTAGGAAGGCGTGGAATAGTTTCGTATGCTTTATAGTATTGTTTTCCATTAAAGTCTTATAGTGGTGAAGTAATGATCTACAAACACCGATCCAACTTATAAGACGATTCGAGTGAAATCCGTCCCACTTAGAAAGAAAAGGAGGCTGGAGAGAAGGTACAGGGCCAGTTAAAAGAGTGTGGACTATTTTCGTATGCTTTATAGTACTGTTGTCCATAAGACTCTTATAATGGTAAAGGAATGGTGTACGAACAGCGATTTACCTTATAGGACGATCCGAGTGAAATCCGTCCCACAACGGAGAAAAAGGAGGTTGGAGAGAAAGAAGATTGTCAGTTAGGAAGGCGTGGACTATTTTGGTATGCTTTATTGTGTTGTTTTCCACAAGATTCTTATAGTGGTGAAGTACTGATGTACAAACATCGATTCAATTTATATGAGGATTCGAATTAAATTCGTCCCACTTAATAAGAAAAGGAGGTTGGAGAGAAAGTACAAGGCCAGTTAGAAGAGTTTGGACTATTTTCATATGCTTTATAGTATTGGTGTCCATAAGACTCTTATGATGGTGAAGGAATGATGTACGAACCCCGATTTAACTTATAGGACGATCCCAGTGAAATTCGTCCCAGTCAGAGAACAAAGGAGGTTGAAGAGAAAGAAAAGTGGCAGTTAGGAAGGTGGGGACTATCTTGGTATGCTTTATAGTATTGTTTCCCATTAGAGTCTTATAATGGTGAAGGAATGATGTACAAACACCGATTCAACTTATAGGACGATCCGAGTGAAATCCGTCCCACTTAGAAAGAAAAGGAGGTTGGAGAGAAAGAAAAGTGTCATTTAGGAAGGCGTGGAATAGTTTCGTATGCTTTATAGTATTGTTTTCCATTAAAGTCTTATAGTGGTGAAGTAATGATCTACAAACACCGATCCAACTTATAAGACGATTCGAGTGAAATCCGTCCCACTTAGAAAGAAAAGGAGGCTGGAGAGAAGGTACAGGGCCAGTTAAAAGAGTGTGGACTATTTTCGTATGCTTTATAGTACTGTTGTCCATAAGACTCTTATAATGGTAAAGGAATGATGTACGAACAGCGATTTACCTTATAGGACGATCCGAGTGAAATCCGTCCCACAACGGAGAAAAAGGAGGTTGGAGAGAAAGAAGATTGTCAGTTAGGAAGGCGTGGACTATTTTGGTATGCTTTATTGTGTTGTTTTCCACAAGATTCTTATAGTGGTGAAGTACTGATGTACAAACATCGATTCAATTTATATGAGGATTCGAGTTAAATTCGTCCCACTTAATAAGAAAAGGAGGTTGGAGAGAAAGTACAAGGCCAGTTAGAAGAGCTTGGACTATTTTCATATGCTTTATAGTATTGGTGTCCATAAGAATCTTATGATGGTGAAGGAATGATGTACGAACCCCGATTTAACTTATAGGACGATCCCAGTGAAATTCGTCCCAGTCAGAGAACAAAGGAGGTTGAAGAGAAAGAAAAGTGGCAGTTAGGAAGGTGGGGACTATCTTGGTATGCTTTATAGTATTGTTTCCCATTAGAGTCTTATAATGGTGAAGGAATGATGTACAAACACCGATTCAACTTATAGGACGATCCGAGTGAAATCCGTCCCACTTAGAAAGAAAAGGAGGTTGGAGATAAAGAAAAGTGTCATTTAGGAAGGCGTGGAATAGTTTCGTATGCTTTATAGTATTGTTTTCCATTAAAGTCTTATAGTGGTGAAGTAATGATCTACAAACACCGATCCAACTTATAAGACGATTCGAGTGAAATCCGTCCCACTTAGAAAGAAAAGGAGGCTGGAGAGAAGGTACAGGGCCAGTTAAAAGAGTGTGGACTATTTTCGTATGCTTTATAGTACTGTTGTCCATAAGACTCTTATAATGGTAAAGGAATGATGTACGAACAGCGATTTACCTTATAGGACGATCCGAGTGAAATCCGTCCCACAACGGAGAAAAAGGAGGTTGGAGAGAAAGAAGATTGTCAGTAAGGAAGGCGTGGACTATTTTGGTATGCTTTATTGTGTTGTTTTCCACAAGATTCTTATAGTGGTGAAGTACTGATGTACAAACATCGATTCAATTTATATGAGGATTCGAGTTAAATTCGTCCCACTTAATAAGAAAAGGAGGTTGGAGGGAAAGTACAAGGCCAGTTAGAAGAGTTTGGACTATTTTCATATGCTTTATAGTATTGGTGTCCATAAGAATCTTATGATGGTGAAGGAATGATGTACGAACCCCGATTTAACTTATAGGACGATCCCAGTGAAATTCGTCCCAGTCAGAGAACAAAGGAGGTTGAAGAGAAAGAAAAGTGGCAGTTAGGAAGGTGGGGACTATCTTGGTATGCTTTATAGTATTGTTTCCCATTAGAGTCTTATAATGGTGAAGGAATGATGTACAAACACCGATTCAACTTATAGGACGATCCGAGTGAAATCCGTCCCACTTAGAAAGAAAAGGAGGTTGGAGAGAAAGAAAAGTGTCATTTAGGAAGGCGTGGAATAGTTTCGTATGCTTTATAGTATTGTTTTCCATTAAAGTCTTATAGTGGTGAAGTAATGATCTACAAACACCGATCCAACTTATAAGACGATTCGAGTGAAATCCGTCCCACTTAGAAAGAAAAGGAGGCTGGAGAGAAGGTACAGGGCCAGTTAAAAGAGTGTGGACTATTTTCGTATGCTTTATAGTACTGTTGTCCATAAGACTCTTATAATGGTAAAGGAATGATGTACGAACAACGATTTACCTTATAGGACGATCCGAGTGAAATCCGTCCCACAACGGAGAAAAAGGAGGTTGGAGAGAAAGAAGATTGTCAGTTAGGAAGGCGTGGACTATTTTGGTATGCTTTATTGTGTTGTTTTCCACAAGATTCTTATAGTGGTGAAGTACTGATGTACAAACATCGATTCAATTTATATGAGGATTCGAGTTAAATTCGTCCCACTTAATAAGAAAAGGAGGTTGGAGGGAAAGTACAAGGCCAGTTAGAAGAGTTTGGACTATTTTCATATGCTTTATAGTATTGGTGTCCATAAGAATCTTATGATGGTGAAGGAATGATGTACGAACCCCGATTTAACTTATAGGACGATCCCAGTGAAATTCGTCCCAGTCAGAGAACAAAGGAGGTTGAAGAGAAAGAAAAGTGGCAGTTAGGAAGGTGGGGACTATCTTGGTATGCTTTATAGTATTGTTTCCCATTAGAGTCTTATAATGGTGAAGGAATGATGTACAAACACCGATTCAACTTATAGGACGATCCGAGTGAAATCCGTCCCACTTAGAAAGAAAAGGAGGTTGGAGAGAAAGAAAAGTGTCATTTAGGAAGGCGTGGAATAGTTTCGTATGCTTTATAGTATTGTTTTCCATTAAAGTCTTATAGTGGTGAAGTAATGATCTACAAACACCGATCCAACTTATAAGACGATTCGAGTGAAATCCGTCCCACTTAGAAAGAAAAGGAGGCTGGAGAGAAGGTACAGGGCCAGTTAAAAGAGTGTGGACTATTTTCGTATGCTTTATAGTACTGTTGTCCATAAGACTCTTATAATGGTAAAGGAATGATGTACGAACAGCGATTTACCTTATAGGACGATCCGAGTGAAATCCGTCCCACAACGGAGAAAAAGGAGGTTGGAGAGAAAGAAGATTGTCAGTTAGGAAGGCGTGGACTATTTTGGTATGCTTTATTGTGTTGTTTTCCACAAGATTCTTATAGTGGTGAAGTACTGATGTACAAACATCGATTCAATTTATATGAGGATTCGAGTTAAATTCGTCCCACTTAATAAGAAAAGGAGGTTGGAGGGAAAGTACAAGGCCAGTTAGAAGAGCTTGGACTATTTTCATATGCTTTATAGTATTGGTGTCCATAAGAATCTTATGATGGTGAAGGAATGATGTACGAACCCCGATTTAACTTATAGGACGATCCCAGTGAAATTCGTCCCAGTCAGAGAACAAAGGAGGTTGAAGAGAAAGAAAAGTGGCAGTTAGGAAGGTGGGGACTATCTTGGTATGCTTTATAGTATTGTTTCCCATTAGAGTCTTATAATGGTGAAGGAATGATGTACAAACACCGATTCAACTTATAGGACGATCCGAGTGAAATCCGTCCCACTTAGAAAGAAAAGGAGGTTGGAGAGAAAGAAAAGTGTCATTTAGGAAGGCGTGGAATAGTTTCGTATGCTTTATAGTATTGTTTTCCATTAAAGTCTTATAGTGGTGAAGTAATGATCTACAAACACCGATCCAACTTATAAGACGATTCGAGTGAAATCCGTCCCACTTAGAAAGAAAAGGAGGCTGGAGAGAAGGTACAGGGCCAGTTAAAAGAGTGTGGACTATTTTCGTATGCTTTATAGTACTGTTGTCCATAAGACTCTTATAATGGTAAAGGAATGATGTACGAACAGCGATTTACCTTATAGGACGATCCGAGTGAAATCCGTCCCACAACGGAGAAAAAGGAGGTTGGAGAGAAAGAAGATTGTCAGTTAGGAAGGCGTGGACTATTTTGGTATGCTTTATTGTGTTGTTTTCCACAAGATTCTTATAGTGGTGAAGTACTGATGTACAAACATCGATTCAATTTATATGAGGATTCGAGTTAAATTCGTCCCACTTAATAAGAAAAGGAGGTTGGAGGGAAAGTACAAGGCCAGTTAGAAGAGCTTGGACTATTTTCATATGCTTTATAGTATTGGTGTCCATAAGAATCTTATGATGGTGAAGGAATGATGTACGAACCCCGATTTAACTTATAGGACGATCCCAGTGAAATTCGTCCCAGTCAGAGAACAAAGGAGGTTGAAGAGAAAGAAAAGTGGCAGTTAGGAAGGTGGGGACTATCTTGGTATGCTTTTATAGTATTGTTTCCCATTAGAGTCTTATAATGGTGAAGGAATGATGTACAAACACCGATTCAACTTATAGGACGATCCGAGTGAAATCCGTCCCGCTTAGAAAGAAAAGGAGGTTGGAGAGAAAGAAAAGTGTCATTTAGGAAGGCGTGGAATAGTTTCGTATGCTTTATAGTATTGTTTTCCATTAAAGTCTTATAGTGGTGAAGTAATGATCTACAAACACCGATCCAACTTATAAGACGATTCGAGTGAAATCCGTCCCACTTAGAAAGAAAAGGAGGCTGGAGAGAAGGTACAGGGCCAGTTAAAAGAGTGTGGACTATTTTCGTATGCTTTATAGTACTGTTGTCCATAAGACTCTTATAATGGTAAAGGAATGATGTACGAACAGCGATTTACCTTATAGGACGATCCGAGTGAAATCCGTCCCACAACGGAGAAAAAGGAGGTTGGAGAGAAAGAAGATTGTCAGTTAGGAAGGCGTGGACTATTTTGGTATGCTTTATTGTGTTGTTTTCCACAAGATTCTTATAGTGGTGAAGTACTGATGTACAAACATCGATTCAATTTATATGAGGATTCGAGTTAAATTCGTCCCACTTAATAAGAAAAGGAGGTTGGAGGGAAAGTACAAGGCCAGTTAGAAGAGCTTGGACTATTTTCATATGCTTTATAGTATTGGTGTCCATAAGAATCTTATGATGGTGAAGGAATGATGTACGAACCCCGATTTAACTTATAGGACGATCCCAGTGAAATTCGTCCCAGTCAGAGAACAAAGGAGGTTGAAGAGAAAGAAAAGTGGCAGTTAGGAAGGTGGGGACTATCTTGGTATGCTTTTATAGTATTGTTTCCCATTAGAGTCTTATAATGGTGAAGGAATGATGTACAAACACCGATTCAACTTATAGGACGATCCGAGTGAAATCCGTCCCGCTTAGAAAGAAAAGGAGGTTGGAGAGAAAGAAAAGTGTCATTTAGGAAGGCGTGGAATAGTTTCGTATGCTTTATAGTATTGTTTTCCATTAAAGTCTTATAGTGGTGAAGTAATGATCTACAAACACCGATCCAACTTATAAGACGATTCGAGTGAAATCCGTCCCACTTAGAAAGAAAAGGAGGCTGGAGAGAAGGTACAGGGCCAGTTAAAAGAGTGTGGACTATTTTCGTATGCTTTATAGTACTGTTGTCCATAAGACTCTTATAATGGTAAAGGAATGATGTACGAACAGCGATTTACCTTATAGGACGATCCGAGTGAAATCCGTCCCACAACGGAGAAAAAGGAGGTTGGAGAGAAAGAAGATTGTCAGTTAGGAAGGCGTGGACTATTTTGGTATGCTTTATTGTGTTGTTTTCCACAAGATTCTTATAGTGGTGAAGTACTGATGTACAAACATCGATTCAATTTATATGAGGATTCGAGTTAAATTCGTCCCACTTAATAAGAAAAGGAGGTTGGAGGGAAAGTACAAGGCCAGTTAGAAGAGCTTGGACTATTTTCATATGCTTTATAGTATTGGTGTCCATAAGAATCTTATGATGGTGAAGGAATGATGTACGAACCCCGATTTAACTTATAGGACGATCCCAGTGAAATTCGTCCCAGTCAGAGAACAAAGGAGGTTGAAGAGAAAGAAAAGTGGCAGTTAGGAAGGTGGGGACTATCTTGGTATGCTTTTATAGTATTGTTTCCCATTAGAGTCTTATAATGGTGAAGGAATGATGTACAAACACCGATTCAACTTATAGGACGATCCGAGTGAAATCCGTCCCGCTTAGAAAGAAAAGGAGGTTGGAGAGAAAGAAAAGTGTCATTTAGGAAGGCGTGGAATAGTTTCGTATGCTTTATAGTATTGTTTTCCATTAAAGTCTTATAGTGGTGAAGTAATGATCTACAAACACCGATCCAACTTATAAGACGATTCGAGTGAAATCCGTCCCACTTAGAAAGAAAAGGAGGCTGGAGAGAAGGTACAGGGCCAGTTAAAAGAGTGTGGACTATTTTCGTATGCTTTATAGTACTGTTGTCCATAAGACTCTTATAATGGTAAAGGAATGATGTACGAACAGCGATTTACCTTATAGGACGATCCGAGTGAAATCCGTCCCACAACGGAGAAAAAGGAGGTTGGAGAGAAAGAAGATTGTCAGTTAGGAAGGCGTGGACTATTTTGGTATGCTTTATTGTGTTGTTTTCCACAAGATTCTTATAGTGGTGAAGTACTGATGTACAAACATCGATTCAATTTATATGAGGATTCGAGTTAAATTCGTCCCACTTAATAAGAAAAGGAGGTTGGAGGGAAAGTACAAGGCCAGTTAGAAGAGCTTGGACTATTTTCATATGCTTTATAGTATTGGTGTCCATAAGAATCTTATGATGGTGAAGGAATGATGTACGAACCCCGATTTAACTTATAGGACGATCCCAGTGAAATTCGTCCCAGTCAGAGAACAAAGGAGGTTGAAGAGAAAGAAAAGTGGCAGTTAGGAAGGTGGGGACTATCTTGGTATGCTTTTATAGTATTGTTTCCCATTAGAGTCTTATAATGGTGAAGGAATGATGTACAAACACCGATTCAACTTATAGGACGATCCGAGTGAAATCCGTCCCGCTTAGAAAGAAAAGGAGGTTGGAGAGAAAGAAAAGTGTCATTTAGGAAGGCGTGGAATAGTTTCGTATGCTTTATAGTATTGTTTTCCATTAAAGTCTTATAGTGGTGAAGTAATGATCTACAAACACCGATCCAACTTATAAGACGATTCGAGTGAAATCCGTCCCACTTAGAAAGAAAAGGAGGCTGGAGAGAAGGTACAGGGCCAGTTAAAAGAGTGTGGACTATTTTCGTATGCTTTATAGTACTGTTGTCCATAAGACTCTTATAATGGTAAAGGAATGATGTACGAACAGCGATTTACCTTATAGGACGATCCGAGTGAAATCCGTCCCACAACGGAGAAAAAGGAGGTTGGAGAGAAAGAAGATTGTCAGTTAGGAAGGCGTGGACTATTTTGGTATGCTTTATTGTGTTGTTTTCCACAAGATTCTTATAGTGGTGAAGTACTGATGTACAAACATCGATTCAATTTATATGAGGATTCGAGTTAAATTCGTCCCACTTAATAAGAAAAGGAGGTTGGAGGGAAAGTACAAGGCCAGTTAGAAGAGCTTGGACTATTTTCATATGCTTTATAGTATTGGTGTCCATAAGAATCTTATGATGGTGAAGGAATGATGTACGAACCCCGATTTAACTTATAGGACGATCCCAGTGAAATTCGTCCCAGTCAGAGAACAAAGGAGGTTGAAGAGAAAGAAAAGTGGCAGTTAGGAAGGTGGGGACTATCTTGGTATGCTTTTATAGTATTGTTTCCCATTAGAGTCTTATAATGGTGAAGGAATGATGTACAAACACCGATTCAACTTATAGGACGATCCGAGTGAAATCCGTCCCGCTTAGAAAGAAAAGGAGGTTGGAGAGAAAGAAAAGTGTCATTTAGGAAGGCGTGGAATAGTTTCGTATGCTTTATAGTATTGTTTTCCATTAAAGTCTTATAGTGGTGAAGTAATGATCTACAAACACCGATCCAACTTATAAGACGATTCGAGTGAAATCCGTCCCACTTAGAAAGAAAAGGAGGCTGGAGAGAAGGTACAGGGCCAGTTAAAAGAGTGTGGACTATTTTCGTATGCTTTATAGTACTGTTGTCCATAAGACTCTTATAATGGTAAAGGAATGATGTACGAACAGCGATTTACCTTATAGGACGATCCGAGTGAAATCCGTCCCACAACGGAGAAAAAGGAGGTTGGAGAGAAAGAAGATTGTCAGTTAGGAAGGCGTGGACTATTTTGGTATGCTTTATTGTGTTGTTTTCCACAAGATTCTTATAGTGGTGAAGTACTGATGTACAAACATCGATTCAATTTATATGAGGATTCGAGTTAAATTCGTCCCACTTAATAAGAAAAGGAGGTTGGAGGGAAAGTACAAGGCCAGTTAGAAGAGTTTGGACTATTTTCATATGCTTTATAGTATTGGTGTCCATAAGAATCTTATGATGGTGAAGGAATGATGTACGAACCCCGATTTAACTTATAGGACGATCCCAGTGAAATTCGTCCCAGTCAGAGAAGAAAGGAGGTTGAAGAGAAAGAAAAGTGGCAGTTAGGAAGGTGGGGACTATCTTGGTATGCTTTTATAGTATTGTCTCCCATTAGAGTCTTATAATGGTGAAGGAATGATGTACAGACACCGATTCAACTTATAGGACGATCCGAGTGAAATCCGTCCCGCTTAGAAAGAAAAGGAGGTTGGAGAGAAAGAAAAGTGTCATTTAGGAAGGCGTGGAATAGTTTCGTATGCTTTATAGTATTGTTTTCCATTAAAGTCTTATAGTGGTGAAGTAATGATCTACAAACACCGATCCAACTTATAAGACGATTCGAGTGAAATCCGTCCCACTTAGAAAGAAAAGGAGGCTGGAGAGAAGGTACAGGGCCAGTTAAAAGAGTGTGGACTATTTTCGTATGCTTTATAGTACTGTTGTCCATAAGACTCTTATAATGGTAAAGGAATGATGTACGAACAGCGATTTACCTTATAGGACGATCCGAGTGAAATCCGTCCCACAACGGAGAAAAAGGAGGTTGGAGAGAAAGAAGATTGTCAGTTAGGAAGGCGTGGACTATTTTGGTATGCTTTATTGTGTTGTTTTCCACAAGATTCTTATAGTGGTGAAGTACTGATGTACAAACATCGATTCAATTTATATGAGGATTCGAGTTAAATTCGTCCCACTTAATAAGAAAAGGAGGTTGGAGGGAAAGTACAAGGCCAGTTAGAAGAGTTTGGACTATTTTCATATGCTTTATAGTATTGGTGTCCATAAGAATCTTATGATGGTGAAGGAATGATGTACGAACCCCGATTTAACTTATAGGACGATCCCAGTGAAATTCGTCCCAGTCAGAGAACAAAGGAGGTTGAAGAGAAAGAAAAGTGGCAGTTAGGAAGGTGGGGACTATCTTGGTATGCTTTTATAGTATTGTCTCCCATTAGAGTCTTATAATGGTGAAGGAATGATGTACAGACACCGATTCAACTTATAGGACGATCCGAGTGAAATCCGTCCCGCTTAGAAAGAAAAGGAGGTTGGAGAGAAAGAAAAGTGTCATTTAGGAAGGCGTGGAATAGTTTCGTATGCTTTATAGTATTGTTTTCCATTAAAGTCTTATAGTGGTGAAGTAATGATCTACAAACACCGATCCAACTTATAAGACGATTCGAGTGAAATCCGTCCCACTTAGAAAGAAAAGGAGGCTGGAGAGAAGGTACAGGGCCAGTTAAAAGAGTGTGGACTATTTTCGTATGCTTTATAGTACTGTTGTCCATAAGACTCTTATAATGGTAAAGGAATGATGTACGAACAGCGATTTACCTTATAGGACGATCCGAGTGAAATCCGTCCCACAACGGAGAAAAAGGAGGTTGGAGAGAAAGAAGATTGTCAGTTAGGAAGGCGTGGACTATTTTGGTATGCTTTATTGTGTTGTTTTCCACAAGATTCTTATAGTGGTGAAGTACTGATGTACAAACATCGATTCAATTTATATGAGGATTCGAGTTAAATTCGTCCCACTTAATAAGAAAAGGAGGTTGGAGGGAAAGTACAAGGCCAGTTAGAAGAGTTTGGACTATTTTCATATGCTTTATAGTATTGGTGTCCATAAGAATCTTATGATGGTGAAGGAATGATGTACGAACCCCGATTTAACTTATAGGACGATCCCAGTGAAATTCGTCCCAGTCAGAGAAGAAAGGAGGTTGAAGAGAAAGAAAAGTGGCAGTTAGGAAGGTGGGGACTATCTTGGTATGCTTTTATAGTATTGTCTCCCATTAGAGTCTTATAATGGTGAAGGAATGATGTACAGACACCGATTCAACTTATAGGACGATCCGAGTGAAATCCGTCCCGCTTAGAAAGAAAAGGAGGTTGGAGAGAAAGAAAAGTGTCATTTAGGAAGGCGTGGAATAGTTTCGTATGCTTTATAGTATTGTTTTCCATTAAAGTCTTATAGTGGTGAAGTAATGATCTACAAACACCGATCCAACTTATAAGACGATTCGAGTGAAATCCGTCCCACTTAGAAAGAAAAGGAGGCTGGAGAGAAGGTACAGGGCCAGTTAAAAGAGTGTGGACTATTTTCGTATGCTTTATAGTACTGTTGTCCATAAGACTCTTATAATGGTAAATGAATGATGTACGAACAGCGATTTACCTTATAGGACGATCCGAGTGAAATCCGTCCCACAACGGAGAAAAAGGAGGTTGGAGAGAAAGAAGATTGTCAGTTAGGAAGGCGTGGACTATTTTGGTATGCTTTATTGTGTTGTTTTCCACAAGATTCTTATAGTGGTGAAGTACTGATGTACAAACATCGATTCAATTTATATGAGGATTCGAGTTAAATTCGTCCCACTTAATAAGAAAAGGAGGTTGGAGGGAAAGTACAAGGCCAGTTAGAAGAGTTTGGACTATTTTCATATGCTTTATAGTATTGGTGTCCATAAGAATCTTATGATGGTGAAGGAATGATGTACGAACCCCGATTTAACTTATAGGACGATCCCAGTGAAATTCGTCCCAGTCAGAGAACAAAGGAGGTTGAAGAGAAAGAAAAGTGGCAGTTAGGAAGGTGGGGACTATCTTGGTATGCTTTTATAGTATTGTCTCCCATTAGAGTCTTATAATGGTGAAGGAATGATGTACAGACACCGATTCAACTTATAGGACGATCCGAGTGAAATCCGTCCCGCTTAGAAAGAAAAGGAGGTTGGAGAGAAAGAAAAGTGTCATTTAGGAAGGCGTGGAATAGTTTCGTATGCTTTATAGTATTGTTTTCCATTAAAGTCTTATAGTGGTGAAGTAATGATCTACAAACACCGATCCAACTTATAAGACGATTCGAGTGAAATCCGTCCCACTTAGAAAGAAAAGGAGGCTGGAGAGAAGGTACAGGGCCAGTTAAAAGAGTGTGGACTATTTTCGTATGCTTTATAGTACTGTTGTCCATAAGACTCTTATAATGGTAAAGGAATGATGTACGAACAGCGATTTACCTTATAGGACGATCCGAGTGAAATCCGTCCCACAACGGAGAAAAAGGAGGTTGGAGAGAAAGAAGATTGTCAGTTAGGAAGGCGTGGACTATTTTGGTATGCTTTATTGTGTTGTTTTCCACAAGATTCTTATAGTGGTGAAGTACTGATGTACAAACATCGATTCAATTTATATGAGGATTCGAGTTAAATTCGTCCCACTTAATAAGAAAAGGAGGTTGGAGGGAAAGTACAAGGCCAGTTAGAAGAGTTTGGACTATTTTCATATGCTTTATAGTATTGGTGTCCATAAGAATCTTATGATGGTGAAGGAATGATGTACGAACCCCGATTTAACTTATAGGACGATCCCAGTGAAATTCGTCCCAGTCAGAGAAGAAAGGAGGTTGAAGAGAAAGAAAAGTGGCAGTTAGGAAGGTGGGGACTATCTTGGTATGCTTTTATAGTATTGTCTCCCATTAGAGTCTTATAATGGTGAAGGAATGATGTACAGACACCGATTCAACTTATAGGACGATCCGAGTGAAATCCGTCCCGCTTAGAAAGAAAAGGAGGTTGGAGAGAAAGAAAAGTGTCATTTAGGAAGGCGTGGAATAGTTTCGTATGCTTTATAGTATTGTTTTCCATTAAAGTCTTATAGTGGTGAAGTAATGATCTACAAACACCGATCCAACTTATAAGACGATTCGAGTGAAATCCGTCCCACTTAGAAAGAAAAGGAGGCTGGAGAGAAGGTACAGGGCCAGTTAAAAGAGTGTGGACTATTTTCGTATGCTTTATAGTACTGTTGTCCATAAGACTCTTATAATGGTAAAGGAATGATGTACGAACAGCGATTTACCTTATAGGACGATCCGAGTGAAATCCGTCCCACAACGGAGAAAAAGGAGGTTGGAGAGAAAGAAGATTGTCAGTTAGGAAGGCGTGGACTATTTTGGTATGCTTTATTGTGTTGTTTTCCACAAGATTCTTATAGTGGTGAAGTACTGATGTACAAACATCGATTCAATTTATATGAGGATTCGAGTTAAATTCGTCCCACTTAATAAGAAAAGGAGGTTGGAGGGAAAGTACAAGGCCAGTTAGAAGAGTTTGGACTATTTTCATATGCTTTATAGTATTGGTGTCCATAAGAATCTTATGATGGTGAAGGAATGATGTACGAACCCCGATTTAACTTATAGGACGATCCCAGTGAAATTCGTCCCAGTCAGAGAAGAAAGGAGGTTGAAGAGAAAGAAAAGTGGCAGTTAGGAAGGTGGGGACTATCTTGGTATGCTTTTATAGTATTGTCTCCCATTAGAGTCTTATAATGGTGAAGGAATGATGTACAGACACCGATTCAACTTATAGGACGATCCGAGTGAAATCCGTCCCGCTTAGAAAGAAAAGGAGGTTGGAGAGAAAGAAAAGTGTCATTTAGGAAGGCGTGGAATAGTTTCGTATGCTTTATAGTATTGTTTTCCATTAAAGTCTTATAGTGGTGAAGTAATGATCTACAAACACCGATCCAACTTATAAGACGATTCGAGTGAAATCCGTCCCACTTAGAAAGAAAAGGAGGCTGGAGAGAAGGTACAGGGCCAGTTAAAAGAGTGTGGACTATTTTCGTATGCTTTATAGTACTGTTGTCCATAAGACTCTTATAATGGTAAAGGAATGATGTACGAACAGCGATTTACCTTATAGGACGATCCGAGTGAAATCCGTCCCACAACGGAGAAAAAGGAGGTTGGAGAGAAAGAAGATTGTCAGTTAGGAAGGCGTGGACTATTTTGGTATGCTTTATTGTGTTGTTTTCCACAAGATTCTTATAGTGGTGAAGTACTGATGTACAAACATCGATTC
Source organism: Cornus suecica (assembly GCA_963922005.1). Lineage (NCBI taxonomy): Eukaryota > Viridiplantae > Streptophyta > Magnoliopsida > Cornales > Cornaceae > Cornus > Cornus suecica. The sequence goes on along the minus strand of OY998242.1, from coordinate 52,861,333 downwards.
AATTTATATGAGGATTCGAGTTAAATTCGTCCCACTTAATAAGAAAAGGAGGTTGGAGGGAAAGTACAAGGCCAGTTAGAAGAGTTTGGACTATTTTCATATGCTTTATAGTATTGGTGTCCATAAGAATCTTATGATGGTGAAGGAATGATGTACGAACCCCGATTTAACTTATAGGACGATCCCAGTGAAATTCGTCCCAGTCAGAGAACAAAGGAGGTTGAAGAGAAAGAAAAGTGGCAGTTAGGAAGGTGGGGACTATCTTGGTATGCTTTTATAGTATTGTCTCCCATTAGAGTCTTATAATGGTGAAGGAATGATGTACAGACACCGATTCAACTTATAGGACGATCCGAGTGAAATCCGTCCCGCTTAGAAAGAAAAGGAGGTTGGAGAGAAAGAAAAGTGTCATTTAGGAAGGCGTGGAATAGTTTCGTATGCTTTATAGTATTGTTTTCCATTAAAGTCTTATAGTGGTGAAGTAATGATCTACAAACACCGATCCAACTTATAAGACGATTCGAGTGAAATCCGTCCCACTTAGAAAGAAAAGGAGGCTGGAGAGAAGGTACAGGGCCAGTTAAAAGAGTGTGGACTATTTTCGTATGCTTTATAGTACTGTTGTCCATAAGACTCTTATAATGGTAAATGAATGATGTACGAACAGCGATTTACCTTATAGGACGATCCGAGTGAAATCCGTCCCACAACGGAGAAAAAGGAGGTTGGAGAGAAAGAAGATTGTCAGTTAGGAAGGCGTGGACTATTTTGGTATGCTTTATTGTGTTGTTTTCCACAAGATTCTTATAGTGGTGAAGTACTGATGTACAAACATCGATTCAATTTATATGAGGATTCGAGTTAAATTCGTCCCACTTAATAAGAAAAGGAGGTTGGAGGGAAAGTACAAGGCCAGTTAGAAGAGTTTGGACTATTTTCATATGCTTTATAGTATTGGTGTCCATAAGAATCTTATGATGGTGAAGGAATGATGTACGAACCCCGATTTAACTTATAGGACGATCCCAGTGAAATTCGTCCCAGTCAGAGAACAAAGGAGGTTGAAGAGAAAGAAAAGTGGCAGTTAGGAAGGTGGGGACTATCTTGGTATGCTTTTATAGTATTGTCTCCCATTAGAGTCTTATAATGGTGAAGGAATGATGTACAGACACCGATTCAACTTATAGGACGATCCGAGTGAAATCCGTCCCGCTTAGAAAGAAAAGGAGGTTGGAGAGAAAGAAAAGTGTCATTTAGGAAGGCGTGGAATAGTTTCGTATGCTTTATAGTATTGTTTTCCATTAAAGTCTTATAGTGGTGAAGTAATGATCTACAAACACCGATCCAACTTATAAGACGATTCGAGTGAAATCCGTCCCACTTAGAAAGAAAAGGAGGCTGGAGAGAAGGTACAGGGCCAGTTAAAAGAGTGTGGACTATTTTCGTATGCTTTATAGTACTGTTGTCCATAAGACTCTTATAATGGTAAAGGAATGATGTACGAACAGCGATTTACCTTATAGGACGATCCGAGTGAAATCCGTCCCACAACGGAGAAAAAGGAGGTTGGAGAGAAAGAAGATTGTCAGTTAGGAAGGCGTGGACTATTTTGGTATGCTTTATTGTGTTGTTTTCCACAAGATTCTTATAGTGGTGAAGTACTGATGTACAAACATCGATTCAATTTATATGAGGATTCGAGTTAAATTCGTCCCACTTAATAAGAAAAGGAGGTTGGAGGGAAAGTACAAGGCCAGTTAGAAGAGTTTGGACTATTTTCATATGCTTTATAGTATTGGTGTCCATAAGAATCTTATGATGGTGAAGGAATGATGTACGAACCCCGATTTAACTTATAGGACGATCCCAGTGAAATTCGTCCCAGTCAGAGAAGAAAGGAGGTTGAAGAGAAAGAAAAGTGGCAGTTAGGAAGGTGGGGACTATCTTGGTATGCTTTTATAGTATTGTCTCCCATTAGAGTCTTATAATGGTGAAGGAATGATGTACAGACACCGATTCAACTTATAGGACGATCCGAGTGAAATCCGTCCCGCTTAGAAAGAAAAGGAGGTTGGAGAGAAAGAAAAGTGTCATTTAGGAAGGCGTGGAATAGTTTCGTATGCTTTATAGTATTGTTTTCCATTAAAGTCTTATAGTGGTGAAGTAATGATCTACAAACACCGATCCAACTTATAAGACGATTCGAGTGAAATCCGTCCCACTTAGAAAGAAAAGGAGGCTGGAGAGAAGGTACAGGGCCAGTTAAAAGAGTGTGGACTATTTTCGTATGCTTTATAGTACTGTTGTCCATAAGACTCTTATAATGGTAAAGGAATGATGTACGAACAGCGATTTACCTTATAGGACGATCCGAGTGAAATCCGTCCCACAACGGAGAAAAAGGAGGTTGGAGAGAAAGAAGATTGTCAGTTAGGAAGGCGTGGACTATTTTGGTATGCTTTATTGTGTTGTTTTCCACAAGATTCTTATAGTGGTGAAGTACTGATGTACAAACATCGATTCAATTTATATGAGGATTCGAGTTAAATTCGTCCCACTTAATAAGAAAAGGAGGTTGGAGGGAAAGTACAAGGCCAGTTAGAAGAGTTTGGACTATTTTCATATGCTTTATAGTATTGGTGTCCATAAGAATCTTATGATGGTGAAGGAATGATGTACGAACCCCGATTTAACTTATAGGACGATCCCAGTGAAATTCGTCCCAGTCAGAGAACAAAGGAGGTTGAAGAGAAAGAAAAGTGGCAGTTAGGAAGGTGGGGACTATCTTGGTATGCTTTTATAGTATTGTCTCCCATTAGAGTCTTATAATGGTGAAGGAATGATGTACAGACACCGATTCAACTTATAGGACGATCCGAGTGAAATCCGTCCCGCTTAGAAAGAAAAGGAGGTTGGAGAGAAAGAAAAGTGTCATTTAGGAAGGCGTGGAATAGTTTCGTATGCTTTATAGTATTGTTTTCCATTAAAGTCTTATAGTGGTGAAGTAATGATCTACAAACACCGATCCAACTTATAAGACGATTCGAGTGAAATCCGTCCCACTTAGAAAGAAAAGGAGGCTGGAGAGAAGGTACAGGGCCAGTTAAAAGAGTGTGGACTATTTTCGTATGCTTTATAGTACTGTTGTCCATAAGACTCTTATAATGGTAAAGGAATGATGTACGAACAGCGATTTACCTTATAGGACGATCCGAGTGAAATCCGTCCCACAACGGAGAAAAAGGAGGTTGGAGAGAAAGAAGATTGTCAGTTAGGAAGGCGTGGACTATTTTGGTATGCTTTATTGTGTTGTTTTCCACAAGATTCTTATAGTGGTGAAGTACTGATGTACAAACATCGATTCAATTTATATGAGGATTCGAGTTAAATTCGTCCCACTTAATAAGAAAAGGAGGTTGGAGGGAAAGTACAAGGCCAGTTAGAAGAGTTTGGACTATTTTCATATGCTTTATAGTATTGGTGTCCATAAGAATCTTATGATGGTGAAGGAATGATGTACGAACCCCGATTTAACTTATAGGACGATCCCAGTGAAATTCGTCCCAGTCAGAGAAGAAAGGAGGTTGAAGAGAAAGAAAAGTGGCAGTTAGGAAGGTGGGGACTATCTTGGTATGCTTTTATAGTATTGTCTCCCATTAGAGTCTTATAATGGTGAAGGAATGATGTACAGACACCGATTCAACTTATAGGACGATCCGAGTGAAATCCGTCCCGCTTAGAAAGAAAAGGAGGTTGGAGAGAAAGAAAAGTGTCATTTAGGATGGCGTGGAATAGTTTCGTATGCTTTATAGTATTGTTTTCCATTAAATTCTTATAGTGGTGAAGTAATGATCTACAAACACCGATCCAACTTATAAGACGATTCGAGTGAAATCCGTCCCACTTAGAAAGAAAAGGAGGCTGGAGAGAAGGTACAGGGCCAGTTAAAAGAGTGTGGACTATTTTCGTATGCTTTATAGTACTGTTGTCCATAAGACTCTTATAATGGTAAAGGAATGATGTACGAACAGCGATTTACCTTATAGGACGATCCGAGTGAAATCCGTCCCACAACGGAGAAAAAGGAGGTTGGAGAGAAAGAAGATTGTCAGTTAGGAAGGCGTGGACTATTTTGGTATGCTTTATTGTGTTGTTTTCCACAAGATTCTTATAGTGGTGAAGTACTGATGTACAAACATCGATTCAATTTATATGAGGATTCGAGTTAAATTCGTCCCACTTAATAAGAAAAGGAGGTTGGAGGGAAAGTACAAGGCCAGTTAGAAGAGTTTGGACTATTTTCATATGCTTTATAGTATTGGTGTCCATAAGAATCTTATGATGGTGAAGGAATGATGTACGAACCCCGATTTAACTTATAGGACGATCCCAGTGAAATTCGTCCCAGTCAGAGAAGAAAGGAGGTTGAAGAGAAAGAAAAGTGGCAGTTAGGAAGGTGGGGACTATCTTGGTATGCTTTTATAGTATTGTCTCCCATTAGAGTCTTATAATGGTGAAGGAATGATGTACAGACACCGATTCAACTTATAGGACGATCCGAGTGAAATCCGTCCCGCTTAGAAAGAAAAGGAGGTTGGAGAGAAAGAAAAGTGTCATTTAGGAAGGCGTGGAATAGTTTCGTATGCTTTATAGTATTGTTTTCCATTAAAGTCTTATAGTGGTGAAGTAATGATCTACAAACACCGATCCAACTTATAAGACGATTCGAGTGAAATCCGTCCCACTTAGAAAGAAAAGGAGGCTGGAGAGAAGGTACAGGGCCAGTTAAAAGAGTGTGGACTATTTTCGTATGCTTTATAGTACTGTTGTCCATAAGACTCTTATAATGGTAAAGGAATGATGTACGAACAGCGATTTACCTTATAGGACGATCCGAGTGAAATCCGTCCCACAACGGAGAAAAAGGAGGTTGGAGAGAAAGAAGATTGTCAGTTAGGAAGGCGTGGACTATTTTGGTATGCTTTATTGTGTTGTTTTCCACAAGATTCTTATAGTGGTGAAGTACTGATGTACAAACATCGATTCAATTTATATGAGGATTCGAGTTAAATTCGTCCCACTTAATAAGAAAAGGAGGTTGGAGGGAAAGTACAAGGCCAGTTAGAAGAGTTTGGACTATTTTCATATGCTTTATAGTATTGGTGTCCATAAGAATCTTATGATGGTGAAGGAATGATGTACGAACCCCGATTTAACTTATAGGACGATCCCAGTGAAATTCGTCCCAGTCAGAGAACAAAGGAGGTTGAAGAGAAAGAAAAGTGGCAGTTAGGAAGGTGGGGACTATCTTGGTATGCTTTTATAGTATTGTCTCCCATTAGAGTCTTATAATGGTGAAGGAATGATGTACAGACACCGATTCAACTTATAGGACGATCCGAGTGAAATCCGTCCCGCTTAGAAAGAAAAGGAGGTTGGAGAGAAAGAAAAGTGTCATTTAGGAAGGCGTGGAATAGTTTCGTATGCTTTATAATATTGTTTTCCATTAAAGTCTTATAGTGGTGAAGTAATGATCTACAAACACCGATCCAACTTATAAGACGATTCGAGTGAAATCCGTCCCACTTAGAAAGAAAAGGAGGCTGGAGAGAAGGTACAGGGCCAGTTAAAAGAGTGTGGACTATTTTCGTATGCTTTATAGTACTGTTGTCCATAAGACTCTTATAATGGTAAAGGAATGATGTACGAACAGCGATTTACCTTATAGGACGATCCGAGTGAAATCCGTCCCACAACGGAGAAAAAGGAGGTTGGAGAGAAAGAAGATTGTCAGTTAGGAAGGCGTGGACTATTTTGGTATGCTTTATTGTGTTGTTTTCCACAAGATTCTTATAGTGGTGAAGTACTGATGTACAAACATCGATTCAATTTATATGAGGATTCGAGTTAAATTCGTCCCACTTAATAAGAAAAGGAGGTTGGAGGGAAAGTACAAGGCCAGTTAGAAGAGTTTGGACTATTTTCATATGCTTTATAGTATTGGTGTCCATAAGAATCTTATGATGGTGAAGGAATGATGTACGAACCCCGATTTAACTTATAGGACGATCCCAGTGAAATTCGTCCCAGTCAGAGAACAAAGGAGGTTGAAGAGAAAGAAAAGTGGCAGTTAGGAAGGTGGGGACTATCTTGGTATGCTTTTATAGTATTGTCTCCCATTAGAGTCTTATAATGGTGAAGGAATGATGTACAGACACCGATTCAACTTATAGGACGATCCGAGTGAAATCCGTCCCGCTTAGAAAGAAAAGGAGGTTGGAGAGAAAGAAAAGTGTCATTTAGGAAGGCGTGGAATAGTTTCGTATGCTTTATAGTATTGTTTTCCATTAAAGTCTTATAGTGGTGAAGTAATGATCTACAAACACCGATCCAACTTATAAGACGATTCGAGTGAAATCCGTCCCACTTAGAAAGAAAAGGAGGCTGGAGAGAAGGTACAGGGCCAGTTAAAAGAGTGTGGACTATTTTCGTATGCTTTATAGTACTGTTGTCCATAAGACTCTTATAATGGTAAAGGAATGATGTACGAACAGCGATTTACCTTATAGGACGATCCGAGTGAAATCCGTCCCACAACGGAGAAAAAGGAGGTTGGAGAGAAAGAAGATTGTCAGTTAGGAAGGCGTGGACTATTTTGGTATGCTTTATTGTGTTGTTTTCCACAAGATTCTTATAGTGGTGAAGTACTGATGTACAAACATCGATTCAATTTATATGAGGATTCGAGTTAAATTCGTCCCACTTAATAAGAAAAGGAGGTTGGAGGGAAAGTACAAGGCCAGTTAGAAGAGTTTGGACTATTTTCATATGCTTTATAGTATTGGTGTCCATAAGAATCTTATGATGGTGAAGGAATGATGTACGAACCCCGATTTAACTTATAGGACGATCCCAGTGAAATTCGTCCCAGTCAGAGAACAAAGGAGGTTGAAGAGAAAGAAAAGTGGCAGTTAGGAAGGTGGGGACTATCTTGGTATGCTTTTATAGTATTGTCTCCCATTAGAGTCTTATAATGGTGAAGGAATGATGTACAGACACCGATTCAACTTATAGGACGATCCGAGTGAAATCCGTCCCGCTTAGAAAGAAAAGGAGGTTGGAGAGAAAGAAAAGTGTCATTTAGGAAGGCGTGGAATAGTTTCGTATGCTTTATAGTATTGTTTTCCATTAAAGTCTTATAGTGGTGAAGTAATGATCTACAAACACCGATCCAACTTATAAGACGATTCGAGTGAAATCCGTCCCACTTAGAAAGAAAAGGAGGCTGGAGAGAAGGTACAGGGCCAGTTAAAAGAGTGTGGACTATTTTCGTATGCTTTATAGTACTGTTGTCCATAAGACTCTTATAATGGTAAAGGAATGATGTACGAACAGCGATTTACCTTATAGGACGATCCGAGTGAAATCCGTCCCACAACGGAGAAAAAGGAGGTTGGAGAGAAAGAAGATTGTCAGTTAGGAAGGCGTGGACTATTTTGGTATGCTTTATTGTGTTGTTTTCCACAAGATTCTTATAGTGGTGAAGTACTGATGTACAAACATCGATTCAATTTATATGAGGATTCGAGTTAAATTCGTCCCACTTAATAAGAAAAGGAGGTTGGAGGGAAAGTACAAGGCCAGTTAGAAGAGTTTGGACTATTTTCATATGCTTTATAGTATTGGTGTCCATAAGAATCTTATGATGGTGAAGGAATGATGTACGAACCCCGATTTAACTTATAGGACGATCCCAGTGAAATTCGTCCCAGTCAGAGAAGAAAGGAGGTTGAAGAGAAAGAAAAGTGGCAGTTAGGAAGGTGGGGACTATCTTGGTATGCTTTTATAGTATTGTCTCCCATTAGAGTCTTATAATGGTGAAGGAATGATGTACAGACACCGATTCAACTTATAGGACGATCCGAGTGAAATCCGTCCCGCTTAGAAAGAAAAGGAGGTTGGAGAGAAAGAAAAGTGTCATTTAGGAAGGCGTGGAATAGTTTCGTATGCTTTATAGTATTGTTTTCCATTAAAGTCTTATAGTGGTGAAGTAATGATCTACAAACACCGATCCAACTTATAAGACGATTCGAGTGAAATCCGTCCCACTTAGAAAGAAAAGGAGGCTGGAGAGAAGGTACAGGGCCAGTTAAAAGAGTGTGGACTATTTTCGTATGCTTTATAGTACTGTTGTCCATAAGACTCTTATAATGGTAAAGGAATGATGTACGAACAGCGATTTACCTTATAGGACGATCCGAGTGAAATCCGTCCCACAACGGAGAAAAAGGAGGTTGGAGAGAAAGAAGATTGTCAGTTAGGAAGGCGTGGACTATTTTGGTATGCTTTATTGTGTTGTTTTCCACAAGATTCTTATAGTGGTGAAGTACTGATGTACAAACATCGATTCAATTTATATGAGGATTCGAGTTAAATTCGTCCCACTTAATAAGAAAAGGAGGTTGGAGGGAAAGTACAAGGCCAGTTAGAAGAGTTTGGACTATTTACATATGCTTTATAGTATTGGTGTCCATAAGAATCTTATGATTGTGAAGGAATGATGTACGAACCCCGATTTAACTTATAGGACGATCCCAGTGAAATTCGTCCCAGTCAGAGAACAAAGGAGGTTGAAGAGAAAGAAAAGTGGCAGTTAGGAAGGTGGGGACTATCTTGGTATGCTTTTATAGTATTGTCTCCCATTAGAGTCTTATAATGGTGAAGGAATGATGTACAGACACCGATTCAACTTATAGGACGATCCGAGTGAAATCCGTCCCGCTTAGAAAGAAAAGGAGGTTGGAGAGAAAGAAAAGTGTCATTTAGGAAGGCGTGGAATAGTTTCGTATGCTTTATAGTATTGTTTTCCATTAAAGTCTTATAGTGGTGAAGTAATGATCTACAAACACCGATCCAACTTATAAGACGATTCGAGTGAAATCCGTCCCACTTAGAAAGAAAAGGAGGCTGGAGAGAAGGTACAGGGCCAGTTAAAAGAGTGTGGACTATTTTCGTATGCTTTATAGTACTGTTGTCCATAAGACTCTTATAATGGTAAAGGAATGATGTACGAACAGCGATTTACCTTATAGGACGATCCGAGTGAAATCCGTCCCACAACGGAGAAAAAGGAGGTTGGAGAGAAAGAAGATTGTCAGTTAGGAAGGCGTGGACTATTTTGGTATGCTTTATTGTGTTGTTTTCCACAAGATTCTTATAGTGGTGAAGTACTGATGTACAAACATCGATTCAATTTATATGAGGATTCGAGTTAAATTCGTCCCACTTAATAAGAAAAGGAGGTTGGAGGGAAAGTACAAGGCCAGTTAGAAGAGTTTGGACTATTTTCATATGCTTTATAGTATTGGTGTCCATAAGAATCTTATGATGGTGAAGGAATGATGTACGAACCCCGATTTAACTTATAGGACGATCCCAGTGAAATTCGTCCCAGTCAGAGAACAAAGGAGGTTGAAGAGAAAGAAAAGTGGCAGTTAGGAAGGTGGGGACTATCTTGGTATGCTTTTATAGTATTGTCTCCCATTAGAGTCTTATAATGGTGAAGGAATGATGTACAGACACCGATTCAACTTATAGGACGATCCGAGTGAAATCCGTCCCGCTTAGAAAGAAAAGGAGGTTGGAGAGAAAGAAAAGTGTCATTTAGGAAGGCGTGGAATAGTTTCGTATGCTTTATAGTATTGTTTTCCATTAAAGTCTTATAGTGGTGAAGTAATGATCTACAAACACCGATCCAACTTATAAGACGATTCGAGTGAAATCCGTCCCACTTAGAAAGAAAAGGAGGCTGGAGAGAAGGTACAGGGCCAGTTAAAAGAGTGTGGACTATTTTCGTATGCTTTATAGTACTGTTGTCCATAAGACTCTTATAATGGTAAAGGAATGATGTACGAACAGCGATTTACCTTATAGGACGATCCGAGTGAAATCCGTCCCACAACGGAGAAAAAGGAGGTTGGAGAGAAAGAAGATTGTCAGTTAGGAAGGCGTGGACTATTTTGGTATGCTTTATTGTGTTGTTTTCCACAAGATTCTTATAGTGGTGAAGTACTGATGTACAAACATCGATTCAATTTATATGAGGATTCGAGTTAAATTCGTCCCACTTAATAAGAAAAGGAGGTTGGAGGGAAAGTACAAGGCCAGTTAGAAGAGTTTGGACTATTTTCATATGCTTTATAGTATTGGTGTCCATAAGAATCTTATGATGGTGAAGGAATGATGTACGAACCCCGATTTAACTTATAGGACGATCCCAGTGAAATTCGTCCCAGTCAGAGAACAAAGGAGGTTGAAGAGAAAGAAAAGTGGCAGTTAGGAAGGTGGGGACTATCTTGGTATGCTTTTATAGTATTGTCTCCCATTAGAGTCTTATAATGGTGAAGGAATGATGTACAAACACCGATTCAACTTATAGGACGATCCGAGTGAAATCCGTCCCGCTTAGAAAGAAAAGGAGGTTGGAGAGAAAGAAAAGTGTCATTTAGGAAGGCGTGGAATAGTTTCGTATGCTTTATAGTATTGTTTTCCATTAAAGTCTTATAGTGGTGAAGTAATGATCTACAAACACCGATCCAACTTATAAGACGATTCGAGTGAAATCCGTCCCACTTCGAAAGAAAAGGAGGCTGGAGAGAAGGTACAGGGCCAGTTAAAAGAGTGTGGACTATTTTCGTATGCTTTATAGTACTGTTGTCCATAAGACTCTTATCATAATGATGTACGAACAGCGATTTACCTTATAGGACGATCCGAGTGATATCCGTCCCACAACGGAGAAAAAGGAGGTTGGAGAGAAAGAAGATTGTCAGTTAGGAAGGCGTGGACTATTTTGGTATGCTTTATTGTGTTGTTTTCCACAAGATTCTTATAGTGGTGAAGTACTGATGTACAAACATCGATTCAATTTATATGAGGATTCGAGTTAAATTCGTCCCACTTAATAAGAAAAGGAGGTTGGAGGGAAAGTACAAGGCCAGTTAGAAGAGTTTGGACTATTTTCATATTCTTTATAGTATTGGTGTCCATAAGAATCTTATGATGGTGAAGGAATGATGTACGAACCCCGATTTAACTTATAGGACGATCCCAGTGAAATTCGTCCCAGTCAGAGCACAAAGGAGGTTGAAGAGAAAGAAAAGTGGCAGTTAGGAAGGTGGGGACTATCTTGGTATGCTTTTATAGTATTGTCTCCCATTAGAGTCTTATAATGGTGAAGGAATGATGTACAGACACCGATTCAACTTATAGGACGATCCGAGTGAAATCCGTCCCGCTTAGAAAGAAAAGGAGGTTGGAGAGAAAGAAAAGTGTCATTTAGGAAGGCGTGGAATAGTTTCGTATTCTTTATAGTATTGTTTTCCATTAAAGTCTTATAGTGCTGAAGTAATGATCTACAAACACCGATCCAACTTATAAGACGATTCGAGTGAAATCCGTCCCACTTAGAAAGAAAAGGAGGCTGGAGAGAAGGTACAGGGCCAGTTAAAAGAGTGTGGACTATTTTCGTATGCTTTATAGTACTGTTGTCCATAAGACTCTTATAATGGTAAAGGAATGATGTACGAACAGCGATTTACCTTATAGGACGATCCGAGTGAAATCCGTCCCACAACGGAGAAAAAGGAGGTTGGAGAGAAAGAAGATTGTCAGTTAGGAAGGCGTGGACTATTTTGGTATGCTTTATTGTGTTGTTTTCCACAAGATTCTTATAGTGGTGAAGTACTGATGTACAAACATCGATTCAATTTATATGAGGATTCGAGTTAAATTCGTCCCACTTAATAAGAAAAGGAGGTTGGAGGGAAAGTACAAGGCCAGTTAGAAGAGTTTGGACTATTTTCATATGCTTTATAGTATTGGTGTCCATAAGAATCTTATGATGGTGAAGGAATGATGTACGAACCCCGATTTAACTTATAGGACGATCCCAGTGAAATTCGTCCCAGTCAGAGAACAAAGGAGGTTGAAGAGAAAGAAAAGTGGCAGTCAGAAAGGTGGGGACTATCTTGGTATGCTTTTATAGTATTGTTTCCCATTAGAGTCTTATAATGGTGAAGGAATGATGTACAAACACCGATTCAACTTATAGGACGATCCGAGTGAAATCCGTCCCGCTTAGAAAGAAAAGGAGGTTGGAGAGAAAGAAAAGTGTCATTTAGGAAGGCGTGGAATAGTTTCGTATGCTTTATAGTATTGTTTTCCATTAAAGTCTTATAGTGGTGAAGTAATGATCTACAAACACCGATCCAACTTATAAGACGATTCGAGTGAAATCCGTCCCACTTAGAAAGAAAAGGAGGCTGGAGAGAAGGTACAGGGCCAGTTAAAAGAGTGTGGACTATTTTCGTATGCTTTATAGTACTGTTGTCCATAAGACTCTTATAATGGTAAAGGAATGATGTACGAACAGCGATTTACCTTATAGGACGATCCGAGTGAAATCCGTCCCACAACGGAGAAAAAGGAGGTTGGAGAGAAAGAAGATTGTCAGTTAGGAAGGCGTGGACTATTTTGGTATGCTTTATTGTGTTGTTTTCCACAAGATTCTTATAGTGGTGAAGTACTGATGTACAAACATCGATTCAATTTATATGAGGATTCGAGTTAAATTCGTCCCACTTAATAAGAAAAGGAGGTTGGAGGGAAAGTACAAGGCCAGTTAGAAGAGCTTGGACTATTTTCATATGCTTTATAGTATTGGTGTCCATAAGAATCTTATGATGGTGAAGGAATGATGTACGAACCCCGATTTAACTTATAGGACGATCCCAGTGAAATTCGTCCCAGTCAGAGAACAAAGGAGGTTGAAGAGAAAGAAAAGTGGCAGTTAGGAAGGTGGGGACTATCTTGGTATGCTTTTATAGTATTGTCTCCCATTAGAGTCTTATAATGGTGAAGGAATGATGTACAGACACCGATTCAACTTATAGGACGATCCGAGTGAAATCCGTCCCGCTTAGAAAGAAAAGGAGGTTGGAGAGAAAGAAAAGTGTCATTTAGGAAGGCGTGGAATAGTTTCGTATTCTTTATAGTATTGTTTTCCATTAAAGTCTTATAGTGGTGAAGTAATGATCTACAAACACCGATCCAACTTATAAGACGATTCGAGTGAAATCCGTCCCACTTAGAAAGAAAAGGAGGCTGGAGAGAAGGTACAGGGCCAGTTAAAAGAGTGTGGACTATTTTCGTATGCTTTATAGTACTGTTGTCCATAAGACTCTTATAATGGTAAAGGAATGATGTACGAACAGCGATTTACCTTATAGGACGATCCGAGTGAAATCCGTCCCACAACGGAGAAAAAGGAGGTTGGAGAGAAAGAAGATTGTCAGTTAGGAAGGCGTGGACTATTTTGGTATGCTTTATTGTGTTGTTTTCCACAAGATTCTTATAGTGGTGAAGTACTGATGTACAAACATCGATTCAATTTATATGAGGATTCGAGTTAAATTCGTCCCACTTAATAAGAAAAGGAGGTTGGAGGGAAAGTACAAGGCCAGTTAGAAGAGTTTGGACTATTTTCATATGCTTTATAGTATTGGTGTCCATAAGAATCTTATGATGGTGAAGGAATGATGTACGAACCCCGATTTAACTTATAGGACGATCCCAGTGAAATTCGTCCCAGTCAGAGAACAAAGGAGGTTGAAGAGAAAGAAAAGTGGCAGTTAGGAAGGTGGCGACTATCTTGGTATGCTTTTATAGTATTGTTTCCCATTAGAGTCTTATAATGGTGAAGGAATGATGTATAAACACCGATTCAACTTATAGGACGATCCGAGTGAAATCCGTCCCGCTTAGAAAGAAAAGGAGGTTGGAGAGAAAGAAAAGTGTCATTTAGGAAGGCGTGGAATAGTTTCGTATGCTTTATAGTATTGTTTTCCATTAAAGTCTTATAGTGGTGAAGTAATGATCTACAAACACCGATCCAACTTATAAGACGATTCGAGTGAAATCCGCCCCACTTAGAAAGAAAAGGAGGCTGGAGAGAAGGTACAGGGCCAGTTAAAAGAGTGTGGACTATTTTCGTATGCTTTATAGTACTGTTGTCCATAAGACTCTTATAATGGTAAAGGAATGATGTACGAACAGCGATTTACCTTATAGGACGATCCGAGTGAAATCCGTCCCACAACGGAGAAAAAGGAGGTTGGAGAGAAAGAAGATTGTCAGTTAGGAAGGCGTGGACTATTTTGGTATGCTTTATTGTGTTGTTTTCCACAAGATTCTTATAGTGGTGAAGTACTGATGTACAAACATCGATTCAATTTATATGAGGATTCGAGTTAAATTCGTCCCACTTAATAAGAAAAGGAGGTTGGAGGGAAAGTACAAGGCCAGTTAGAAGAGTTTGGACTATTTTCATATGCTTTATAGTATTGGTGTCCATAAGAATCTTATGATGGTGAAGGAATGATGTACGAACCCCGATTTAACTTATAGGACGATCCCAGTGAAATTCGTCCCAGTCAGAGAACAAAGGAGGTTGAAGAGAAAGAAAAGTGGCAGTTAGGAAGGTGGGGACTATCTTGGTATGCTTTTATAGTATTGTCTCCCATTAGAGTCTTATAATGGTGAAGGAATGATGTACAAACACCGATTCAACTTATAGGACGATCCGAGTGAAATCCGTCCCGCTTAGAAAGAAAAGGAGGTTGGAGAGAAAGAAAAGTGTCATTTAGGAAGGCGTGGAATAGTTTCGTATGCTTTATAGTATTGTTTTCCATTAAAGTCTTATAGTGGTGAAGAAATGATCTACAAACACCGATCCAACTTATAAGACGATTCGAGTGAAATCCGTCCCACTTAGAAAGAAAAGGAGGCTGGAGAGAAGGTACAGGGCCAGTTAAAAGAGTGTGGACTATTTTCGTATGCTTTATAGTACTGTTGTCCATAAGACTCTTATAATGGTAAAGGAATGATGTACGAACACCGATTTACCTTATAGGACGATCCGAGTGAAATCCGTCCCACAACGGAGAAAAAGGAGGTTGGAGAGAAAGAAGATTGTCAGTTAGGAAGGCGTGGACTATTTTGGTATGCTTTATTGTGTTGTTTTCCACAAGATTCTTATAGTGGTGAAGTACTGATGTACAAACATCGATTCAATTTATATGAGGATTCGAGTTAAATTCGTCCCACTTAATAAGAAAAGGAGGTTGGAGGGAAAGTACAAGGCCAGTTAGAAGAGTTTGGACTATTTTCATATGCTTTATAGTATTGGTGTCCATAAGAATCTTATGATGGTGAAGGAATGATGTACGAACCCCGATTTAACTTATAGGACGATCCCAGTGAAATTCGTCCCAGTCAGAGAACAAAGGAGGTAGAAGAGAAAGAAAAGTGGCAGTTAGGAAGGTGGGGACTATCTTGGTATGCTTTTATAGTATTGTCTCCCATTAGAGTCTTATAATGGTGAAGGAATGATGTACAAACACCGATTCAACTTATAGGACGATCCGAGTGAAATCCGTCCCGCTTAGAAAGAAAAGGAGGTTGGAGAGAAAGAAAAGTGTCATTTAGGAAGGCGTGGAATAGTTTCGTATGCTTTATAGTATTGTTTTCCATTAAAGTCTTATAGTGGTGAAGTAATGATCTACAAACACCGATCCAACTTATAAGACGATTCGAGTGAAATCCGTCCCACTTAGAAAGAAAAGGAGGCTGGAGAGAAGGTACAGGGCCAGTTAAAAGAGTGTGGACTATTTTCGTAT
This sequence comes from Cornus suecica, assembly GCA_963922005.1. Taxonomy (NCBI): domain Eukaryota; kingdom Viridiplantae; phylum Streptophyta; class Magnoliopsida; order Cornales; family Cornaceae; genus Cornus; species Cornus suecica. The sequence continues at coordinate 52,845,596 of OY998242.1, read as the reverse complement.
GCTTTATAGTACTGTTGTCCATAAGACTCTTATAATGGTAAAGGAATGATGTACGAACAGCGATTTACCTTATAGGACGATCCGAGTGAAATCCGTCCCACAACGGAGAAAAAGGAGGTTGGAGAGAAAGAAGATTGTCAGTTAGGAAGGCGTGGACTATTTTGGTATGCTTTATTGTGTTGTTTTCCACAAGATTCTTATAGTGGTGAAGTACTGATGTACAAACATCGATTCAATTTATATGAGGATTCGAGTTAAATTCGTCCCACTTAATAAGAAAAGGAGGTTGGAGGGAAAGTACAAGGCCAGTTAGAAGAGTTTGGACTATTTTCATATGCTTTATAGTATTGGTGTCCATAAGAATCTTATGATGGTGAAGGAATGATGTACGAACCCCGATTTAACTTATAGGACGATCCCAGTGAAATTCGTCCCAGTCAGAGAACAAAGGAGGTTGAAGAGAAAGAAAAGTGGCAGTTAGGAAGGTGGGGACTATCTTGGTATGCTTTTATAGTATTGTCTCCCATTAGAGTCTTATAATGGTGAAGGAATGATGTACAAACACCGATTCAACTTATAGGACGATCCGAGTGAAATCCGTCCCGCTTAGAAAGAAAAGGAGGTTGGAGAGAAAGAAAAGTGTCATTTAGGAAGGCGTGGAATAGTTTCGTATGCTTTATAGTATTGTTTTCCATTAAAGTCTTATAGTGGTGAAGTAATGATCTACAAACACCGATCCAACTTATAAGACGATTCGAGTGAAATCCGTCCCACTTAGAAAGAAAAGGAGGCTGGAGAGAAGGTACAGGGCCAGTTAAAAGAGTGTGGACTATTTTCGTATGCTTTATAGTACTGTTGTCCATAAGACTCTTATAATGGTAAAGGAATGATGTACGAACAGCGATTTACCTTATAGGACGATCCGAGTGAAATCCGTCCCACAACGGAGAAAAAGGAGGTTGGAGAGAAAGAAGATTGTCAGTTAGGAAGGCGTGGACTATTTTGGTATGCTTTATTGTGTTGTTTTCCACAAGATTCTTATAGTGGTGAAGTACTGATGTACAAACATCGATTCAATTTATATGAGGATTCGAGTTAAATTCGTCCCACTTAATAAGAAAAGGAGGTTGGAGGGAAAGTACAAGGCCAGTTAGAAGAGTTTGGACTATTTTCATATGCTTTATAGTATTGGTGTCCATAAGAATCTTATGATGGTGAAGGAATGATGTACGAACCCCGATTTAACTTATAGGACGATCCCAGTGAAATTCGTCCCAGTCAGAGAAGAAAGGAGGTTGAAGAGAAAGAAAAGTGGCAGTTAGGAAGGTGGGGACTATCTTGGTATGCTTTTATAGTATTGTCTCCCATTAGAGTCTTATAATGGTGATGGAATGATGTACAGACACCGATTCAACTTATAGGACGATCCGAGTGAAATCCGTCCCGCTTAGAAAGAAAAGGAAGTTGGAGAGAAAGAAAAGTGTCATTTAGGAAGGCGTGGAATAGTTTCGTATGCTTTATAGTATTGTTTTGCATTAAAGTCTTATAGTGGTGAAGTAATGATCTACAAACACCGATCCAACTTATAAGACGATTCGAGTGAAATCCGTCCCACTTAGAAAGAAAAGGAGGCTGGAGAGAAGGTACAGGGCCAGTTAAAAGAGTGTGGACTATTTTCGTATGCTTTATAGTACTGTTGTCCATAAGACTCTTATAATGGTAAAGGAATGATGTACGAACAGCGATTTACCTTATAGGACGATCCTAGTGAAATCCGTCCCACAACGGAGAAAAAGGAGGTTGGAGAGAAAGAAGATTGTCAGTTAGGAAGGCGTGGACTATTTTGGTATGCTTTATTGTGTTGTTTTCCACAAGATTCTTATAGTGGTGAAGTACTGATGTACAAACATCGATTCAATTTATATGAGGATTCGAGTTAAATTCGTCCCACTTAATAAGAAAAGGAGGTTGGAGGGAAAGTACAAGGCCAGTTAGAAGAGTTTGGACTATTTTCATATGCTTTATAGTATTGGTGTCCATAAGAATCTTATGATGGTGAAGGAATGATGTACGAACCCCGATTTAACTTATAGGACGATCCCAGTGAAATTCGTCCCAGTCAGAGAACAAAGGAGGTAGAAGAGAAAGAAAAGTGGCAGTTAGGAAGGTGGGGACTATCTTGGTATGCTTTTATAGTATTGTCTCCCATTAGAGTCTTATAATGGTGAAGGAATGATGTACAAACACCGATTCAACTTATAGGACGATCCGAGTGAAATCCGTCCCGCTTAGAAAGAAAAGGAGGTTGGAGAGAAAGAAAAGTGTCATTTAGGAAGGCGTGGAATAGTTTCGTATGCTTTATAGTATTGTTTTCCATTAAAGTCTTATAGTGGTGAAGTAATGATCTACAAACACCGATCCAACTTATAAGACGATTCGAGTGAAATCCGTCCCACTTAGAAAGAAAAGGAGGCTGGAGAGAAGGTACAGGGCCAGTTAAAAGAGTGTGGACTATTTTCGTATGCTTTATAGTACTGTTGTCCATAAGACTCTTATAATGGTAAAGGAATGATGTACGAACAGCGATTTACCTTATAGGACGATCCGAGTGAAATCCGTCCCACAACGGAGAAAAAGGAGGTTGGAGAGAAAGAAGATTGTCAGTTAGGAAGGCGTGGACTATTTTGGTATGCTTTATTGTGTTGTTTTCCACAAGATTCTTATAGTGGTGAAGTACTGATGTACAAACATCGATTCAATTTATATGAGGATTCGAGTTAAATTCGTCCCACTTAATAAGAAAAGGAGGTTGGAGGGAAAGTACAAGGCCAGTTAGAAGAGTTTGGACTATTTTCATATGCTTTATAGTATTGGTGTCCATAAGAATCTTATGATGGTGAAGGAATGATGTACGAACCCCGATTTAACTTATAGGACGATCCCAGTGAAATTCGTCCCAGTCAGAGAACAAAGGAGGTTGAAGAGAAAGAAAAGTGGCAGTTAGGAAGGTGGGGACTATCTTGGTATGCTTTTATAGTATTGTCTCCCATTAGAGTCTTATAATGGTGAAGGAATGATGTACAAACACCGATTCAACTTATAGGACGATCCGAGTGAAATCCGTCCCGCTTAGAAAGAAAAGGAGGTTGGAGAGAGAGAAAAGTGTCATTTAGGAAGGCGTGGAATAGTTTCGTATGCTTTATAGTATTGTTTTGCATTAAAGTCTTATAGTGGTGAAGTAATGATCTACAAACACCGATCCAACTTATAAGACGATTCGAGTGAAATCCGTCCCACTTAGAAAGAAAAGGAGGCTGGAGAGAAGGTACAGGGCCAGTTAAAAGAGTGTGGACTATTTTCGTATGCTTTATAGTACTGTTGTCCATAAGACTCTTATAATGGTAAAGGAATGATGTACGAACAGCGATTTACCTTATAGGACGATCCGAGTGAAATCCGTCCCACAACGGAGAAAAAGGAGGTTGGAGAGAAAGAAGATTGTCAGTTAGGAAGGCGTGGACTATTTTGGTATGCTTTATTGTGTTGTTTTCCACAAGATTCTTATAGTGGTGAAGTACTGATGTACAAACATCGATTCAATTTATATGAGGATTCGAGTTAAATTCGTCCCACTTAATAAGAAAAGGAGGTTGGAGGGAAAGTACAAGGCCAGTTAGAAGAGTTTGGACTATTTTCATATGCTTTATAGTATTGGTGTCCATAAGAATCTTATGATGGTGAAGGAATGATGTACGAACCCCGATTTAACTTATAGGACGGTCCCAGTGAAATTCGTCCCAGTCAGAGAACAAAGGAGGTAGAAGAGAAAGAAAAGTGGCAGTTAGGAAGGTGGGGACTATCTTGGTATGCTTTTATAGTATTGTCTCCCATTAGAGTCTTATAATGGTGAAGGAATGATGTACAAACACCGATTCAACTTATAGGACGATCCGAGTGAAATCCGTCCCGCTTAGAAAGAAAAGGAGGTTGGAGAGAAAGAAAAGTGTCATTTAGGAAGGCGTGGAATAGTTTCGTATGCTTTATAGTATTGTTTTCCATTAAAGTCTTATAGTGGTGAAGTAATGATCTACAAACACCGATCCAACTTATAAGACGATTCGAGTGAAATCCGTCCCACTTAGAAAGAAAAGGAGGCTGGAGAGAAGGTACAGGGCCAGTTAAAAGAGTGTGGACTATTTTCGTATGCTTTATAGTACTGTTGTCCATAAGACTCTTATAATGGTAAAGGAATGATGTACGAACAGCGATTTACCTTATAGGACGATCCGAGTGAAATCCGTCCCACAACGGAGAAAAAGGAGGTTGGAGAGAAAGAAGATTGTCAGTTAGGAAGGCGTGGACTATTTTGGTATGCTTTATTGTGTTGTTTTCCACAAGATTCTTATAGTGGTGAAGTACTGATGTACAAACATCGATTCAATTTATATGAGGATTCGAGTTAAATTCGTCCCACTTAATAAGAAAAGGAGGTTGGAGGGAAAGTACAAGGCCAGTTAGAAGAGTTTGGACTATTTTCATATGCTTTATAGTATTGGTGTCCATAAGAATCTTATGATGGTGAAGGAATGATGTACGAACCCCGATTTAACTTATAGGACGATCCCAGTGAAATTCGTCCCAGTCAGAGAACAAAGGAGGTTGAAGAGAAAGAAAAGTGGCAGTTAGGAAGGTGGGGACTATCTTGGTATGCTTTTATAGTATTGTCTCCCATTAGAGTCTTATAATGGTGAAGGAATGATGTACAAACACCGATTCAACTTATAGGACGATCCGAGTGAAATCCGTCCCGCTTAGAAAGAAAAGGAGGTTGGAGAGAAAGAAAAGTGTCATTTAGGAAGGCGTGGAATAGTTTCGTATGCTTTATAGTATTGTTTTCCATTAAAGTCTTATAGTGGTGAAGTAATGATCTACAAACACCGATCCAACTTATAAGACGATTCGAGTGAAATCCGTCCCACTTAGAAAGAAAAGGAGGCTGGAGAGAAGGTACAGGGCCAGTTAAAAGAGTGTGGACTATTTTCGTATGCTTTATAGTACTGTTGTCCATAAGACTCTTATAATGGTAAAGGAATGATGTACGAACAGCGATTTACCTTATAGGACGATCCGAGTGAAATCCGTCCCACAACGGAGAAAAAGGAGGTTGGAGAGAAAGAAGATTGTTAGTTAGGAAGGCGTGGACTATTTTGGTATGCTTTATTGTGTTGTTTTCCACAAGATTCTTATAGTGGTGAAGTACTGATGTACAAACATCGATTCAATTTATATGAGGATTCGAGTTAAATTCGTCCCACTTAATAAGAAAAGGAGGTTGGAGGGAAAGTACAAGGCCAGTTAGAAGAGTTTGGACTATTTTCATATGCTTTATAGTATTGGTGTCCATAAGAATCTTATGATGGTGAAGGAATGATGTACGAACCCCGATTTAACTTATAGGACGATCCCAGTGAAATTCGTCCCAGTCAGAGAACAAAGGAGGTAGAAGAGAAAGAAAAGTGGCAGTTAGGAAGGTGGGGACTATCTTGGTATGCTTTTATAGTATTGTCTCCCATTAGAGTCTTATAATGGTGAAGGAATGATGTACAAACACCGATTCAACTTATAGGACGATCCGAGTGAAATCCGTCCCGCTTAGAAAGAAAAGGAGGTTGGAGAGAAAGAAAAGTGTCATTTAGGAAGGCGTGGAATAGTTTCGTATGCTTTATAGTATTGTTTTCCATTAAAGTCTTATAGTGGTGAAGTAATGATCTACAAACACCGATCCAACTTATAAGACGATTCGAGTGAAATCCGTCCCACTTAGAAAGAAAAGGAGGCTGGAGAGAAGGTACAGGGCCAGTTAAAAGAGTGTGGACTATTTTCGTATGCTTTATAGTACTGTTGTCCATAAGACTCTTATAATGGTAAAGGAATGATGTACGAACAGCGATTTACCTTATAGGACGATCCGAGTGAAATCCGTCCCACAACGGAGAAAAAGGAGGTTGGAGAGAAAGAAGATTGTCAGTTAGGAAGGCGTGGACTATTTTGGTATGCTTTATTGTGTTGTTTTCCACAAGATTCTTATAGTGGTGAAGTACTGATGTACAAACATCGATTCAATTTATATGAGGATTCGAGTTAAATTCGTCCCACTTAATAAGAAAAGGAGGTTGGAGGGAAAGTACAAGGCCAGTTAGAAGAGTTTGGACTATTTTCATATGCTTTATAGTATTGGTGTCCATAAGAATCTTATGATGGTGAAGGAATGATGTACGAACCCCGATTTAACTTATAGGACGGTCCCAGTGAAATTCGTCCCAGTCAGAGAACAAAGGAGGTAGAAGAGAAAGAAAAGTGGCAGTTAGGAAGGTGGGGACTATCTTGGTATGCTTTTATAGTATTGTCTCCCATTAGAGTCTTATAATGGTGAAGGAATGATGTACAGACACCGATTCAACTTATAGGACGATCCGAGTGAAATCCGTCCCGCTTAGAAAGAAAAGGAGGTTGGAGAGAAAGAAAAGTGTCATTTAGGAAGGCGTGGAATAGTTTCGTATGCTTTATAGTATTGTTTTCCATTAAAGTCTTATAGTGGTGAAGTAATGATCTACAAACACCGATCCAACTTATAAGACGATTCGAGTGAAATCCGTCCCACTTAGAAAGAAAAGGAGGCTGGAGAGAAGGTACAGGGCCAGTTAAAAGAGTGTGGACTATTTTCGTATGCTTTATAGTACTGTTGTCCATAAGACTCTTATAATGGTAAAGGAATGATGTACGAACAGCGATTTACCTTATAGGACGATCCGAGTGAAATCCGTCCCACAACGGAGAAAAAGGAGGTTGGAGAGAAAGAAGATTGTCAGTTAGGAAGGCGTGGACTATTTTGGTATGCTTTATTGTGTTGTTTTCCACAAGATTCTTATAGTGGTGAAGTACTGATGTACAAACATCGATTCAATTTATATGAGGATTCGAGTTAAATTCGTCCCACTTAATAAGAAAAGGAGGTTGGAGGGAAAGTACAAGGCCAGTTAGAAGAGTTTGGACTATTTTCATATGCTTTATAGTATTGGTGTCCATAAGAATCTTATGATGGTGAAGGAATGATGTACGAACCCCGATTTAACTTATAGGACGATCCCAGTGAAATTCGTCCCAGTCAGAGAACAAAGGAGGTTGAAGAGAAAGAAAAGTGGCAGTTAGGAAGGTGGGGACTATCTTGGTATGCTTTTATAGTATTGTTTCCCATTAGAGTCTTATAATGGTGAAGGAATGATGTACAAACACCGATTCAACTTATAGGACGATCCGAGTGAAATCCGTCCCGCTTAGAAAGAAAAGGAGGTTGGAGAGAAAGAAAAGTGTCATTTAGGAAGGCGTGGAATAGTTTCGTATGCTTTATAGTATTGTTTTCCATTAAAGTCTTATAGTGGTGAAGTAATGATCTACAAACACCGATCCAACTTATAAGACGATTCGAGTGAAATCCGTCCCACTTAGAAAGAAAAGGAGGCTGGAGAGAAGGTACAGGGCCAGTTAAAAGAGTGTGGACTATTTTCGTATGCTTTATAGTACTGTTGTCCATAAGACTCTTATAATGGTAAAGGAATGATGTACGAACAGCGATTTACCTTATAGGACGATCCGAGTGAAATCCGTCCCACAACGGAGAAAAAGGAGGTTGGAGAGAAAGAAGATTGTCAGTTAGGAAGGCGTGGACTATTTTGGTATGCTTTATTGTGTTGTTTTCCACAAGATTCTTATAGTGGTGAAGTACTGATGTACAAACATCGATTCAATTTATATGAGGATTCGAGTTAAATTCGTCCCACTTAATAAGAAAAGGAGGTTGGAGGGAAAGTACAAGGCCAGTTAGAAGAGTTTGGACTATTTTCATATGCTTTATAGTATTGGTGTCCATAAGAATCTTATGATGGTGAAGGAATGATGTACGAACCCCGATTTAACTTATAGGACGATCCCAGTGAAATTCGTCCCAGTCAGAGAACAAAGGAGGTTGAAGAGAAAGAAAAGTGGCAGTTAGGAAGGTGGGGACTATCTTGGTATGCTTTTATAGTATTGTTTCCCATTAGAGTCTTATAATGGTGAAGGAATGATGTACAAACACCGATTCAACTTATAGGACGATCCGAGTGAAATCCGTCCCGCTTAGAAAGAAAAGGAGGTTGGAGAGAAAGAAAAGTGTCATTTAGGAAGGCGTGGAATAGTTTCGTATGCTTTATAGTATTGTTTTCCATTAAAGTCTTATAGTGGTGAAGTAATGATCTACAAACACCGATCCAACTTATAAGACGATTCGAGTGAAATCCGCCCCACTTAGAAAGAAAAGGAGGCTGGAGAGAAGGTACAGGGCCAGTTAAAAGAGTGTGGACTATTTTCGTATGCTTTATAGTACTGTTGTCCATAAGACTCTTATAATGGTAAAGGAATGATGTACGAACAGCGATTTACCTTATAGGACGATCCGAGTGAAATCCGTCCCACAACGGAGAAAAAGGAGGTTGGAGAGAAAGAAGATTGTCAGTTAGGAAGGCGTGGACTATTTTGGTATGCTTTATTGTGTTGTTTTCCACAAGATTCTTATAGTGGTGAAGTACTGATGTACAAACATCGATTCAATTTATATGAGGATTCGAGTTAAATTCGTCCCACTTAATAAGAAAAGGAGGTTGGAGGGAAAGTACAAGGCCAGTTAGAAGAGTTTGGACTATTTTCATATGCTTTATAGTATTGGTGTCCATAAGAATCTTATGATGGTGAAGGAATGATGTACGAACCCCGATTTAACTTATAGGACGATCCCAGTGAAATTCGTCCCAGTCAGAGAACAAAGGAGGTTGAAGAGAAAGAAAAGTGGCAGTTAGGAAGGTGGGGACTATCTTGGTATGCTTTTATAGTATTGTTTCCCATTAGAGTCTTATAATGGTGAAGGAATGATGTACAAACACCGATTCAACTTATAGGACGATCCGAGTGAAATCCGTCCCGCTTAGAAAGAAAAGGAGGTTGGAGAGAAAGAAAAGTGTCATTTAGGAAGGCGTGGAATAGTTTCGTATGCTTTATAGTATTGTTTTCCATTAAAGTCTTATAGTGGTGAAGTAATGATCTACAAACACCGATCCAACTTATAAGACGATTCGAGTGAAATCCGTCCCACTTAGAAAGAAAAGGAGGCTGGAGAGAAGGTACAGGGCCAGTTAAAAGAGTGTGGACTATTTTCGTATGCTTTATAGTACTGTTGTCCATAAGACTCTTATAATGGTAAAGGAATGATGTACGAACAGCGATTTACCTTATAGGACGATCCGAGTGAAATCCGTCCCACAACGGAGAAAAAGGAGGTTGGAGAGAAAGAAGATTGTCAGTTAGGAAGGCGTGGACTATTTTGGTATGCTTTATTGTGTTGTTTTCCACAAGATTCTTATAGTGGTGAAGTACTGATGTACAAACATCGATTCAATTTATATGAGGATTCGAGTTAAATTCGTCCCACTTAATAAGAAAAGGAGGTTGGAGGGAAAGTACAAGGCCAGTTAGAAGAGTTTGGACTATTTTCATATGCTTTATAGTATTGGTGTCCATAAGAATCTTATGATGGTGAAGGAATGATGTACGAACCCCGATTTAACTTATAGGACGATCCCAGTGAAATTCGTCCCAGTCAGAGAACAAAGGAGGTTGAAGAGAAAGAAAAGTGGCAGTTAGGAAGGTGGGGACTATCTTGGTATGCTTTTATAGTATTGTTTCCCATTAGAGTCTTATAATGGTGAAGGAATGATGTACAAACACCGATTCAACTTATAGGACGATCCGAGTGAAATCCGTCCCGCTTAGAAAGAAAAGGAGGTTGGAGAGAAAGAAAAGTGTCATTTAGGAAGGCGTGGAATAGTTTCGTATGCTTTATAGTATTGTTTTCCATTAAAGTCTTATAGTGGTGAAGTAATGATCTACAAACACCGATCCAACTTATAAGACGATTCGAGTGAAATCCGCCCCACTTAGAAAGAAAAGGAGGCTGGAGAGAAGGTACAGGGCCAGTTAAAAGAGTGTGGACTATTTTCGTATGCTTTATAGTACTGTTGTCCATAAGACTCTTATAATGGTAAAGGAATGATGTACGAACAGCGATTTACCTTATAGGACGATCCGAGTGAAATCCGTCCCACAACGGAGAAAAAGGAGGTTGGAGAGAAAGAAGATTGTCAGTTAGGAAGGCGTGGACTATTTTGGTATGCTTTATTGTGTTGTTTTCCACAAGATTCTTATAGTGGTGAAGTACTGATGTACAAACATCGATTCAATTTATATGAGGATTCGAGTTAAATTCGTCCCACTTAATAAGAAAAGGAGGTTGGAGGGAAAGTACAAGGCCAGTTAGAAGAGTTTGGACTATTTTCATATGCTTTATAGTATTGGTGTCCATAAGAATCTTATGATGGTGAAGGAATGATGTACGAACCCCGATTTAACTTATAGGACGATCCCAGTGAAATTCGTCCCAGTCAGAGAACAAAGGAGGTTGAAGAGAAAGAAAAGTGGCAGTTAGGAAGGTGGGGACTATCTTGGTATGCTTTTATAGTATTGTTTCCCATTAGAGTCTTATAATGGTGAAGGAATGATGTACAAACACCGATTCAACTTATAGGACGATCCGAGTGAAATCCGTCCCGCTTAGAAAGAAAAGGAGGTTGGAGAGAAAGAAAAGTGTCATTTAGGAAGGCGTGGAATAGTTTCGTATGCTTTATAGTATTGTTTTCCATTAAAGTCTTATAGTGGTGAAGTAATGATCTACAAACACCGATCCAACTTATAAGACGATTCGAGTGAAATCCGTCCCACTTAGAAAGAAAAGGAGGCTGGAGAGAAGGTACAGGGCCAGTTAAAAGAGTGTGGACTATTTTCGTATGCTTTATAGTACTGTTGTCCATAAGACTCTTATAATGGTAAAGGAATGATGTACGAACAGCGATTTACCTTATAGGACGATCCGAGTGAAATCCGTCCCACAACGGAGAAAAAGGAGGTTGGAGAGAAAGAAGATTGTCAGTTAGGAAGGCGTGGACTATTTTGGTATGCTTTATTGTGTTGTTTTCCACAAGATTCTTATAGTGGTGAAGTACTGATGTACAAACATCGATTCAATTTATATGAGGATTCGAGTTAAATTCGTCCCACTTAATAAGAAAAGGAGGTTGGAGGGAAAGTACAAGGCCAGTTAGAAGAGTTTGGACTATTTTCATATGCTTTATAGTATTGGTGTCCATAAGAATCTTATGATGGTGAAGGAATGATGTACGAACCCCGATTTAACTTATAGGACGATCCCAGTGAAATTCGTCTCAGTCAGAGAACAAAGGAGGTTGAAGAGAAAGAAAAGTGGCAGTTAGGAAGGTGGGGACTATCTTGGTATGCTTTTATAGTATTGTTTCCCATTAGAGTCTTATAATGGTGAAGGAATGATGTACAAACACCGATTCAACTTATAGGACGATCCGAGTGAAATCCGTCCCGCTTAGAAAGAAAAGGAGGTTGGAGAGAAAGAAAAGTGTCATTTAGGAAGGCGTGGAATAGTTTCGTATGCTTTATAGTATTGTTTTCCATTAAAGTCTTATAGTGGTGAAGTAATGATCTACAAACACCGATCCAACTTATAAGACGATTCGAGTGAAATCCGTCCCACTTAGAAAGAAAAGGAGGCTGGAGAGAAGGTACAGGGCCAGTTAAAAGAGTGTGGACTATTTTCGTATGCTTTATAGTACTGTTGTCCATAAGACTCTTATAATGGTGAAGGAATGATGTACGAACAGCGATTTACCTTATAGGACGATCCGAGTGAAATCCGTCCCACAACGGAGAAAAAGGAGGTTGGAGAGAAAGAAGATTGTCAGTTAGGAAGGCGTGGACTATTTTGGTATGCTTTATTGGGTTGTTTTCCACAAGATTCTTATAGTGGTGAAGTACTGATGTACAAACATCGATTCAATTTATATGAGGATTCGAGTTAAATTCGTCCCACTTAATAAGAAAAGGAGGTTGGAGGGAAAGTACAAGGCCAGTTAGAAGAGTTTGGACTATTTTCATATGCTTTATAGTATTGGTGTCCATAAGAATCTTATGATGGTGAAGGAATGATGTACGAACCCCGATTTAACTTATAGGACGATCCCAGTGAAATTCGTCTCAGTCAGAGAACAAAGGAGGTTGAAGAGAAAGAAAAGTGGCAGTTAGGAAGGTGGGGACTATCTTGGTATGCTTTTATAGTATTGTTTCCCATTAGAGTCTTATAATGGTGAAGGAATGATGTACAAACACCGATTCAACTTATAGGACGATCCGAGTGAAATCCGTCCCGCTTAGAAAGAAAAGGAGGTTGGAGAGAAAGAAAAGTGTCATTTAGGAAGGCGTGGAATAGTTTCGTATGCTTTATAGTATTGTTTTCCATTAAAGTCTTATAGTGGTGAAGTAATGATCTACAAACACCGATCCAACTTATAAGACGATTCGAGTGAAATCCGTCCCACTTAGAAAGAAAAGGAGGCTGGAGAGAAGGTACAGGGCCAGTTAAAAGAGTGTGGACTATTTTCGTATGCTTTATAGTACTGTTGTCCATAAGACTCTTATAATGGTAAAGGAATGATGTACGAACAGCGATTTACCTTATAGGACGATCCGAGTGAAATCCGTCCCACAACGGAGAAAAAGGAGGTTGGAGAGAAAGAAGATTGTCAGTTAGGAAGGCGTGGACTATTTTGGTATGCTTTATTGTGTTGTTTTCCACAAGATTCTTATAGTGGTGAAGTACTGATGTACAAACATCGATTCAATTTATATGAGGATTCGAGTTAAATTCGTCCCACTTAATAAGAAAAGGAGGTTGGAGGGAAAGTACAAGGCCAGTTAGAAGAGTTTGGACTATTTTCATATGCTTTATAGTATTGGTGTCCAAAAGAATCTTATGATGGTGAAGGAATGATGTACGAACCCCGATTTAACTTATAGGACGATCCCAGTGAAATTCGTCCCAGTCAGAGAACAAAGGAGGTTGAAGAGAAAGAAAAGTGGCAGTCAGGAAGGTGGGGACTATCTTGGTATGCTTTTATAGTATTGTTTCCCATTAGAGTCTTATAATGGTGAAGGAATGATGTACAAACACCGATTCAACTTATAGGACGATCCGAGTGAAATCCGTCCCGCTTAGAAAGAAAAGGAGGTTGGAGAGAAAGAAAAGTGTCATTTAGGAAGGCGTGGAATAGTTTCGTATGCTTTATAGTATTGTTTTCCATTAAAGTCTTTTAGTGGTGTAGTAATGATCTACAAACACCGATCCAACTTATAAGACGATTCGAGTGAAATCCGTCCCACTTAGAAAGAAAAGGAGGCTGGAGAGAAGGTACAGGGCCAGTTAAAAGAGTGTGGACTATTTTCGTATGCTTTATAGTACTGTTGTCCATAAGACTCTTATAATGGTGAAGGAATGATGTACGAACAGCGATTTACCTTATAGGACGATCCGAGTGAAATCCGTCCCACAACGGAGAAAAAGGAGGTTGGAGAGAAAGAAGATTGTCAGTTAGGAAGGCGTGGACTATTTTGGTATGCTTTATTGGGTTGTTTTCCACAAGATTCTTATAGTGGTGAAGTACTGATGTACAAACATCGATTCAATTTATATGAGGATTCGAGTTAAATTCGTCCCACTTAATAAGAAAAGGAGGTTGGAGAGAAAGTACAAGGCCAGTTAGAAGAGTTTGGACTATTTTCATATGCTTTATAGTATTGGTGTCCATAAGAATCTTATGATGGTGAAGGAATGATGTACGAACCCCGATTTAACTTATAGGACGATCCCAGTGAAATTCGTCCCAGTCAGAGAACAAAGGAGGTTGAAGAGAAAGAAAAGTGGCAGTTAGGAAGGTGGGGACTATCTTGGTATGCTTTTATAGTATTGTTTCCCATTAGAGTCTTATAATGGTGAAGGAATGATGTACAAACACCGATTCAACTTATAGGACGATCCGAGTGAAATCCGTCCCGCTTAGAAAGAAAAGGAGGTTGGAGAGAAAGAAAAGTGTCATTTAGGAAGGCGTGGAATAGTTTCGTATGCTTTATAGTATTGTTTTCCATTAAAGTCTTTTAGTGGTGTAGTAATGATCTACAAACACCGATCCAACTTATAAGACGATTCGAGTGAAATCCGTCCCACTTAGAAAGAAAAGGAGGCTGGAGAGAAGGTACAGGGCCAGTTAAAAGAGTGTGGACTATTTTCGTATGCTTTATAGTACTGTTGTCCATAAGACTCTTATAATGGTGAAGGAATGATGTACGAACAGCGATTTACCTTATAGGACGATCCGAGTGAAATCCGTCCCACAACGGAGAAAAAGGAGGTTGGAGAGAAAGAAGATTGTCAGTTAGGAAGGCGTGGACTATTTTGGTATGCTTTATTGGGTTGTTTTCCACAAGATTCTTATAGTGGTGAAGTACTGATGTACAAACATCGATTCAATTTATATGAGGATTCGAGTTAAATTCGTCCCACTTAATAAGAAAAGGAGGTTGGAGAGAAAGTACAAGGCCAGTTAGAAGAGTTTGGACTATTTTCATATGCTTTATAGTATTGGTGTCCATAAGAATCTTATGATGGTGAAGGAATGATGTACGAACCCCGATTTAACTTATAGGACGATCCCAGTGAAATTCGTCCCAGTCAGAGAACAAAGGAGGTTGAAGAGAAAGAAAAGTGGCAGTTAGGAAGGTGGGGACTATCTTGGTATGCTTTTATAGTATTGTTTCCCATTAGAGTCTTATAATGGTGAAGGAATGATGTACAAACACCGATTCAACTTATAGGACGATCCGAGTGAAATCTGTCCCGCTTAGAAAGAAAAGGAGGTTGGAGAGAAAGAAAAGTGTCATTTAGGAAGGCGTGGAATAGTTTCGTATGCTTTATAGTATTGTTTTCCATTAAAGTCTTTTAGTGGTGTAGTAATGATCTACAAACACCGATCCAACTTATAAGACGATTCGAGTGAAATCCGTCCCACTTAGAAAGAAAAGGAGGCTGGAGAGAAGGTACAGGGCCAGTTAAAAGAGTGTGGACTATTTTCGTATGCTTTATAGTACTGTTGTCCATAAGACTCTTATAATGGTAAAGGAATGATGTACGAACAGCGATTTACCTTATAGGACGATCCGAGTGAAATCCGTCCCACAACGGAGAAAAAGGAGGTTGGAGAGAAAGAAGATTGTCAGTTAGGAAGGCGTGGACTATTTTGGTATGCTTTATTGGGTTGTTTTCCACAAGATTCTTATAGTGGTGAAGTACTGATGTACAAACATCGATTCAATTTATATGAGGATTCGAGTTAAATTCGTCCCACTTAATAAGAAAAGGAGGTTGGAGAGAAAGTACAAGGCCAGTTAGAAGAGTTTGGACTATTTTCATATGCTTTATAGTATTGGTGTCCATAAGAATCTTATGATGGTGAAGGAATGATGTACGAACCCCGATTTAACTTATAGGACGATCCCAGTGAAATTCGTCCCAGTCAGAGAACAAAGGAGGTTGAAGAGAAAGAAAAGTGGCAGTTAGGAAGGTGGGGACTATCTTGGTATGCTTTTATAGTATTGTTTCCCATTAGAGTCTTATAATGGTGAAGGAATGATGTACAAACACCGATTCAACTTATAGGACGATCCGAGTGAAATCCGTCCCGCTTAGAAAGAAAAGGAGGTTGGAGAGAAAGAAAAGTGTCATTTAGGAAGGCGTGGAATAGTTTCGTATGCTTTATAGTATTGTTTTCCATTAAAGTCTTTTAGTGGTGTAGTAATGATCTACAAACACCGATCCAACTTATAAGACGATTCGAGTGAAATCCGTCCCACTTAGAAAGAAAAGGAGGCTGGAGAGAAGGTACAGGGCCAGTTAAAAGAGTGTGGACTATTTTCGTATGCTTTATAGTACTGTTGTCCATAAGACTCTTATAATGGTAAAGGAATGATGTACGAACAGCGATTTACCTTATAGGACGATCCGAGTGAAATCCGTCCCACAACGGAGAAAAAGGAGGTTGGAGAGAAAGAAGATTGTCAGTTAGGAAGGCGTGGACTATTTTGGTATGCTTTATTGGGTTGTTTTCCACAAGATTCTTATAGTGGTGAAGTACTGATGCACAAACATCGATTCAATTTATATGAGGATTCGAGTTAAATTCGTCCCACTTAATAAGAAAAGGAGGTTGGAGAGAAAGTACAAGGCCAGTTAGAAGAGTTTGGACTATTTTCATATGCTTTATAGTATTGGTGTCCATAAGAATCTTATGATGGTGAAGGAATGATGTACGAACCCCGATTTAACTTATAGGACGATCCCAGTGAAATTCGTCCCAGTCAGAGAACAAAGGAGGTTGAAGAGAAAGAAAAGTGGCAGTTAGGAAGGTGGGGACTATCTTGGTATGCTTTTATAGTATTGTTTCCCATTAGAGTCTTATAATGGTGAAGGAATGATGTACAAACACCGATTCAACTTATAGGACGATGCGAGTGAAATCCGTCCCGCTTAGAAAGAAAAGGAGGTTGGAGAGAAAGAAAAGTGTCATTTAGGAAGGCGTGGAATAGTTTCGTATGCTTTATAGTATTGTTTTCCATTAAAGTCTTTTAGTGGTGTAGTAATGATCTACAAACACCGATCCAACTTATAAGACGATTCGAGTGAAATCCGTCCCACTTAGAAAGAAAAGGAGGCTGGAGAGAAGGTACAGGGCCAGTTAAAAGAGTGTGGACTATTTTCGTATGCTTTATAGTACTGTTGTCCATAAGACTCTTATAATGGTAAAGGAATGATGTACGAACAGCGATTTACCTTATAGGACGATCCGAGTGAAATCCGTCCCACAACGGAGAAAAAGGAGGTTGGAGAGAAAGAAGATTGTCAGTTAGGAAGGCGTGGACTATTTTGGTATGCTTTATTGGGTTGTTTTCCACAAGATTCTTATAGTGGTGAAGTACTGATGCACAAACATCGATTCAATTTATATGAGGATTCGAGTTAAATTCGTCCCACTTAATAAGAAAAGGAGGTTGGAGAGAAAGTACAAGGCCAGTTAGAAGAGTTTGGACTATTTTCATATGCTTTATAGTATTGGTGTCCATAAGAATCTTATGATGGTGAAGGAATGATGTACGAACCCCGATTTAACTTATAGGACGATCCCAGTGAAATTCGTCCCAGTCAGAGAACAAAGGAGGTTGAAGAGAAAGAAAAGTGGCAGTTAGGAAGGTGGGGACTATCTTGGTATGCTTTTATAGTATTGTTTCCCATTAGAGTCTTATAATGGTGAAGGAATGATGTACAAACACCGATTCAACTTATAGGACGATCCGAGTGAAATCCGTCCCGCTTAGAAAGAAAAGGAGGTTGGAGAGAAAGAAAAGTGTCATTTAGGAAGGCGTGGAATAGTTTCGTATGCTTTATAGTATTGTTTTCCATTAAAGTCTTTTAGTGGTGTAGTAATGATCTACAAACACCGATCCAACTTATAAGACGATTCGAGTGAAATCCGTCCCACTTAGAAAGAAAAGGAGGCTGGAGAGAAGGTACAGGGCCAGTTAAAAGAGTGTGGACTATTTTCGTATGCTTTATAGTACTGTTGTCCATAAGACTCTTATAATGGTAAAGGAATGATGTACGAACAGCGATTTACCTTATAGGACGATCCGAGTGAAATCCGTCCCACAACGGAGAAAAAGGAGGTTGGAGAGAAAGAAGATTGTCAGTTAGGAAGGCGTGGACTATTTTGGTATGCTTTATTGGGTTGTTTTCCACAAGATTCTTATAGTGGTGAAGTACTGATGCACAAACATCGATTCAATTTATATGAGGATTCGAGTTAAATTCGTCCCACTTAATAAGAAAAGGAGGTTGGAGAGAAAGTACAAGGCCAGTTAGAAGAGTTTGGACTATTTTCATATGCTTTATAGTATTGGTGTCCATAAGAATCTTATGATGGTGAAGGAATGATGTACGAACCCCGATTTAACTTATAGGACGATCCCAGTGAAATTCGTCCCAGTCAGAGAACAAAGGAGGTTGAAGAGAAAGAAAAGTGGCAGTTAGGAAGGTGGGGACTATCTTGGTATGCTTTTATAGTATTGTTTCCCATTAGAGTCTTATAATGGTGAAGGAATGATGTACAAACACCGATTCAACTTATAGGACGATCCGAGTGAAATCCGTCCCGCTTAGAAAGAAAAGGAGGTTGGAGAGAAACAAAAGTGTCATTTAGGAAGGCGTGGAATAGTTTCGTATGCTTTATAGTATTGTTTTCCATTAAAGTCTTTTAGTGGTGTAGTAATGATCTACAAACACCGATCCAACTTATAAGACGATTCGAGTGAAATCCGTCCCACTTAGAAAGAAAAGGAGGCTGGAGAGAAGGTACAGGGCCAGTTAAAAGAGTGTGGACTATTTTCGTATGCTTTATAGTACTGTTGTCCATAAGACTCTTATAATGGTAAAGGAATGATGTACGAACAGCGATTTACCTTATAGGACGATCCGAGTGAAATCCGTCCCACAACGGAGAAAAAGGAGGTTGGAGAGAAAGAAGATTGTCAGTTAGGAAGGCGTGGACTATTTTGGTATGCTTTATTGGGTTGTTTTCCACAAGATTCTTATAGTGGTGAAGTACTGATGCACAAACATCGATTCAATTTATATGAGGATTCGAGTTAAATTCGTCCCACTTAATAAGAAAAGGAGGTTGGAGAGAAAGTACAAGGCCAGTTAGAAGAGTTTGGACTATTTTCATATGCTTTATAGTATTGGTGTCCATAAGAATCTTATGATGGTGAAGGAATGATGTACGAACCCCGATTTAACTTATAGGACGATCCCAGTGAAATTCGTCCCAGTCAGAGAACAAAGGAGGTTGAAGAGAAAGAAAAGTGGCAGTTAGGAAGGTGGGGACTATCTTGGTATGCTTTTATAGTATTGTTTCCCATTAGAGTCTTATAATGGTGAAGGAATGATGTACAAACACCGATTCAACTTATAGGACGATCCGAGTGAAATCCGTCCCGCTTAGAAAGAAAAGGAGGTTGGAGAGAAAGAAAAGTGTCATTTAGGAAGGCGTGGAATAGTTTCGTATGCTTTATAGTATTGTTTTCCATTAAAGTCTTTTAGTGGTGTAGTAATGATCTACAAACACCGATCCAACTTATAAGACGATTCGAGTGAAATCCGTCCCACTTAGAAAGAAAAGGAGGCTGGAGAGAAGGTACAGGGCCAGTTAAAAGAGTGTGGACTATTTTCGTATGCTTTATAGTACTGTTGTCCATAAGACTCTTATAATGGTAAAGGAATGATGTACGAACAGCGATTTACCTTATAGGACGATCCGAGTGAAATCCGTCCCACAACGGAGAAAAAGGAGGTTGGAGAGAAAGAAGATTGTCAGTTAGGAAGGCGTGGACTATTTTGGTATGCTTTATTGGGTTGTTTTCCACAAGATTCTTATAGTGGTGAAGTACTGATGCACAAACATCGATTCAATTTATATGAGGATTCGAGTTAAATTCGTCCCACTTAATAAGAAAAGGAGGTTGGAGAGAAAGTACAAGGCCAGTTAGAAGAGTTTGGACTATTTTCATATGCTTTATAGTATTGGTGTCCATAAGAATCTTATGATGGTGAAGGAATGATGTACGAACCCCGATTTAACTTATAGGACGATCCCAGTGAAATTCGTCCCAGTCAGAGAACAAAGGAGGTTGAAGAGAAAGAAAAGTGGCAGTTAGGAAGGTGGGGACTATCTTGGTATGCTTTTATAGTATTGTTTCCCATTAGAGTCTTATAATGGTGAAGGAATGATGTACAAACACCGATTCAACTTATAGGACGATCCGAGTGAAATCCGTCCCGCTTAGAAAGAAAAGGAGGTTGGAGAGAAAGAAAAGTGTCATTTAGGAAGGCGTGGAATAGTTTCGTATGCTTTATAGTATTGTTTTCCATTAAAGTCTTTTAGTGGTGTAGTAATGATCTACAAACACCGATCCAACTTATAAGACGATTCGAGTGAAATCCGTCCCACTTAGAAAGAAAAGGAGGCTGGAGAGAAGGTACAGGGCCAGTTAAAAGAGTGTGGACTATTTTCGTATGCTTTATAGTACTGTTGTCCATAAGACTCTTATAATGGTAAAGGAATGATGTACGAACAGCGATTTACCTTATAGGACGATCCGAGTGAAATCCGTCCCACAACGGAGAAAAAGGAGGTTGGAGAGAAAGAAGATTGTCAGTTAGGAAGGCGTGGACTATTTTGGTATGCTTTATTGGGTTGTTTTCCACAAGATTCTTATAGTGGTGAAGTACTGATGCACAAACATCGATTCAATTTATATGAGGATTCGAGTTAAATTCGTCCCACTTAATAAGAAAAGGAGGTTGGAGAGAAAGTACAAGGCCAGTTAGAAGAGTTTGGACTATTTTCATATGCTTTATAGTATTGGTGTCCATAAGAATCTTATGATGGTGAAGGAATGATGTACGAACCCCGATTTAACTTATAGGACGATCCCAGTGAAATTCGTCCCAGTCAGAGAACAAAGGAGGTTGAAGAGAAAGAAAAGTGGCAGTTAGGAAGGTGGGGACTATCTTGGTATGCTTTTATAGTATTGTTTCCCATTAGAGTCTTATAATGGTGAAGGAATGATGTACAAACACCGATTCAACTTATAGGACGATCCGAGTGAAATCCGTCCCGCTTAGAAAGAAAAGGAGGTTGGAGAGAAAGAAAAGTGTCATTTAGGAAGGCGTGGAATAGTTTCGTATGCTTTATAGTATTGTTTTCCATTAAAGTCTTTTAGTGGTGTAGTAATGATCTACAAACACCGATCCAACTTATAAGACGATTCGAGTGAAATTCGTCCCACTTAGAAGGAAAAGGAGGCTGGAGAGAAGGTACAGGGCCAGTTAAAAGAGTGTGGACTATTTTCGTATGCTTTATAGTACTGTTGTCCATAAGACTCTTATAATGGTAAAGGAATGATGTACGAACAGCGATTTACCTTATAGGACGATCCGAGTGAAATCCGTCCCACAACGGAGAAAAAGGAGGTTGGAGAGAAAGAAGATTGTCAGTTAGGAAGGCGTGGACTATTTTGGTATGCTTTATTGGGTTGTTTTCCACAAGATTCTTATAGTGGTGAAGTACTGATGTACAAACATCGATTCAATTTATATGAGGATTCAAGTTAAATTCGTCCCACTTAATAAGAAAAGGAGGTTGGAGAGAAAGTACAAGGCCAGTTAGAAGAGTTTGGACTATTTTCATATGCTTTATAGTATTGGTGTCCATAAGAATCTTATGATGGTGAAGGAATGATGTACAAACCCCGATTTAACTTATAGGACGATCCCAGTGAAATTCGTCCCAGTCAGAGAACAAAGGAGGTTGAAGAGAAAGAAAAGTGACAGTTAGGAAGGTGGGGACTATCTTGGTATGCTTTTATAGTATTGTTTCCCATTAGAGTCTTATAATGGTGAAGGAATGATGTACAAACACCGATTCAACTTATAGGACGATCCGAGTGAAATCCGTCCCGCTTAGAAAGAAAAGGAGGTTGGAGAGAAAGAAAAGTGTCATTTAGGAAGGCGTGGAATAGTTTCGTATGCTTTATAGTATTGTTTTCCATTAAAGTCTTTTAGTGGTGTAGTAATGATCTACAAACACCGATCCAACTTATAAGACGATTCGAGTGAAATCCGTCCCACTTAGAAGGAAAAGGAGGCTGGAGAGAAGGTACAGGGCCAGTTAAAAGAGTGTGGACTATTTTCGTATGCTTTATAGTACTGTTGTCCATAAGACTCTTATAATGGTAAAGGAATGATGTACGAACAGCGATTTACCTTATAGGACGATCCGAGTGAAATCCGTCCCACAACGGAGAAAAAGGAGGTTGGAGAGAAAGAAGATTGTCAGTTAGGAAGGCGTGGACTATTTTGGTATGCTTTATTGGGTTGTTTTCCACAAGATTCTTATAGTGGTGAAGTACTGATGCACAAACATCGATTCAATTTATATGAGGATTCGAGTTAAATTCGTCGCACTTAATAAGAAAAGGAGGTTGGAGAGAAAGTACAAGGCCAGTTAGAAGAGTTTGGACTATTTTCATATGCTTTATAGTATTGGTGTCCATAAGAATCTTATGATGGTGAAGGAATGATGTACAAACCCCGATTTAACTTATAGGACGATCCCTGTGAAATTCGTCCCAGTCAGAGAACAAAGGAGGTTGAAGAGAAAGAAAAGTGGCAGTTAGGAAGGTGGGGACTATCTTGGTATGCTTTTATAGTATTGTTTCCCATTAGAGTCTTATAATGGTGAAGGAATGATGTACAAACACCGATTCAACTTATAGGACGATCCGAGTGAAATCCGTCCCGCTTAGAAAGAAAAGGAGGTTGGAGAGAAAGAAAAGTGTCATTTAGGAAGGCGTGGAATAGTTTCGTATGCTTTATAGTATTGTTTTCCATTAAAGTCTTTTAGTGGTGTAGTAATGATCTACAAACACCGATCCAACTTATAAGACGATTCGAGTGAAATTCGTCCCACTTAGAAGGAAAAGGAGGCTGGAGAGAAGGTACAGGGCCAGTTAAAAGAGTGTGGACTATTTTCGTATGCTTTATAGTACTGTTGTCCATAAGACTCTTATAATGGTAAAGGAATGATGTACGAACAGCGATTTACCTTATAGGACGATCCGAGTGAAATCCGTCCCACAACGGAGAAAAAGGAGGTTGGAGAGAAAGAAGATTGTCAGTTAGGAAGGCGTGGACTATTTTGGTATGCTTTATTGGGTTGTTTTCCACAAGATTCTTATAGTGGTGAAGTACTGATGCACAAACATCGATTCAATTTATATGAGGATTCGAGTTAAATTCGTCCCACTTAATAAGAAAAGGAGGTTGGAGAGAAAGTACAAGGCCAGTTAGAAGAGTTTGGACTATTTTCATATGCTTTATAGTATTGGTGTCCATAAGAATCTTATGATGGTGAAGGAATGATGTACAAACCCCGATTTAACTTATAGGACGATCCCTGTGAAATTCGTCCCAGTCAGAGAACAAAGGAGGTTGAAGAGAAAGAAAAGTGGCAGTTAGGAAGGTGGGGACTATCTTGGTATGCTTTTATAGTATTGTTTCCCATTAGAGTCTTATAATGGTGAAGGAATGATGTACAAACACCGATTCAACTAATAGGACGATCCGAGTGAAATCCGTCCCGCTTAGAAAGAAAAGGAGGTTGGAGAGAAAGAAAAGTGTCATTTAGGAAGGCGTGGAATAGTTTCGTATGCTTTATAGTATTGTTTTCCATTAAAGTCTTTTAGTGGTGTAGTAATGATCTACAAACACCGATCCAACTTATAAGACGATTCGAGTGAAATCCGTCCCACTTAGAAGGAAAAGGAGGCTGGAGAGAAGGTACAGGGCCAGTTAAAAGAGTGTGGACTATTTTCGTATGCTTTATAGTACTGTTGTCCATAAGACTCTTATAATGGTAAAGGAATGATGTACGAACAGCGATTTACCTTATAGGACGATCCGAGTGAAATCCGTCCCACAACGGAGAAAAAGGAGGTTGGAGAGAAAGAAGATTGTCAGTTAGGAAGGCGTGGACTATTTTGGTATGCTTTATTGGGTTGTTTTCCACAAGATTCTTATAGTGGTGAAGTACTGATGTACAAACATCGATTCAATTTATATGAGGATTCGAGTTAAATTCGTCCCACTTAATAAGAAAAGGAGGTTGGAGAGAAAGTACAAGGCCAGTTAGAAGAGTTTGGACTATTTTCATATGCTTTATAGTATTCGTGTCCATAAGAATCTTATGATGGTGAAGGAATGATGTACAAACCCCGATTTAACTTATAGGACGATCCCAGTGAAATTCGTCCCAGTCAGAGAACAAAGGAGGTTGAAGAGAAAGAAAAGTGGCAGTTAGGAAGGTGGGGACTATCTTGGTATGCTTTTATAGTATTGTTTCCCATTAGAGTCTTATAATGGTGAAGAAATGATGTACAAACACCGATTCAACTTATAGGACGATCCGAGTGAAATCCGTCCCGCTTAGAAAGAAAAGGAGGTTGGAGAGAAACAAAAGTGTCATTTAGGAAGGCGTGGAATAGTTTCGTATGCTTTATAGTATTGTTTTCCATTAAAGTCTTTTAGTGGTGTAGTAATGATCTACAAACACCGATCCAACTTATAAGACGATTCGAGTGAAATCCGTCCCACTTAGAAAGAAAAGGAGGCTGGAGAGAAGGTACAGGGCCAGTTAAAAGAGTGTGGACTATTTTCGTATGCTTTATAGTACTGTTGTCCATAAGACTCTTATAATGGTAAAGGAATGATGTACGAACAGCGATTTACCTTATAGGACGATCCGAGTGAAATCCGTCCCACAACGGAGAAAAAGGAGGTTGGAGAGAAAGAAGATTGTCAGTTAGGAAGGCGTGGACTATTTTGGTATGCTTTATTGGGTTGTTTTCCACAAGATTCTTATAGTGGTGAAGTACTGATGCACAAACATCGATTCAATTTATATGAGGATTCGAGTTAAATTCGTCCCACTTAATAAGAAAAGGAGGTTGGAGAGAAAGTACAAGGCCAGTTAGAAGAGTTTGGACTATTTTCATATGCTTTATAGTATTGGTGTCCATAAGAATCTTATGATGGTGAAGGAATGATGTACAAACCCCGATTTAACTTATAGGACGATCCCAGTGAAATTCGTCCCAGTCAGAGAACAAAGGAGGTTGAAGAGAAAGAAAAGTGGCAGTTAGGAAGGTGGGGACTATCTTGGTATGCTTTTATAGTATTGTTTCCCATTAGAGTCTTATAATGGTGAAGGAATGATGTACAAACACCGATTCAACTTATAGGACGATCCGAGTGAAATCCGTCCCGCTTAGAAAGAAAAGGAGGTTGGAGAGAAACAAAAGTGTCATTTAGGAAGGCGTGGAATAGTTTCGTATGCTTTATAGTATTGTTTTCCATTAAAGTCTTTTAGTGGTGTAGTAATGATCTACAAACACCGATCCAACTTATAAGACGATTCGAGTGAAATCCGTCCCACTTAGAAAGAAAAGGAGGCTGGAGAGAAGGTACAGGGCCAGTTAAAAGAGTGTGGACTATTTTCGTATGCTTTATAGTACTGTTGTCCATAAGACTCTTATAATGGTAAAGGAATGATGTACGAACAGCGATTTACCTTATAGGACGATCCGAGTGAAATCCGTCCCACAACGGAGAAAAAGGAGGTTGGAGAGAAAGAAGATTGTCAGTTAGGAAGGCGTGGACTATTTTGGTATGCTTTATTGGGTTGTTTTCCACAAGATTCTTATAGTGGTGAAGTACTGATGTACAAACATCGATTCAATTTATATGAGGATTCGAGTTAAATTCGTCCCACTTAATAAGAAAAGGAGGTTGGAGAGAAAGTACAAGGCTAGTTAGAAGAGTTTGGACTATTTTCATATGCTTTATAGTATTGGTGTCCATAAGAATCTTATGATGGTGAAGGAATGATGTACAAACCCCGATTTAACTTATAAGATTGCTAATCAGAGGAAAGCTCTTAATAATATAGTTTCCATAACTAGAGAGGATGGCACTGTTCTGACTGATAAAGGTGATGTTAGTAGAGAGATTGTGGGATTTTACAAGAATCTTTTTGCTAAGAGAGATGAAGTCAGAATCCCGGTTTTAAATGAGTTTATTCAACACCCTATTTCTCTAGAGCAAAGTATGGACATGAATAGAGATGTGACTAGAGAAGAAATCAAAGCTACCTTCCTTGCTATAAAAGATGACAAAGCCCCAGGACCGGATGGTTTGAATGCAGTGTTTTATAAGGCGGCCTGGGATGTTATTGGCAATGAGGTGGTGGATGCCATAATGGATTTCTTTGCTTCAGGTCAATTGCTTTCTGAAGTAAACTGTACTTCCATTTCTCTCATTCCCAAAGTTGATAATCCTACTAAAGTGACGGAGTTCAGGCCTATTTCAGTATGCAATGTGTTGTATAAATGCATAGCAAAAATTATTGCTAATAGGTTGAAACCCATTCTTGACTCGAGTATAAGTGCAAATCAATCTGGGTTTGTTCCGGGTAGGAGTATTTGTGATAACGTTCTGCTAGCTCAAGAGATATTACTCCATTACCATAAAGATGAGTCTCCAGCTAGAGTTGCTATGAAAATTGACTTGACTAAAGCTTATGACTCTGTTTCTTGGGATTTTTTGGGTGAGGTATTGAAGTGTTTTGGATTGCCTGATAGAGTTAGAGGTTGGATTCTTACTTGTTGCTCTTCTCCTAAGTTCTCTATAAATATTAATGGGGCTCTTGAAGGGTTTTTCAAAGGGGGAAGAGGGCTTAGGCAAGGGGACCCTATGTCTCCTTATCTTTTTGTGATGTGTATGGAAGTTCTCTCAGGGATGTTGAATAAACTGGGGAAAAATGACTCTTTTAAGTTCCACGCCAAATGTAAAAAATTGGAGATTAATCATTTGATGTTTGCTGATGACCTATTCCTCTTTTGTGAGGGTAGTGAAAATTCAGTGAACTGTATGCTGGATGTTTTGAGGAAGTTTAGTGATTTTTCAGGTTTAATTCCTAATACTTCAAAGAGCTCCATTTTTACATCGGGTGTGGAAGGTAGAGTCTTAGAAAATATAATCCTTGGGACCAACTTTTCAATTGGAAAATTACCTGTCAAGTATTTAGGGGTGCCTCTGATTTCTTCAAAGCTTAATGCAGCTGACTGTCAAGAGCTAGTATTGAAAATTACCAGAAGGGTTCAGGCTTGGAATTGCAGATTCCTTTCCTTTGCGGGTAGGTTACAATTGATTGCCTCAGTGCTGTTTTCAGTTCAGGTTTATTGGAGTTCTACTTATATCCTTCCAAAATCTGTGTTTAAACAACTGAATGAGATAATGAGGAAATTCTTATGGAAAGGGGCTGATTTGAAGAGTGGTGGTGAGAAGTTGGCATGGGCTAAAGTGTGTTTGCCGAAAGATGAAGGGGGCTTAGGATTAAAGGATTTGATAGCTTGGAATGTGGCAGCTATTGGTAAGCAGTTATGGAACCTGTTACAGCCTATTCCCACTAACCTCTGGAGCAAGTGGGCAAGGATTGAGCTCATGAAAGACCAAAATTTCTGGCTGCTTAAGGTCCCGGATAAAAGATCTTGGTCATGGAAGAAGATAATGGGTCTAAGAGATACATTTAGACAATACATTGAGTACAAGGTTGGGAATGGCGATAATATTCTTCTTTGGCATGATGATTGGTTGTATCCCAATTCTATTGTAGAAAAACATGGGGATAGGATCAGGTATGATTCTGGGTTAAGAAACAATTGTAAAGTCAATGCCATAATCAGAAATGGGCAATGGTACCCTCCTTTTGCAAACTCTCACAAATTAATGGAGTTAAGAGATGATATTGCAATCCTCCCCCCTCCTGATTGCCATGATGTTGACACTTTGATTTGGAAGCCTACCAAGGGTAAGTATTCTATTAGTTCGGCTTGGAATTTGTTAAGGAACAGGGATAGTCAAGTTAAATGGTACAAGACTGTGTGGTTCCCAAATAATATTCCAAGACATGCTTTCATTTTATGGACTTTAATTCATAATAGGATGCAAACTGAAGATAAATTGGTCATTTATGGGTTACTTCAGCAACAAAAATGTGTCTTCTGTGACTTACCGTGTGAAAACAGGGAACATCTATTTTTTGAATGCAGTTTCTCTTCTCAAGTTTGGTCTTCGGTTGCTATTGAAAATGGTTTGAAGCAAGTTGGGAAGAAGTGGGTGGATATAGTAAATTGGTGCAATGACCATTGTACTAACAATACTTTAAAGGCATGTGTTACCAAACTCGCATTGGCTGCAAGTGTTTACATCTTATGGAGGGAGAGAAACCTCACGTTGTATGCAGGAGAGTTTAAACAGGAGGTTCAACTTGTTCAGGAGATAAATTCTTCTGTCAAATTTAGATTGTATCACTTGTTGGATATTCAAAATGGAGATAGAGTTTCAAGCAATGGGTGAGGGAATATTTGCTTAGTCTTCCTGGAATTTATGTTCTGGGTTTGTGTTTGGATGAGTGGTAAAGAGTCAGTGTTTATGGGATTATGGTTCAGGAAATGGTTCAGACTTCGTGGGAGGTGCTTTGTGATCTTTTTTATAAATGTTGCATTATCTTTTGATCCATTTGTTTATACTGTGCAGATTTATAAGTGGGTTGCTGAAGTTCAAGGGGTTCGGATGGCTATGAAGACTCTCGCTGTGATAGAAATTAATTTATGTAATCTGATGAAGATAATGTATATTATATTTGTGGGGAGGTGCTCTAGAGATATGTTAAACATTGGTTCCTATAGTCTTATGTTTTATCAGACTTGTTTTATTGTTGTAAGGGTTATGGTGATTCTCTTGTATAATCCCCTGTGTTTAGAGTTAAGCTTAACTCTCTGGTGGGTTTGGGGGTATGCCCCAAGTATTTTGTAGGCTTCTCGCCATTTTTTAATTTTCTATAATACTGACTTACTTTTCAAAAAAAAAAAAAAAAAAAAGTGGCAGTTAGGAAGGTGGGAACTATCTTGGTATGCTTTTATAGTATTGTTTCCCATTAGAGTCTTATAATGGTGAAGGAATGATGTACAAACACCGATTCAACTTATAGGACGATCCGAGTGAAATTCGTCCCGCTTAGAAAGAAAAGGAGGTTGGAGAGAAAGAAAAGTGTCATTTAGGAAGGCGTGGAATAGTTTCGTATGCTTTATAGTATTGTTTTCCATTAAAGTCTTTTAGTGGTGTAGTAATGATCTACAAACACCGATCCAACTTATAAGACGATTCGAGTGAAATCCGTCCCACTTAGAAAGAAAAGGAGGCTGGAGAGAAGGTACAGGGCCAGTTAAAAGAGTGTGGACTATTTTCGTATGCTTTATAGTACTGTTGTCCATAAGACTCTTATAATGGTAAAGGAATGATGTACGAACAGCGATTTACCTTATAGGACGATCCGAGTGAAATCCGTCCCACAACGGAGAAAAAGGAGGTTGGAGAGAAAGAAGATTGTCAGTTAGGAAGGCGTGGACTATTTTGGTATGCTTTATTGGGTTGTTTTCCACAAGATTCTTATAGTGGTGAAGTACTGATGTACAAACATCGATTCAATTTATATGAGGATTCGAGTTAAATTCGTCCCACTTAATAAGAAAAGGAGGTTGGAGAGAAAGTACAAGGCCAGTTAGAAGAGTTTGGACTATTTTCATATGCTTTATAGTATTGGTGTCCATAAGAATCTTATGATGGTGAAGGAATGATGTACAAACCCCGATTTAACTTATAGGACGATCCCAGTGAAATTCGTCCCAGTCAGAGAACAAAGGAGGTTGAAGAGAAAGAAAAGTGGCAGTTAGGAAGGTGGGGACTATCTTGGTATGCTTTTATAGTATTGTTTCCCATTAGAGTCTTATAATGGTGAAGGAATGATGTACAAACACCGATTCAACTTATAGGACGATCCGAGTGAAATCCGTCCCGCTTAGAAAGAAAAGGAGGTTGGAGAGAAAGAAAAGTGTCATTTAGGAAGGCGTGGAATAGTTTCGTATGCTTTATAGTATTGTTTTCCATTAAAGTCTTTTAGTGGTGTAGTAATGATCTACAAACACCGATCCAACTTATAAGACGATTCGAGTGAAATCCGTCCCACTTAGAAAGAAAAGGAGGCTGGAGAGAAGGTACAGGGCCAGTTAAAAGAGTGTGGACTATTTTCGTATGCTTTATAGTACTGTTGTCCATAAGACTCTTATAATGGTAAAGGAATGATGTACGAACAGCGATTTACCTTATAGGACGATCCGAGTGAAATCCGTCCCACAACGGAGAAAAAGGAGGTTGGAGAGAAAGAAGATTGTCAGTTAGGAAGGCGTGGACTATTTTGGTATGCTTTATTGGGTTGTTTTCCACAAGATTCTTATAGTGGTGAAGTACTGATGTACAAACATCGATTCAATTTATATGAGGATTCGAGTTAAATTCGTCCCACTTAATAAGAAAAGGAGGTTGGAGAGAAAGTACAAGGCCAGTTAGAAGAGTTTGGACTATTTTCATATGCTTTATAGTATTGGTGTCCATAAGAATCTTATGATGGTGAAGGAATGATGTATGAACCCCGATTTAACTTATAGGACGATCCCAGTGAAATTCGTCCCAGTCAGAGAACAAAGGAGGTTGAAGAGAAAGAAAAGTGGCAGTTAGGAAGGTGGGGACTATCTTGGTATGCTTTAATAAGAAAAGGAGGTTGGAGAGAAAGTACAAGGCCAGTTAGAAGAGTTTGGACTATTTTCATATGCTTTATAGTATTGGTGTCCATAAGAATCTTATGATGGTGAAGGAATGATGTACAAACCCCGATTTAACTTATAGGACGATCCCAGTGAAATTCGTCCCAGTCAGAGAACAAAGGAGGTTGAAGAGAAAGAAAAGTGGCAGTTAGGAAGGTGGGGACTATCTTGGTATGCTTTTATAGTATTGTTTCCCATTAGAGTCTTATAATGGTGAAGGAATGATGTACAAACACCGATTCAACTTATAGGACGATCCGAGTGAAATCCGTCCCGCTTAGAAAGAAAAGGAGGTTGGAGAGAAAGAAAAGTGTCATTTAGGAAGGCGTGGAATAGTTTCGTATGCTTTATAGTATTGTTTTCCATTAAAGTCTTTTAGTGGTGTAGTAATGATCTACAAACACCGATCCAACTTATAAGACGATTCGAGTGAAATCCGTCCCACTTAGAAAGAAAAGGAGGCTGGAGAGAAGGTACAGGGCCAGTTAAAAGAGTGTGGACTATTTTCGTATGCTTTATAGTACTGTTGTCCATAAGACTCTTATAATGGTAAAGGAATGATGTACGAACAGCGATTTACCTTATAGGACGATCCGAGTGAAATCCGTCCCACAACGGAGAAAAAGGAGGTTGGAGAGAAAGAAGATTGTCAGTTAGGAAGGCGTGGACTATTTTGGTATGCTTTATTGGGTTGTTTTCCACAAGATTCTTATAGTGGTGAAGTACTGATGTACAAACATCGATTCAATTTATATGAGGATTCGAGTTAAATTCGTCCCACTTAATAAGAAAAGGAGGTTGGAGAGAAAGTACAAGGCCAGTTAGAAGAGTTTGGACTATTTTCATATGCTTTATAGTATTGGTGTCCATAAGAATCTTATGATGGTGAAGGAATGATGTATGAACCCCGATTTAACTTATAGGACGATCCCAGTGAAATTCGTCCCAGTCAGAGAACAAAGGAGGTTGAAGAGAAAGAAAAGTGGCAGTTAGGAAGGTGGGGACTATCTTGGTATGCTTTAATAAGAAAAGGAGGTTGGAGAGAAAGTACAAGGCCAGTTAGAAGAGTTTGGACTATTTTCATATGCTTTATAGTATTGGTGTCCATAAGAATCTTATGATGGTGAAGGAATGATGTACAAACCCCGATTTAACTTATAGGACGATCCCAGTGAAATTCGTCCCAGTCAGAGAACAAAGGAGGTTGAAGAGAAAGAAAAGTGGCAGTTAGGAAGGTGGGGACTATCTTGGTATGCTTTTATAGTATTGTTTCCCATTAGAGTCTTATAATGGTGAAGGAATGATGTACAAACACCGATTCAACTTATAGGACGATCCGAGTGAAATCCGTCCCGCTTAGAAAGAAAAGGAGGTTGGAGAGAAAGAAAAGTGTCATTTAGGAAGGCGTGGAATAGTTTCGTATGCTTTATAGTATTGTTTTCCATTAAAGTCTTTTAGTGGTGTAGTAATGATCTACAAACACCGATCCAACTTATAAGACGATTCGAGTGAAATCCGTCCCACTTAGAAAGAAAAGGAGGCTGGAGAGAAGGTACAGGGCCAGTTAAAAGAGTGTGGACTATTTTCGTATGCTTTATAGTACTGTTGTCCATAAGACTCTTATAATGGTAAAGGAATGATGTACGAACAGCGATTTACCTTATAGGACGATCCGAGTGAAATCCGTCCCACAACGGAGAAAAAGGAGGTTGGAGAGAAAGAAGATTGTCAGTTAGGAAGGCGTGGACTATTTTGGTATGCTTTATTGGGTTGTTTTCCACAAGATTCTTATAGTGGTGAAGTACTGATGTACAAACATCGATTCAATTTATATGAGGATTCGAGTTAAATTCGTCCCACTTAATAAGAAAAGGAGGTTGGAGAGAAAGTACAAGGCCAGTTAGAAGAGTTTGGACTATTTTCATATGCTTTATAGTATTGGTGTCCATAAGAATCTTATGATGGTGAAGGAATGATGTACGAACCCCGATTTAACTTATAGGACGATCCCAGTGAATTTCGTCCCAGTCAGAGAACAAAGGAGGTTGAAGAGAAAGAAAAGTGGTAGTTAGGAAGGTGGGGACTATCTTGGTATGCTTTTATAGTATTGTTTCCCATTAGAGTCTTATAATGGTGAAGGAATGATGTACAAACACCGATTCAACTTATAGGACGATCCGAGTGAAATCCGTCCCACTTAGAAAGAAAAGGAGGTTGGAGAGAAAGAAAAGTGTCATTTAGGACGAACTGCTCGTTAGTGGTCCTGCGAGAAAAACCCAACAGGTTGCTGGTGTCGGGAACGAAGGTGGGAAGTGCGGCGACTGTGTTTCTTCTTCGGCAACCATCAAGCGAACCTGAAGTCTGAGTAAGGTTTCGCTGCTGAGCCATTCACAGCTGCGTGGTGCGAAGAGGAAGGGCGTGCGACGATACGGTGGACGTGGGTCGCTTGTCGGTTCCTGGTTCAGACGCAGGCCTGCTGCTCGGCGGTTCATGTTTTGGGGGCGGCGCTACCCTGAAAGCTGAGTAAGGGGTGTGCAGGTCGTGATAGCCGGTTTCGTTCTTTGGGTGATTCTTGGTTTCGAGGAGACGGCGCGTCATAGCCGGTTCTTCAGACGAAGTTCGCCGGCGATCGTGACTCTCCAGTTTCGTCCGCTGAAGATTGCGGTGCAGTGAGCAGAGCCTGTAGCCGTGCAACCTGTAGCTGTTCAGCAACTGCTTGCCGAAGCTGTTTCAAAGCTAAGTCGTGGAGCAGAGTCACGAAGCTTTGTACAAGTTGCCAGTTTTGCCGAAGCTGAAATTTACAAAGTTGATATCCTGAAACAGTACAAGCTGTTTTTCTGAAATTGCTGTTATTGTTGGCTGATGTTGTGCTGTCTCGACAAAGGTGATAAGCTTAATTTGTGCTGTGGTAGGTTTGGGTAAGGTTTTCATTTTTTTTTTTTTTTTTTTTTTTTTTTTTTTTGCCCTTTTATTTTTGTTGCAAGGGTTGCTGCCTTGGTGTTTGGTGAGGGTTGGTGCCCTATTCGTGTTTTTTTATTTTTTTTATTTTTTATTTTTATTTTTTCTATTTTATTGTTGGGTTGGTGCCCATTTTTTCTGTTGCAAGGGTTGCTGCCCTGGTGATTGGTGAGGGTTGGTGCCCTATTTGTGTTTTTTTTCTTTTCTCTTTTATGAGTCTGGTTATGGGGGATGCTGCTGAGATGGAGCGTCTGAATAAACTGGTTGAGAAGCTCAGTAATGAACTGAATGAGCAGTATAAGGTTAAGTCTGGAATTCTTGAGGGTGATAATAAAATATTACACAATGTTTCACAACAGGGGTCTCCTAAAAAAGGTAAGGATTCTGTGATAGAAGTAGTTTCCGGTGGGGTTTCAAATGATCACCAAGTGTATGTAGAAAGGTCTGAAATTAATCTGTGTGCTGAGGGTACAAAGGTTGTTGTTCCTTCAGTCTCTTCGATGAATGGGAATTTTTCTGGGGTGAGTGAAAACTTGCCGAAGATAGGGGGTGAGGAAGGTACTGTTAAACCTACTTTGTCATGGGCAGATACTCTTATTAAAAATATTTCAAAGAACAAAATGCAATTAAAATACTTCCCACAAGCTGTGAAAGATAAAATTGTTGAGATACCTTATGATGTCGAAATGAAGGGGTGTTATTTGTGGAGGGATTGCTTAGTGGGTTATTGTATGGATAGGAAACTACCATTCCCAACTGTAAATTCCATTGCAAAGAGACTCTGGGGTAAAAATGGGATGACTGAGGTTATGAGCCTTGATAGGGGTTTCTTTTTGTTCAAGTTTGATAGTGCTGAAAGTAGTAATTCTATTATAGAAAGCGGACCTTGGCATTTTGCAAACCAGCTTATGGTGTTGCAAAAGTGGAGGCCTGATCTTGCTATCTATAAACAAGGGTTAAAAAGTGTTCCAATATGGGCTAAATTTTATCATATTCCATTACAATTGTGGACTCCGGATGGGTTGGGTTATATAGCTAGCATTTTGGGGAGACCTCTATATACTGATTCTCAAACTGATGATAGGGGTAGATTAAATTATGCCAGGATGTGTATTGAGGTTGATATTAAAGCTGAATTTCCGTCTGAGGTAGGGGTCAAGTTGGCTGATGGGAGAATTGTTACTATTGGTGTTGAATATCAATGGGTTCCCATGAAATGTGAACACTGTGAGATTTTTGGACATTCTTCCAAAAATTGTGTTAAAATGAAAGTCCAAAATGCTATTCAAAAAACTAAAGAGATTAAGAAAGAATGGGTTGTTGTGGGGAAGAAAGTTGGAGAAACAAGTAATTCTGATGCAATAAATCAGGAGCAGGTCAATGGTATACCTAAAGATATTCAGAATTCAGGAATTAATGTAGTTGAGGTTGAGAATATTGTTGAGTCAAATGAATTAAAAAATCATGAGGTTCAGGTGAATGTAAATGAGTTGAAGATAGAGGTACCTAGGGATACTACAAATGTTCTTTCCCCTAATAAATTCGCATGCTTGGGGGATTTTGATGATGGGGAGATAATGGAGGATTGGGGAATTGATACCGATAATGAAAAGGAAGGTTTTATACATGAACCAGGGGGAAAGGTAGAGGAAGAGAAACATGTTCATAAAGTTGGAGAAAATCCTCTGATTAATATAAAAGAGAAAGGGAGTGAGAGCCCAACTTCTTTGTTGTTTTCAGGTGTTGGTAGGATGGGACCCATTTCTAACAAGAAATTTAAAACTAAAAGGGTCTTGAAAAGAGAGGAAAGAGGGGGAGATCAGTCTGCTCAAAATTAGTTTCCCATATGAATTGCTATATTTGGAATGTTCGTGGTCTTAATGGGGAGGTGAAACAGAAGGAAATAAAGTTAATGATTAATTCTCTCGATATTTCTATTTTTTGTTTGATTGAAACAAAGGTTTTAAAGCACAATGTTGATAAGGTGTTGAAAGTGATTTGCCCAGGTTGGAGGTTAGTTAATAATTATGATTTTGCGGATTTGGGGAGATTATGGATTTGTTGGGACCCAAAG
This sequence comes from Cornus suecica, assembly GCA_963922005.1. Taxonomy (NCBI): domain Eukaryota; kingdom Viridiplantae; phylum Streptophyta; class Magnoliopsida; order Cornales; family Cornaceae; genus Cornus; species Cornus suecica. Next base: position 52,810,117 of record OY998242.1, on the reverse strand, counting down.
AAGATGGATGTGGATTTATTAAAGGGCAGTGCTCAATTTCTTCATTGTAAAGTGAGTACTGTTGATAATAAATGCAACTGTTTTGCTACCTTTATTTATGGAAGTAATGATTATATTGAGAGAAGGATTTTATGGAAAGAGCTTTTTGATATTTCCATGGCTTTAAAGAACACCCCTTGGGTTTGTGCAGGTGATTTAAATGCTATTAGATATCAGCATGAGAAATGGGGTGGGGATGAGAAGTGGAATGCAAAAATGAGGGAATGTGGTCAGGCTCTAGACAAAGCAGGATTAATGGATTTGAAGTATAATGGTATCAAATTTTCTTGGTCCAATGGTCATGTGTTTAGTAAGCTGGATAGATGCTTAGTGAATTCAGCTTGGGTTGATTATTTTCAAACCACTGAAGTTTATTTTTTGCCTCCAGGGGTTTCGGATCATGCTTGTATTACGGTTAAAATTCCTATGGAGGTAGAGAGGGTTAAAAGACCGTTTAGATTCAACAATTTTTTAACTAAACATGAAAAGTTTACTCAAGTGGTGAGAGAAGCTTGGAATGGCCAGGTTACGGGGAGTAAAATGTTTGTGGTAAGTCAGAAGCTGAAAATGGTAAAGAATGCTTTGAAAATTCTTAATAAAACACACTTTGATAATTTACCAAGTCAAGTTTCTGAAGTTAGGAAAAAGTTATTGAACATTCAATGCTTGGTGGATATGGATCCTGGAAATCAAGAGTTTCAAAGAATTGAAAAAGATAGTCTTAAGCAATTTTACAAAGTGTCAAATGCGGAGGAATGTTTATATAGACAGTTATCTAGGATTCAATGGCTGAGGCTAGGAGATCAAAACACCAGTTATTTTCATAAGATAGCAAATCAGAGAAAATTTCATAACAATATTGTTTCCATAACTAAAGAGGATGGCACAGTCCTGACTGATAAAAGTGAAGTTAATAGAGAGATTGTGGGATTTTACAAGAGTCTTTTTGCCAAGAGAGGAGAGGTCAGGATCCCTGTGTTGAATGAGTTTATTCAACATCCTATTTCTCTTGAGCAAGGTAGGGACATGAATAGAGATGTGACCAGAGAAGAAATCAAAGCTACTTTCCTTGCTATAAAAGATGACAAAGCTCCAGGGCCGGATGGTCTGAATGCTGTGTTTTATAAGGCTGCCTGGGATGTCATTGGAAATGAGGTGGTAGATGCCATTATGGATTTTTTTGCTTCAGGTCAGTTGCTTTCTGAGTTAAATTGTACTTCCATCTCTCTTATTCCCAAAGTGGATAATCCTACTAAAGTGACAGAGTTTAGGCCTATTTCAGTTTGCAATGTGTTGTATAAATGCATAGCTAAAATTATTGCTAATAGGCTGAAGCCCATTCTAGATTCGTGTATAAGTGCAAATCAATCAGGGTTTGTTCCTGGTAGGAGTATTTGTGATAATATTTTGCTAGCTCAAGAGATATTACTCCATTACCATAAAGATGAGTCCCCAGCTAGAGTTGCCATGAAAATTGATTTGACTAAAGCTTATGATTCTGTCTCTTGGGATTTTTTGGGTGAGGTGTTGAAGTGTTTTGGGTTGCCTGAAAGAGTTAGAGGTTGGATTCTTACTTGTTGCTCTTCTCCTAAGTTCTCTATTAATATTAATGGAGCTCTTGAAGGGTTTTTCAAAGGGGGAAGAGGGCTTAGGCAAGGGGACCCTATGTCTCCTTATCTTTTTGTGATGTGTATGGAAGTTCTCTCAGGAATGTTGAATAAGTTGGGGAAAAATGACTCGTTTAAGTTCCATGCCAAATGTAAAAAATTGGAGATTAATCACTTGATGTTTGCTGATGACCTATTCCTCTTCTGTGAGGGTAGTGAAAATTCAGTGAATTGTATGCTGGATGTATTGAGGAAGTTTAGTGAATTTTCAGGTTTATTTCCTAATACCTCAAAGAGCTCCATTTTTACATCGGGTGTGGAGGATAGAGTTTTAGATAATATTATCCGCGAGTCCAACTTTTCTATTGGAAAATTGCCTGTCAAGTATCTTGGGGTGCCTTTGATTTCTTCTAAACTTAATGCTGCTGATTGTCAAGAGTTAGTTTTGAAAATTACTAGAAGGGTTCAGTCTTGGAATTGCAGATTCCTTTCCTTTGCGGGTAGGTTACAATTGATTGCCTCAGTGTTGTTTTCAGTTCAAGTTTATTGGAGTTCTACTTATATCCTTCCAAAATCGGTGTTTAAACAGCTGAATGAGATTATGAGGAAATTCTTGTGGAAAGGGGCTGACTTGAAGAGTGGAGGTGAGAAGATGGCATGGACCAAAGTGTGTCTGCCGAAGGATGAAGGGGGCTTAGGCTTAAAAGATTTGATAGCTTGGAATGTGGCTGCTATTGGTAAGCAGCTATGGAACCTGTTGCAGCCTATTCCCACCAACCTTTGGAGTAAGTGGGCTAGGATAGAGCTCATGAAAGACCAAAACTTTTGGTTGCTTAAGGTCCCGGATAAAAGATCTTGGTCATGGAAAAAGATAATGGGGCTAAGAGATACATTTAGACAGTACATTGAGTACAAGGTTGGGAATGGAAATAATATTCTTCTTTGGCATGATGATTGGTTGTATCCCACTTCTATTGTAGAAAAACATGGGGATAGGATCAGGTATGATTCTGGGTTAAGGAACAATTGTAAAGTCAATGCCATAATCAGAGATGGGCAATGGTACCCTCCTTTTGCAAACTCTCACAAATTAATGGAGTTAAGAGATGATATTGCAATCCTCCCCCCTCCTGATTGCCATGATGTTGATACTTTGATTTGGAAACCTACCAAGGGTAAGTATTCTATTAGCTCGGCTTGGAATTTGTTAAGGAACAGGGATAGTCAAGTTAAATGGTACAAAACTGTGTGGTTCCCAAATAATATTCCAAGACATGCTTTCATTTTATGGACTTTAATTCATAATAGGATGCAAACTCAAGATAAATTGGTCATTTATGGGTTGCTTCAGCAACAAAAATGTGTCTTCTGTGACTTACCGTGTGAAAACAGGGAACATCTATTTTTTGAATGCAGTTTCTCTTCTCAAGTTTGGTCTTCGGTTGCTATTGAAAATGGTTTGAAGCAAGTTGGGAAGAAGTGGGTGGATATAGTAAATTGGTGCAATGACCATTGTACTAACAATACTTTAAAGGCATGTGTTACCAAACTCGCATTGGCTGCAAGTGTTTACATCTTATGGAGGGAGAGGAACCTCAGGTTGTTTGCAGGAGAGTTTAAAAAGGAGGTTCAACTTGTTCAGGAGATAAATTCTTCTGTCAAATTTAGATTGTATCACTTGTTGGATATTTAAAATGGAGATAGAGTTTCAAGCAATGGGTGAGGGGAATATTTGCTCAGTTTTCCTGGAATTTTTGTTCTGGGTTTGTGTTTGGATGAGTGGTAGAGAGTCAGTGTTTCTGGGTGTATGGTTCAGGAAATGGTTCAGACTTCGTGGGAGGTACTTTGTGATCTTTTCTATAAATGTTGCATTGTCTTTTGATCCCTTTGTTTACACTGTGCAGATTTATAAGTTGGTTGCTGAAGTTCAAGGGGTTCGGATGGCTATGAAGACTCTCGCTGTGATAGAAATTAATTTATGTAATCTGATGAAGATAATGTATATTATATTTGTGGGGAGGTGCTCTAGAGATATGTTAAACATTGGTTCCTATAGTCTTATGTTTTATCAGACTTGTTTTATTGTTGTAAGGGTTATGGTGATTCTCTTGTATAATCCCCTGTGTTTAGAGTTAAGCTTAACTCTTTGGTGGGTTTGGGGGTTCCACCCTTGGGGTATGCCCCAAGTATTTTGTAGGCTTCTAGCCATTTTTTAATTTTCTATAATATTGACTTACTTTTCAAAAAAAAAAAAAAAAAAAAAAAAAAAAAGTGTCATTTAGGAAGGCGTGGAATAGTTTCGTATGCTTTATAGTATTGTTTTCCATTAAAGTCTTTTAGTGGTGTAGTAATGATCTACAAACACCGATCCAACTTATAAGACGATTCGAGTGAAATCCGTCCCACTTAGAAAGAAAAGGAGGCTGGAGAGAAGGTACAGGGCCAGTTAAAAGAGTGTGGACTATTTTCGTATGCTTTATAGTACTGTTGTCCATAAGACTCTTATAATGGTAAAGGAATGATGTACGAACAGCGATTTACCTTATAGGACGATCCGAGTGAAATCCGTCCCACAACGGAGAAAAAGGAGGTTGGAGAGAAAGAAGATTGTCAGTTAGGAAGGCGTGGACTATTTTGGTATGCTTTATTGGGTTGTTTTCCACAAGATTCTTATAGTGGTGAAGTACTGATGTACAAACATCGATGAATGTGGCTTTATTGAAGGGCAATGCTCAATTTCTTCATTGTAAAGTGAGTACTGTTGATAAAATTTACAATTTCTTCGCTACATTTATTTATGGAAGTAATGATTATATTGAGAGAAGGATTTTATGGAAAGAGTTGTTTGATATTTCCATGGCTTTGAAGAACAGCCCCTGGATTTGTGCGGGTGACTTAAATGCTATTAGATATCAACATGAGAAATGGGGCGGGGATGACAAGTGGAATGCAAAAATGAGGGAATGTGGGCAGGCTCTAGATAGAGCAGGATTAATGGATTTGAAATATAATGGTATCAAATTTTCTTGGTCCAATGGTCATGTGTTTTGTAAGCTGGATAGATGCTTAGTGAATTCAGCTTGGGTTGATTATTTTCAAACCACTGAAGTTTCTTTTTTGCCTCCAGGGGTTTCGGATCATGCTTGTATTACGGTTAAGTTCTCTATGGAGGTAGAGAGGGTTAAAAGACCTTTTAGGTTCAACAATTTTTTAACTAAACATGAAAAGTTTACTCAAGTGGTGAGAGATGCGTGGAATGGCCAAGTTACTGGGAGTAAAATGTTTGTGGTAAGTCAGAAGTTGAAAATGGTAAAGAATGCATTGAAAATTTTAAATAAATCTCACTTTGATAATTTACCAACTCAAGTGTCTGAAGCTAGGAAAAAGTTATTGAACATTCAATGCTTGGTGGATTTGGATCCTGGAAATCACGAATTTCAAAGAATAGAAAAGGACTGTCTTAAACAATTTTATAAAGTGTCAAATGCCGAGGAATGTTTATATAGACAGCTATCTAGGATTCAATGGCTGAGGCTAGGAGATCAAAACACCAGCTATTTTCATAAGATTGCTAATCAGAGGAAAGCTCTTAATAATATAGTTTCCATAACTAGAGAGGATGGCACTGTTCTGACTGATAAAGGTGATGTTAGTAGAGAGATTGTGGGATTTTACAAGAATCTTTTTGCTAAGAGAGATGAAGTCAGAATCCCGGTTTTAAATGAGTTTATTCAACACCCTATTTCTCTAGAGCAAAGTATGGACATGAATAGAGATGTGACTAGAGAAGAAATCAAAGCTACCTTCCTTGCTATAAAAGATGACAAAGCCCCAGGACCGGATGGTTTGAATGCAGTGTTTTATAAGGCGGCCTGGGATGTTATTGGCAATGAGGTGGTGGATGCCATAATGGATTTCTTTGCTTCAGGTCAATTGCTTTCTGAAGTAAACTGTACTTCCATTTCTCTCATTCCCAAAGTTGATAATCCTACTAAAGTGACGGAGTTCAGGCCTATTTCAGTATGCAATGTGTTGTATAAATGCATAGCAAAAATTATTGCTAATAGGTTGAAACCCATTCTTGACTCGAGTATAAGTGCAAATCAATCTGGGTTTGTTCCGGGTAGGAGTATTTGTGATAACGTTCTGCTAGCTCAAGAGATATTACTCCATTACCATAAAGATGAGTCTCCAGCTAGAGTTGCTATGAAAATTGACTTGACTAAAGCTTATGACTCTGTTTCTTGGGATTTTTTGGGTGAGGTATTGAAGTGTTTTGGATTGCCTGATAGAGTTAGAGGTTGGATTCTTACTTGTTGCTCTTCTCCTAAGTTCTCTATAAATATTAATGGGGCTCTTGAAGGGTTACCATAAAGATAACGTTCTGTATGCTGGATGTTTTGAGGAAGTTTAGTGATTTTTCAGGTTTAATTCCTAATACTTCAAAGAGCTCCATTTTTACATCGGGTGTGGAAGGTAGAGTCTTAGAAAATATAATCCTTGGGACCAACTTTTCAATTGGAAAATTACCTGTCAAGTATTTAGGGGTGCCTCTGATTTCTTCAAAGCTTAATGCAGTTGACTGTCAAGAGCTAGTATTGAAAATTACCAGAAGGGTTCAGGCTTGGAATTGCAGATTCCTTTCCTTTGCGGGTAGGTTACAATTGATTGCCTCAGTGCTGTTTTCAGTTCAGGTTTATTGGAGTTCTACTTATATCCTTCCAAAATCTGTGTTTAAACAACTGAATGAGATAATGAGGAAATTCTTATGGAAAGGGGCTGATTTGAAGAGTGGTGGTGAGAAGTTGGCATGGGCTAAAGTGTGTTTGCCGAAAGATGAAGGGGGCTTAGGATTAAAGGATTTGATAGCTTGGAATGTGGCAGCTATTGGTAAGCAGTTATGGAACCTGTTACAGCCTATTCCCACTAACCTCTGGAGCAAGTGGGCAAGGATTGAGCTCATGAAAGACCAAAATTTCTGGCTGCTTAAGGTCCCGGATAAAAGATCTTGGTCATGGAAGAAGATAATGGGTCTAAGAGTTACATTTAGACAATACATTGAGTACAAGGTTGGGAATGGCGATAATATTCTTCTTTGGCATGATGATTGGTTGTATCCCAATTCTATTGTAGAAAAACATGGGGATAGGATCAGGTATGATTCTGGGTTAAGAAACAATTGTAAAGTCAATGCCATAATCAGAAATGGGCAATGGTACCCTCCTTTTGCAAACTCTCACAAATTAATGGAGTTAAGAGATGATATTGCAATCCTCCCCCCACCTGATTGCCATGATGTTGACACTTTGATTTGGAAGCCTACCAAGGGTAAGTATTCTATTAGTTCGGCTTGGAATTTGTTAAGGAACAGGGATAGTCAAGTTAAATGGTACAAGACTGTGTGGTTCCCAAATAATATTCCAAGCCATGCTTTCATTTTATGGACTTCAATTCATAATAGGATGCAAACTGAAGATAAATTGGTCATTTATGGGTTGCTTCAGCAACAAAAATGTGTCTTCTGTGACTTACCGTGTGAAAACAGGGAACATCTATTTTTTGAATGCAGTTTCTCTTCTCAAGTTTGGTCTTCGGTTGCTATTGAAAATGGTTTGAAGCAAGTTGGGAAGAAGTGGGTGGATATAGTAAATTGGTGCAATGACCATTGTACTAACAATACTTTAAAGGCATGTGTTACCAAACTCGCATTGGCTGCAAGTGTTTACATCTTATGGAGGGAGAGAAACCTCAGGTTGTATGCAGGAGAGTTTAAACAGGAGGTTCAACTTGTTCAGGAGATAAATTCTTCTGTCAAATTTAGATTGTATCACTTGTTGGATATTCAAAATGGAGATAGAGTTTCAAGCAATGGGTGAGGGGAATATTTGCTTAGTCTTCCTGGAATTTATGTTCTGGGTTTGTGTTTGGATGAGTGGTAGAGAGTCAGTGTTTATGGGATTATGGTTCAGGAAATGGTTCAGACTTCGTGGGAGGTGCTTTGTGATCTTTTTTATAAATGTTGCATTATCTTTTGATCCATTTGTTTATACTGTGCAGATTTATAAGTGGGTTGCTGAAGTTCAAGGGGTTCGGATGGCTATGAAGACTCTCGCTGTGATAGAAATTAATTTATGTAATCTGATGAAGATTATGTATATTATATTTGTGGGGAGGTGCTCTAGAGATATGTTAAACATTGGTTCCTATAGTCTTATGTTTTATCAGACTTGTTTTATTGTTGTAAGGGTTATGGTGATTCTCTTGTATAATCCCCTGTGTTTAGAGTTAAACTTAACTCTCTGGTGGGTTTGGGGGTTCCACCCTTGGGGTATGCCCCAAGTATTTTGTTGGCTTCTCGCCATTTTTTAATTTTCTATAATACTGACTTACTTTTCAAAAAAAAAAAAAAAAAAAAAACAAGGCCAGTTAGAAGAGTTTGGACTATTTTCATATGCTTTATAGTATTGGTGTCCATAAGAATCTTATGATGGTGAAGGAATGATGTACAAACCCCGATTTAACTTATAGGACGATCCCAGTGAAATTCGTCCCAGTCAGAGAACAAAGGAGGTTGAAGAGAAAGAAAAGTGGCAGTTAGGAAGGTGGGGACTATCTTGGTATGCTTTTATAGTATTGTTTCCCATTAGAGTCTTATAATGGTGAAGGAATGATGTACAAACACCGACTCAACTTATAGGACGATCCGAGTGAAATCCGTCCCACTTAGAAAGAAAAGGAGGTTGGAGAGAAAGAAAAGTGTCATTTAGGAAGGCGTGGAATAGTTTCGTATGCTTTATAGTATTGTTTTCCATTAAAGTCTTTTAGTGGTGTAGTAATGATCTACAAACACCGATCCAACTTATAAGACGATTCGAGTGAAATCCGTCCCACTTAGAAAGAAAAGGAGGCTGGAGAGAAGGTACAGGGCCAGTTAAAAGAGTGTGGACTATTTTCGTATGCTTTATAGTACTGTTGTCCATAAGACTCTTATAATGGTAAAGGAATGATGTACGAACAGCGATTTACCTTATAGGACGATCCGAGTGAAATCCGTCCCACAACGGAGAAAAAGGAGGTTGGAGAGAAAGAAGATTGTCAGTTAGGAAGGCGTGGACTATTTTGGTATGCTTTATTGGGTTGTTTTCCACAAGATTCTTATAGTGGTGAAGTACTGATGTACAAACATCGATTCAATTTATATGAGGATTCGAGTTAAATTCGTCCCACTTAATAAGAAAAGGAGGTTGGAGAGAAAGTACAAGGCCAGTTAGAAGAGTTTGGACTATTTTCATATGCTTTATAGTATTGGTGTCCATAAGAATCTTATGATGGTGAAGGAATGATGTACAAACCCCGATTTAACTTATAGGACGATCCCAGTGAAATTCGTCCCAGTCAGAGAACAAAGGAGGTTGAAGAGAAAGAAAAGTGGCAGTTAGGAAGGTGGGGACTATCTTGGTATGCTTTTATAGTATTGTTTCCCATTAGAGTCTTATAATGGTGAAGAAATGATGTACAAACACCGATTCAACTTATAGGACGATCCGAGTGAAATCCGTCCCTCTTAGAAAGAAAAGGAGGTTGGAGAGAAAGAAAAGTGTCATTTAGGAAGGCGTGGAATAGTTTCGTATGCTTTATAGTATTATTTTCCATTAAAGTCTTTTAGTGGTGTAGTAATGATCTACAAACACCGATCCAACTTATAAGACGATTCGAGTGAAATCCGTCCCACTTAGAAAGAAAAGGAGGCTGGAGAGAAGGTACAGGGCCAGTTAAAAGAGTGTGGACTATTTTCGTATGCTTTATAGTACTGTTGTCCATAAGACTCTTATAATGGTAAAGGAATGATGTACGAACAGCGATTTACCTTATAGGACGATCCGAGTGAAATCCGTCCCACAACGGAGAAAAAGGAGGTTGGAGAGAAAGAAGATTGTCAGTTAGGAAGGCGTGGACTATTTTGGTATGCTTTATTGGGTTGTTTTCCACAAGATTCTTATAGTGGTGAAGTACTGATGTACAAACATCGATTCAATTTATATGAGGATTCGAGTTAAATTCGTCCCACTTAATAAGAAAAGGAGGTTGGAGAGAAAGTACAAGGCCAGTTAGAAGAGTTTGGACTATTTTCATATGCTTTATAGTATTGGTGTCCATAAGAATCTTATGATGGTGAAGGAATGATGTACAAACCCCGATTTAACTTATAGGACGATCCCAGTGAAATTCGTCCCAGTCAGAGAACAAAGGAGGTTGAAGAGAAAGAAAAGTGGCAGTTAGGAAGGTGGGGACTATCTTGGTATGCTTTTATAGTATTGTTTCCCATTAGAGTCTTATAATGGTGAAGGAATGATGTACAAACACCGATTCAACTTATAGGACGATCCGAGTGAAATCCGTCCCACTTAGAAAGAAAAGGAGGTTGGAGAGAAAGAAAAGTGTCATTTAGGAAGGCGTGGAATAGTTTCGTATGCTTTATAGTATTGTTTTCCATTAAAGTCTTTTAGTGGTGTAGTAATGATCTACAAACACCGATCCAACTTATAAGACGATTCGAGTGAAATCCGTCCCACTCAGAAAGAAAAGGAGGCTGGAGAGAAGGTACAGGGCCAGTTAAAAGAGTGTGGACTATTTTCGTATGCTTTATAGTACTGTTGTCCATAAGACTCTTATAATGGTAAAGGAATGATGTACGAACAGCGATTTACCTTATAGGACGATCCGAGTGAAATCCGTCCCACAACGGAGAAAAAGGAGGTTGGAGAGAAAGAAGATTGTCAGTTAGGAAGGCGTGGACTATTTTGGTATGCTTTATTGGGTTGTTTTCCACAAGATTCTTATAGTGGTGAAGTACTGATGTACAAACATCGATTCAATTTATATGAGGATTCGAGTTAAATTCGTCCCACTTAATAAGAAAAGGAGGTTGGAGAGAAAGTACAAGGCCAGTTAGAAGAGTTTGGACTATTTTCATATGCTTTATAGTATTGGTGTCCATAAGAATCTTATGATGGTGAATGAATGATGTACAAACCCCGATTTAACTTATAGGACGATCCCAGTGAAATTCGTCCCAGTCAGAGTACAAAGGAGGTTGAAGAGAAAGAAAAGTGGCAGTTAGGAAGGTGGGGACTATCTTGGTATGCTTTTATAGTATTGTTTCCCATTAGAGTCTTATAATGGTGAAGGAATGATGTACAAACACCGATTCAACTTATAGGACGATCCGAGTGAAATCCGTCCCACTTAGAAAGAAAAGGAGGTTGGAGAGAAAGAAAAGTGTCATTTAGGAAGGCGTGGAATAGTTTCGTATGCTGTATAGTATTGTTTTCCATTAAAGTCTTTTAGTGGTGTAGTAATGATCTACAAACACCGATCCAACTTATAAGACGATTCGAGTGAAATCCGTCCCACTCAGAAAGAAAAGGAGGCTGGAGAGAAGGTACAGGGCCAGTTAAAAGAGTGTGGACTATTTTCGTATGCTTTATAGTACTGTTGTCCATAAGACTCTTATAATGGTAAAGGAATGATGTACGAACAGCGATTTACCTTATAGGACGATCCGAGTGAAATCCGTCCCACAACGGAGAAAAAGGAGGTTGGAGAGAAAGAAGATTGTCAGTTAGGAAGGCGTGGACTATTTTGGTATGCTTTATTGGGTTGTTTTCCACAAGATTCTTATAGTGGTGAAGTACTGATGTACAAACATCGATTCAATTTATATGAGGATTCGAGTTAAATTCGTCCCACTTAATAAGAAAAGGAGGTTGGAGAGAAAGTACAAGGCCAGTTAGAAGAGTTTGGACTATTTTCATATGCTTTATAGTATTGGTGTCCATAAGAATCTTATGATGGTGAATGAATGATGTACAAACCCCGATTTAACTTATAGGACGATCCCAGTGAAATTCGTCCCAGTCAGAGAACAAAGGAGGTTGAAGAGAAAGAAAAGTGGCAGTTAGGAAGGTGGGGACTATCTTGGTATGCTTTTATAGTATTGTTTCCCATTAGAGTCTTATAATGGTGAAGGAATGATGTACAAACACCGATTCAACTTATAGGACGATCCGAGTGAAATCCGTCCCACTTAGAAAGAAAAGGAGGTTGGAGAGAAAGAAAAGTGTCATTTAGGAAGGCGTGGAATAGTTTCGTATGCTTTATAGTATTGTTTTCCATTAAAGTCTTTTAGTGGTGTAGTAATGATCTACAAACACCGATCCAACTTATAAGACGATTCGAGTGAAATCCGTCCCACTCAGAAAGAAAAGGAGGCTGGAGAGAAGGTACAGGGCCAGTTAAAAGAGTGTGGACTATTTTCGTATGCTTTATAGTACTGTTGTCCATAAGACTCTTATAATGGTAAAGGAATGATGTACGAACAGCGATTTACCTTATAGGACGATCCGAGTGAAATCCGTCCCACAACGGAGAAAAAGGAGGTTGGAGAGAAAGAAGATTGTCAGTTAGGAAGGCGTGGACTATTTTGGTATGCTTTATTGGGTTGTTTTCCACAAGATTCTTATAGTGGTGAAGTACTGATGTACAAACATCGATTCAATTTATATGAGGATTCGAGTTAAATTCGTCCCACTTAATAAGAAAAGGAGGTTGGAGAGAAAGTACAAGGCCAGTTAGAAGAGTTTGGACTATTTTCATATGCTTTATAGTATTGGTGTCCATAAGAATCTTATGATGGTGAAGGAATGATGTACAAACCCCGATTTAACTTATAGGACGATCCCAGTGAAATTCGTCCCAGTCAGAGAACAAAGGAGGTTGAAGAGAAAGAAAAGTGGCAGTTAGGAAGGTGGGGACTATCTTGGTATGCTTTTATAGTATTGTTTCCCATTAGAGTCTTATAATGGTGAAGGAATGATGTACAAACACCGATTCAACTTATAGGACGATCCGAGTGAAATCCGTCCCACTTAGAAAGAAAAGGAGGTTGGAGAGAAAGAAAAGTGTCATTTAGGAAGGCGTGGAATAGTTTCGTATGCTTTATAGTATTGTTTTCCATTAAAGTCTTTTAGTGGTGTAGTAATGATCTACAAACACCGATCCAACTTATAAGACGATTCGAGTGAAATCCGTCCCACTCAGAAAGAAAAGGAGGCTGGAGAGAAGGTACAGGGCCAGTTAATAGAGTGTGGACTATTTTCGTATGCTTTATAGTACTGTTGTCCATAAGACTCTTATAATGGTAAAGGAATGATGTACGAACAGCGATTTACCTTATAGGACGATCCGAGTGAAATCCGTCCCACAACGGAGAAAAAGGAGGTTGGAGAGAAAGAAGATTGTCAGTTAGGAAGGCGTGGACTATTTTGGTATGCTTTATTGGGTTGTTTTCCACAAGATTCTTATAGTGGTGAAGTACTGATGTACAAACATCGATTCAATTTATATGAGGATTCGAGTTAAATTCGTCCCACTTAATAAGAAAAGGAGGTTGGAGAGAAAGTAAAAGGCCAGTTAGAAGAGTTTGGACTATTTTCATATGCTTTATAGTATTGGTGTCCATAAGAATCTTATGATGGTGAAGGAATGATGTACAAACCCCGATTTAACTTATAGGACGATCCCAGTGAAATTCGTCCCAGTCAGAGAACAAAGGAGGTTGAAGAGAAAGAAAAGTGGCAGTTAGGAAGGTGGGGACTATCTTGGTATGCTTTTATAGTATTGTTTCCCATTAGAGTCTTATAATGGTGAAGGAATGATGTACAAACACCGATTCAACTTATAGGACGATCCGAGTGAAATCCGTCCCACTTAGAAAGAAAAGGAGGTTGGAGAGAAAGAAAAGTGTCATTTAGGAAGGCGTGGAATAGTTTCGTATGCTTTATAGTATTGTTTTCCATTAAAGTCTTTTAGTGGTGTAGGAATGATGTACAAACACCGATTCAACTTATAGGACGATCCGAGTGAAATCCGTCCCACTTAGAAAGAAAAGGAGGTTGGAGAGAAAGAAAAGTGTCATTTAGGAAGGCGTGGAATAGTTTCGTATGCTTTATAGTATTGTTTTCCATTAAAGTCTTTTAGTGGTGTAGTAATGATCTACAAACACCGATCCAACTTATAAGACGATTCGAGTGAAATCCGTCCCACTCAGAAAGAAAAGGAGGCTGGAGAGAAGGTACAGGGCCAGTTAAAAGAGTGTGGACTATTTTCGTATGCTTTATAGTACTGTTGTCCATAAGACTCTTATAATGGTAAAGGAATGATGTACGAACAGCGATTTACCTTATAGGACGATCCGAGTGAAATCCGTCCCACAACGGAGAAAAAGGAGGTTGGAGAGAAAGAAGATTGTCAGTTAGGAAGGCGTGGACTATTTTGGTATGCTTTATTGGGTTGTTTTCCACAAGATTCTTATAGTGGTGAAGTACTGATGTACAAACATCGATTCAATTTATATGAGGATTCGAGTTAAATTCGTCCCACTTAATAAGAAAAGGAGGTTGGAGAGAAAGTACAAGGCCAGTTAGAAGAGTTTGGACTATTTTCATATGCTTTATAGTATTGGTGTCCATAAGAATCTTATGATGGTGAAGGAATGATGTACAAACCCCGATTTAACTTATAGGACGATCCCAGTGAAATTCGTCCCAGTCAGAGAACAAAGGAGGTTGAAGAGAAAGAAAAGTGGCAGTTAGGAAGGTGGGGACTATCTTGGTATGCTTTTATAGTATTGTTTCCCATTAGAGTCTTATAATGGTGAAGGAATGATGTACAAACACCGATTCAACTTATAGGACGATCCGAGTGAAATCCGTCCCACTTAGAAAGAAAAGGAGGTTGGAGAGAAAGAAAAGTGTCATTTAGGAAGGCGTGGAATAGTTTCGTATGCTTTATAGTATTGTTTTCCATTAAAGTCTTTTAGTGGTGTAGTAATGATCTACAAACACCGATCCAACTTATAAGACGATTCGAGTGAAATCCGTCCCACTCAGAAAGAAAAGGAGGCTGGAGAGAAGGTACAGGGCCAGTTAATAGAGTGTGGACTATTTTCGTATGCTTTATAGTACTGTTGTCCATAAGACTCTTATAATGGTAAAGGAATGATGTACGAACAGCGATTTACCTTATAGGACGATCCGAGTGAAATCCGTCCCACAACGGAGAAAAAGGAGGTTGGAGAGAAAGAAGATTGTCAGTTAGGAAGGCGTGGACTATTTTGGTATGCTTTATTGGGTTGTTTTCCACAAGATTCTTATAGTGGTGAAGTACTGATGTACAAACATCGATTCAATTTATATGAGGATTCGAGTTAAATTCGTCCCACTTAATAAGAAAAGGAGGTTGGAGAGAAAGTAAAAGGCCAGTTAGAAGAGTTTGGACTATTTTCATATGCTTTATAGTATTGGTGTCCATAAGAATCTTATGATGGTGAAGGAATGATGTACAAACCCCGATTTAACTTATAGGACGATCCCAGTGAAATTCGTCCCAGTCAGAGAACAAAGGAGGTTGAAGAGAAAGAAAAGTGGCAGTTAGGAAGGTGGGGACTATCTTGGTATGCTTTTATAGTATTGTTTCCCATTAGAGTCTTATAATGGTGAAGGAATGATGTACAAACACCGATTCAACTTATAGGACGATCCGAGTGAAATCCGTCCCACTTAGAAAGAAAAGGAGGTTGGAGAGAAAGAAAAGTGTCATTTAGGAAGGCGTGGAATAGTTTCGTATGCTTTATAGTATTGTTTTCCATTAAAGTCTTTTAGTGGTGTAGTAATGATCTACAAACACCGATCCAACTTATAAGACGATTCGAGTGAAATCCGTCCCACTCAGAAAGAAAAGGAGGCTGGAGAGAAGGTACAGGGCCAGTTAAAAGAGTGTGGACTATTTTCGTATGCTTTATAGTACTGTTGTCCATAAGACTCTTATAATGGTAAAGGAATGATGTACGAACAGCGATTTACCTTATAGGACGATCCGAGTGAAATCCGTCCCACAACGGAGAAAAAGGAGGTTGGAGAGAAAGAAGATTGTCAGTTAGGAAGGCGTGGACTATTTTGGTATGCTTTATTGGGTTGTTTTCCACAAGATTCTTATAGTGGTGAAGTACTGATGTACAAACATCGATTCAATTTATATGAGGATTCGAGTTAAATTCATCCCACTTAATAAGAAAAGGAGGTTGGAGAGAAAGTACAAGGCCAGTTAGAAGAGTTTGGACTATTTTCATATACTTTATAGTATTGGTGTCCATAAGAATCTTATGATGGTGAAGGAATGATGTACAAACCCCGATTTAACTTATAGGACGATCCCAGTGAAATTCGTCCCAGTCAGAGAACAAAGGAGGTTGAAGAGAAAGAAAAGTGGCAGTTAGGAAGGTGGGGACTATCTTGGTATGCTTTTATAGTATTGTTTCCCATTAGAGTCTTATAATGGTGAAGGAATGATGTACAAACACCGATTCAACTTATAGGACGATCCGAGTGAAATCCGTCCCGCTTAGAAAGAAAAGGAGGTTGGAGAGAAAGAAAAGTGTCATTTAGGAAGGCGTGGAATAGTTTCGTATGCTTTATAGTATTGTTTTCCATTAAAGTCTTTTAGTGGTGTAGTAATGATCTACAAACACCGATCCAACTTATAAGACGATTCGAGTGAAATCCGTCCCACTCAGAAAGAAAAGGAGGCTGGAGAGAAGGTACAGGGCCAGTTAAAAGAGTGTGGACTATTTTCGTATGCTTTATAGTACTGTTGTCCATAAGACTCTTATAATGGTAAAGGAATGATGTACGAACAGCGATTTACCTTATAGGACGATCCGAGTGAAATCCGTCCCACAACGGAGAAAAAGGAGGTTGGAGAGAAAGAAGATTGTCAGTTAGGAAGGCGTGGACTATTTTGGTATGCTTTATTGGGTTGTTTTCCACAAGATTCTTATAGTGGTGAAGTACTGATGTACAAACATCGATTCAATTTATATGAGGATTCGAGTTAAATTCGTCCCACTTAATAAGAAAAGGAGGTTGGAGAGAAAGTACAAGGCCAGTTAGAAGAGTTTGGACTATTTTCATATGCTTTATAGTATTGGTGTCCATAAGAATCTTATGATGGTGAAGGAATGATGTACAAACCCCGATTTAACTTATAGGACGATCCCAGTGAAATTCGTCCCAGTCAGAGAACAAAGGAGGTTGAAGAGAAAGAAAAGTGGCAGTTAGGAAGGTGGGGACTATCTTGGTATGCTTTTATAGTATTGTTTCCCATTAGAGTCTTATAATGGTGAAGGAATGATGTACAAACACCGATTCAACTTATAGGACGATCCGAGTGAAATCCGTCCCGCTTAGAAAGAAAAGGAGGCTGGAGAGAAAGAAAAGTGTCATTTAGGAAGGCGTGGAATAGTTTCGTATGCTTTATAGTATTGTTTTCCATTAAAGTCTTTTAGTGGTGTAGTAATGATCTACAAACACCGATCCAACTTATAAGACGATTCGAGTGAAATCCGTCCCACTCAGAAAGAAAAGGAGGCTGGAGAGAAGGTACAGGGCCAGTTAAAAGAGTGTGGACTATTTTCGTATGCTTTATAGTACTGTTGTCCATAAGACTCTTATAATGGTAAAGGAATGATGTACGAACAGCGATTTACCTTATAGGACGATCCGAGTGAAATCCGTCCCACAACGGAGAAAAAGGAGGTTGGAGAGAAAGAAGATTGTCAGTTAGGAAGGCGTGGACTATTTTGGTATGCTTTATTGGGTTGTTTTCCACAAGATTCTTATAGTGGTGAAGTACTGATGTACAAACATCGATTCAATTTATATGAGGATTCGAGTTAAATTCGTCCCACTTAATAAGAAAAGGTGGTTGGAGAGAAAGTACAAGGCCAGTTAGAAGAGTTTGACTATTTTCACATGCTTTATAGTATTGGTGTCCATAAGAATCTTATGATGGTGAAGGAATGATGTACAAACCCCGATTTAACTTATAGGACGATCCCAGTGAAATTCGTCCCAGTCAGAGAACAAAGGAGGTTGAAGAGAAAGAAAAGTGGCAGTTAGGAAGGTGGGGACTATCTTGGTATGCTTTTATAGTATTGTTTCCCATTAGAGTCTTATAATGGTGAAGGAATGATGTACAAACACCGATTCAACTTATAGGACGATCCGAGTGAAATCCGTCCCACTTAGAAAGAAAAGGAGGTTGGAGAGAAAGAAAAGTGTCATTTAGGAAGGCGTGGAATAGTTTCGTATGCTTTATAGTATTGTTTTCCATTAAAGTCTTTTAGTGGTGTAGTAATGATCTACAAACACCGATCCAACTTATAAGACGATTCGAGTGAAATCCGTCCCACTCAGAAAGAAAAGGAGGCTGGATAGAAGGTACAGGGCCAGTTAAAAGAGTGTGGACTATTTTCGTATGCTTTATAGTACTGTTGTCCATAAGACTCTTATAATGGTAAAGGAATGATGTACGAACAGCGATTTACCTTATAGGACGATCCGAGTGAAATCCGTCCCACAACGGAGATAAAGGAGGTTGGAGAGAAAGAAGATTGTCAGTTAGGAAGGCGTGGACTATTTTGGTATGCTTTATTGGGTTGTTTTCCACAAGATTCTTATAGTGGTGAAGTACTGATGTACAAACATCGATTCAATTTATATGAGGATTCGAGTTAAATTCGTCCCACTTAATAAGAAAAGGAGGTTGGAGAGAAAGTACAAGGCCAGTTAGAAGAGTTTGGACTATTTTCATATGCTTTATAGTATTGGTGTCCATAAGAATCTTATGATGGTGAATGAATGATGTACAAACCCCGATTTAACTTATAGGACGATCCCAGTGAAATTCGTCCCAGTCAGAGAACAAAGGAGGTTGAAGAGAAAGAAAAGTGGGAGTAAGGAAGGTGGGGACTATCTTGGTATGCTTTTATAGTATTGTTTCCCATTAGAGTCTTATAATGGTGAAGGAATGATGTACAAACACCGATTCAACTTATAGGACGATCCGAGTGAAATCCGTCCCGCTTAGAAAGAAAAGGAGGCTGGAGAGAAAGAAAAGTGTCATTTAGGAAGGCGTGGAATAGTTTCGTATGCTTTATAGTATTGTTTTCCATTAAAGTCTTTTAGTGGTGTAGTAATGATCTACAAACACCGATCCAACTTATAAGACGATTCGAGTGAAATCCGTCCCACTCAGAAAGAAAAGGAGGCTGGAGAGAAGGTACAGGGCCAGTTAAAAGAGTGTGGACTATTTTCGTATGCTTTATAGTACTGTTGTCCATAAGACTCTTATAATGGTAAAGGAATGATGTACGAACAGCGATTTACCTTATAGGACGATCCGAGTGAAATCCGTCCCACAACGGAGAAAAAGGAGGTTGGAGAGAAAGAAGATTGTCAGTTAGGAAGGCGTGGACTATTTTGGTATGCTTTATTGGGTTGTTTTCCACAAGATTCTTATAGTGGTGAAGTACTGATGTACAAACATCGATTCAATTTATATGAGGATTCGAGTTAAATTCGTCCCACTTAATAAGAAAAGGAGGTTGGAGAGAAAGTACAAGGCCAGTTAGAAGAGTTTGGACTATTTTCATATGCTTTATAGTATTGGTGTCCATAAGAATCTTATGATGGTGAAGGAATGATGTACAAACCCCGATTTAACTTATAGGACGATCCCAGTGAAATTCGTCCC
Source organism: Cornus suecica (assembly GCA_963922005.1). Taxonomy (NCBI): domain Eukaryota; kingdom Viridiplantae; phylum Streptophyta; class Magnoliopsida; order Cornales; family Cornaceae; genus Cornus; species Cornus suecica. The sequence goes on along the minus strand of OY998242.1, from coordinate 52,790,819 downwards.
AGTCAGAGAACAAAGGAGGTTGAAGAGAAAGAAAAGTGGCAGTTAGGAAGGTGGGGACTATCTTGGTATGCTTTTATAGTATTGTTTCCCATTAGAGTCTTATAATGGTGAAGGAATGATGTACAAACACCGATTCAACTTATAGGACGATCCGAGTGAAATCCGTCCCACTTAGAAAGAAAAGGAGGTTGGAGAGAAAGAAAAGTGTCATTTAGGAAGGCGTGGAATAGTTTCGTATGCTTTATAGTATTGTTTTCCATTAAAGTCTTTTAGTGGTGTAGTAATGATCTACAAACACCGATCCAACTTATAAGACGATTCGAGTGAAATCCGTCCCACTCAGAAAGAAAAGGAGGCTGGAGAGAAGGTACAGGGCCAGTTAATAGAGTGTGGACTATTTTCGTATGCTTTATAGTACTGTTGTCCATAAGACTCTTATAATGGTAAAGGAATGATGTACGAACAGCGATTTACCTTATAGGACGATCCGAGTGAAATCCGTCCCACAACGGAGAAAAAGGAGGTTGGAGAGAAAGAAGATTGTCAGTTAGGAAGGCGTGGACTATTTTGGTATGCTTTATTGGGTTGTTTTCCACAAGATTCTTATAGTGGTGAAGTACTGATGTACAAACATCGATTCAATTTATATGAGGATTCGAGTTAAATTCGTCCCACTTAATAAGAAAAGGAGGTTGGAGAGAAAGTAAAAGGCCAGTTAGAAGAGTTTGGACTATTTTCATATGCTTTATAGTATTGGTGTCCATAAGAATCTTATGATGGTGAAGGAATGATGTACAAACCCCGATTTAACTTATAGGACGATCCCAGTGAAATTCGTCCCAGTCAGAGAACAAAGGAGGTTGAAGAGAAAGAAAAGTGGCAGTTAGGAAGGTGGGGACTATCTTGGTATGCTTTTATAGTATTGTTTCCCATTAGAGTCTTATAATGGTGAAGGAATGATGTACAAACACCGATTCAACTTATAGGACGATCCGAGTGAAATCCGTCCCACTTAGAAAGAAAAGGAGGTTGGAGAGAAAGAAAAGTGTCATTTAGGAAGGCGTGGAATAGTTTCGTATGCTTTATAGTATTGTTTTCCATTAAAGTCTTTTAGTGGTGTAGTAATGATCTACAAACACCGATCCAACTTATAAGACGATTCGAGTGAAATCCGTCCCACTCAGAAAGAAAAGGAGGCTGGAGAGAAGGTACAGGGCCAGTTAAAAGAGTGTGGACTATTTTCGTATGCTTTATAGTACTGTTGTCCATAAGACTCTTATAATGGTAAAGGAATGATGTACGAACAGCGATTTACCTTATAGGACGATCCGAGTGAAATCCGTCCCACAACGGAGAAAAAGGAGGTTGGAGAGAAAGAAGATTGTCAGTTAGGAAGGCGTGGACTATTTTGGTATGCTTTATTGGGTTGTTTTCCACAAGATTCTTATAGTGGTGAAGTACTGATGTACAAACATCGATTCAATTTATATGAGGATTCGAGTTAAATTCATCCCACTTAATAAGAAAAGGAGGTTGGAGAGAAAGTACAAGGCCAGTTAGAAGAGTTTGGACTATTTTCATATACTTTATAGTATTGGTGTCCATAAGAATCTTATGATGGTGAAGGAATGATGTACAAACCCCGATTTAACTTATAGGACGATCCCAGTGAAATTCGTCCCAGTCAGAGAACAAAGGAGGTTGAAGAGAAAGAAAAGTGGCAGTTAGGAAGGTGGGGACTATCTTGGTATGCTTTTATAGTATTGTTTCCCATTAGAGTCTTATAATGGTGAAGGAATGATGTACAAACACCGATTCAACTTATAGGACGATCCGAGTGAAATCCGTCCCGCTTAGAAAGAAAAGGAGGCTGGAGAGAAAGAAAAGTGTCATTTAGGAAGGCGTGGAATAGTTTCGTATGCTTTATAGTATTGTTTTCCATTAAAGTCTTTTAGTGGTGTAGTAATGATCTACAAACACCGATCCAACTTATAAGACGATTCGAGTGAAATCCGTCCCACTCAGAAAGAAAAGGAGGCTGGAGAGAAGGTACAGGGCCAGTTAAAAGAGTGTGGACTATTTTCGTATGCTTTATAGTACTGTTGTCCATAAGACTCTTATAATGGTAAAGGAATGATGTACGAACAGCGATTTACCTTATAGGACGATCCGAGTGAAATCCGTCCCACAACGGAGAAAAAGGAGGTTGGAGAGAAAGAAGATTGTCAGTTAGGAAGGCGTGGACTATTTTGGTATGCTTTATTGGGTTGTTTTCCACAAGATTCTTATAGTGGTGAAGTACTGATGTACAAACATCGATTCAATTTATATGAGGATTCGAGTTAAATTCGTCCCACTTAATAAGAAAAGGAGGTTGGAGAGAAAGTACAAGGCCAGTTAGAAGAGTTTGGACTATTTTCATATGCTTTATAGTATTGGTGTCCATAAGAATCTTATGATGGTGAAGGAATGATGTACAAACCCCGATTTAACTTATAGGACGATCCCAGTGAAATTCGTCCCAGTCAGAGAACAAAGGAGGTTGAAGAGAAAGAAAAGTGGCAGTTAGGAAGGTGGGGACTATCTTGGTATGCTTTTATAGTATTGTTTCCCATTAGAGTCTTATAATGGTGAAGGAATGATGTACAAACACCGATTCAACTTATAGGACGATCCGAGTGAAATCCGTCCCGCTTAGAAAGAAAAGGAGGCTGGAGAGAAAGAAAAGTGTCATTTAGGAAGGCGTGGAATAGTTTCGTATGCTTTATAGTATTGTTTTCCATTAAAGTCTTTTAGTGGTGTAGTAATGATCTACAAACACCGATCCAACTTATAAGACGATTCGAGTGAAATCCGTCCCACTCAGAAAGAAAAGGAGGCTGGAGAGAAGGTACAGGGCCAGTTAAAAGAGTGTGGACTATTTTCGTATGCTTTATAGTACTGTTGTCCATAAGACTCTTATAATGGTAAAGGAATGATGTACGAACAGCGATTTACCTTATAGGACGATCCGAGTGAAATCCGTCCCACAACGGAGAAAAAGGAGGTTGGAGAGAAAGAAGATTGTCAGTTAGGAAGGCGTGGACTATTTTGGTATGCTTTATTGGGTTGTTTTCCACAAGATTCTTATAGTGGTGAAGTACTGATGTACAAACATCGATTCAATTTATATGAGGATTCGAGTTAAATTCATCCCACTTAATAAGAAAAGGAGGTTGGAGAGAAAGTACAAGGCCAGTTAGAAGAGTTTGGACTATTTTCATATACTTTATAGTATTGGTGTCCATAAGAATCTTATGATGGTGAAGGAATGATGTACAAACCCCGATTTAACTTATAGGACGATCCCAGTGAAATTCGTCCCAGTCAGAGAACAAAGGAGGTTGAAGAGAAAGAAAAGTGGCAGTTAGGAAGGTGGGGACTATCTTGGTATGCTTTTATAGTATTGTTTCCCATTAGAGTCTTATAATGGTGAAGGAATGATGTACAAACACCGATTCAACTTATAGGACGATCCGAGTGAAATCCGTCCCGCTTAGAAAGAAAAGGAGGTTGGAGAGAAAGAAAAGTGTCATTTAGGAAGGCGTGGAATAGTTTCGTATGCTTTATAGTATTGTTTTCCATTAAAGTCTTTTAGTGGTGTAGTAATGATCTACAAACACCGATCCAACTTATAAGACGATTCGAGTGAAATCCGTCCCACTCAGAAAGAAAAGGAGGCTGGAGAGAAGGTACAGGGCCAGTTAAAAGAGTGTGGACTATTTTCGTATGCTTTATAGTACTGTTGTCCATAAGACTCTTATAATGGTAAAGGAATGATGTACGAACAGCGATTTACCTTATAGGACGATCCGAGTGAAATCCGTCCCACAACGGAGAAAAAGGAGGTTGGAGAGAAAGAAGATTGTCAGTTAGGAAGGCGTGGACTATTTTGGTATGCTTTATTGGGTTGTTTTCCACAAGATTCTTATAGTGGTGAAGTACTGATGTACAAACATCGATTCAATTTATATGAGGATTCGAGTTAAATTCGTCCCACTTAATAAGAAAAGGAGGTTGGAGAGAAAGTACAAGGCCAGTTAGAAGAGTTTGGACTATTTTCATATGCTTTATAGTATTGGTGTCCATAAGAATCTTATGATGGTGAAGGAATGATGTACAAACCCCGATTTAACTTATAGGACGATCCCAGTGAAATTCGTCCCAGTCAGAGAACAAAGGAGGTTGAAGAGAAAGAAAAGTGGCAGTTAGGAAGGTGGGGACTATCTTGGTATGCTTTTATAGTATTGTTTCCCATTAGAGTCTTATAATGGTGAAGGAATGATGTACAAACACCGATTCAACTTATAGGACGATCCGAGTGAAATCCGTCCCGCTTAGAAAGAAAAGGAGGCTGGAGAGAAAGAAAAGTGTCATTTAGGAAGGCGTGGAATAGTTTCGTATGCTTTATAGTATTGTTTTCCATTAAAGTCTTTTAGTGGTGTAGTAATGATCTACAAACACCGATCCAACTTATAAGACGATTCGAGTGAAATCCGTCCCACTCAGAAAGAAAAGGAGGCTGGAGAGAAGGTACAGGGCCAGTTAAAAGAGTGTGGACTATTTTCGTATGCTTTATAGTACTGTTGTCCATAAGACTCTTATAATGGTAAAGGAATGATGTACGAACAGCGATTTACCTTATAGGACGATCCGAGTGAAATCCGTCCCACAACGGAGAAAAAGGAGGTTGGAGAGAAAGAAGATTGTCAGTTAGGAAGGCGTGGACTATTTTGGTATGCTTTATTGGGTTGTTTTCCACAAGATTCTTATAGTGGTGAAGTACTGATGTACAAACATCGATTCAATTTATATGAGGATTCGAGTTAAATTCGTCCCACTTAATAAGAAAAGGTGGTTGGAGAGAAAGTACAAGGCCAGTTAGAAGAGTTTGACTATTTTCACATGCTTTATAGTATTGGTGTCCATAAGAATCTTATGATGGTGAAGGAATGATGTACAAACCCCGATTTAACTTATAGGACGATCCCAGTGAAATTCGTCCCAGTCAGAGAACAAAGGAGGTTGAAGAGAAAGAAAAGTGGCAGTTAGGAAGGTGGGGACTATCTTGGTATGCTTTTATAGTATTGTTTCCCATTAGAGTCTTATAATGGTGAAGGAATGATGTACAAACACCGATTCAACTTATAGGACGATCCGAGTGAAATCCGTCCCACTTAGAAAGAAAAGGAGGTTGGAGAGAAAGAAAAGTGTCATTTAGGAAGGCGTGGAATAGTTTCGTATGCTTTATAGTATTGTTTTCCATTAAAGTCTTTTAGTGGTGTAGTAATGATCTACAAACACCGATCCAACTTATAAGACGATTCGAGTGAAATCCGTCCCACTCAGAAAGAAAAGGAGGCTGGATAGAAGGTACAGGGCCAGTTAAAAGAGTGTGGACTATTTTCGTATGCTTTATAGTACTGTTGTCCATAAGACTCTTATAATGGTAAAGGAATGATGTACGAACAGCGATTTACCTTATAGGACGATCCGAGTGAAATCCGTCCCACAACGGAGATAAAGGAGGTTGGAGAGAAAGAAGATTGTCAGTTAGGAAGGCGTGGACTATTTTGGTATGCTTTATTGGGTTGTTTTCCACAAGATTCTTATAGTGGTGAAGTACTGATGTACAAACATCGATTCAATTTATATGAGGATTCGAGTTAAATTCGTCCCACTTAATAAGAAAAGGAGGTTGGAGAGAAAGTACAAGGCCAGTTAGAAGAGTTTGGACTATTTTCATATGCTTTATAGTATTGGTGTCCATAAGAATCTTATGATGGTGAATGAATGATGTACAAACCCCGATTTAACTTATAGGACGATCCCAGTGAAATTCGTCCCAGTCAGAGAACAAAGGAGGTTGAAGAGAAAGAAAAGTGGGAGTAAGGAAGGTGGGGACTATCTTGGTATGCTTTTATAGTATTGTTTCCCATTAGAGTCTTATAATGGTGAAGGAATGATGTACAAACACCGATTCAACTTATAGGACGATCCGAGTGAAATCCGTCCCGCTTAGAAAGAAAAGGAGGCTGGAGAGAAAGAAAAGTGTCATTTAGGAAGGCGTGGAATAGTTTCGTATGCTTTATAGTATTGTTTTCCATTAAAGTCTTTTAGTGGTGTAGTAATGATCTACAAACACCGATCCAACTTATAAGACGATTCGAGTGAAATCCGTCCCACTCAGAAAGAAAAGGAGGCTGGAGAGAAGGTACAGGGCCAGTTAAAAGAGTGTGGACTATTTTCGTATGCTTTATAGTACTGTTGTCCATAAGACTCTTATAATGGTAAAGGAATGATGTACGAACAGCGATTTACCTTATAGGACGATCCGAGTGAAATCCGTCCCACAACGGAGAAAAAGGAGGTTGGAGAGAAAGAAGATTGTCAGTTAGGAAGGCGTGGACTATTTTGGTATGCTTTATTGGGTTGTTTTCCACAAGATTCTTATAGTGGTGAAGTACTGATGTACAAACATCGATTCAATTTATATGAGGATTCGAGTTAAATTCGTCCCACTTAATAAGAAAAGGAGGTTGGAGAGAAAGTACAAGGCCAGTTAGAAGAGTTTGGACTATTTTCATATGCTTTATAGTATTGGTGTCCATAAGAATCTTATGATGGTGAAGGAATGATGTACAAACCCCGATTTAACTTATAGGACGATCCCAGTGAAATTCGTCCCAGTCAGAGAACAAAGGAGGTTGAAGAGAAAGAAAAGTGGCAGTTAGGAAGGTGGGGACTATCTTGGTATGCTTTTATAGTATTGTTTCCCATTAGAGTCTTATAATGGTGAAGGAATGATGTACAAACACCGATTCAACTTATAGGACGATCCGAGTGAAATCCGTCCCACTTAGAAAGAAAAGGAGGTTGGAGAGAAAGAAAAGTGTCATTTAGGAAGGCGTGGAATAGTTTCGTATGCTTTATAGTATTGTTTTCCATTAAAGTCTTTTAGTGGTGTAGTAATGATCTACAAACACCGATCCAACTTATAAGACGATTCGAGTGAAATCCGTCCCACTCAGAAAGAAAAGGAGGCTGGAGAGAAGGTACAGGGCCAGTTAATAGAGTGTGGACTATTTTCGTATGCTTTATAGTACTGTTGTCCATAAGACTCTTATAATGGTAAAGGAATGATGTACGAACAGCGATTTACCTTATAGGACGATCCGAGTGAAATCCGTCCCACAACGGAGAAAAAGGAGGTTGGAGAGAAAGAAGATTGTCAGTTAGGAAGGCGTGGACTATTTTGGTATGCTTTATTGGGTTGTTTTCCACAAGATTCTTATAGTGGTGAAGTACTGATGTACAAACATCGATTCAATTTATATGAGGATTCGAGTTAAATTCGTCCCACTTAATAAGAAAAGGAGGTTGGAGAGAAAGTAAAAGGCCAGTTAGAAGAGTTTGGACTATTTTCATATGCTTTATAGTATTGGTGTCCATAAGAATCTTATGATGGTGAAGGAATGATGTACAAACCCCGATTTAACTTATAGGACGATCCCAGTGAAATTCGTCCCAGTCAGAGAACAAAGGAGGTTGAAGAGAAAGAAAAGTGGCAGTTAGGAAGGTGGGGACTATCTTGGTATGCTTTTATAGTATTGTTTCCCATTAGAGTCTTATAATGGTGAAGGAATGATGTACAAACACCGATTCAACTTATAGGACGATCCGAGTGAAATCCGTCCCACTTAGAAAGAAAAGGAGGTTGGAGAGAAAGAAAAGTGTCATTTAGGAAGGCGTGGAATAGTTTCGTATGCTTTATAGTATTGTTTTCCATTAAAGTCTTTTAGTGGTGTAGTAATGATCTACAAACACCGATCCAACTTATAAGACGATTCGAGTGAAATCCGTCCCACTCAGAAAGAAAAGGAGGCTGGAGAGAAGGTACAGGGCCAGTTAAAAGAGTGTGGACTATTTTCGTATGCTTTATAGTACTGTTGTCCATAAGACTCTTATAATGGTAAAGGAATGATGTACGAACAGCGATTTACCTTATAGGACGATCCGAGTGAAATCCGTCCCACAACGGAGAAAAAGGAGGTTGGAGAGAAAGAAGAATGTCAGTTAGGAAGGCGTGGACTATTTTGGTATGCTTTATTGGGTTGTTTTCCACAAGATTCTTATAGTGGTGAAGTACTGATGTACAAACATCGATTCAATTTATATGAGGATTCGAGTTAAATTCATCCCACTTAATAAGAAAAGGAGGTTGGAGAGAAAGTACAAGGCCAGTTAGAAGAGTTTGGACTATTTTCATATACTTTATAGTATTGGTGTCCATAAGAATCTTATGATGGTGAAGGAATGATGTACAAACCCCGATTTAACTTATAGGACGATCCCAGTGAAATTCGTCCCAGTCAGAGAACAAAGGAGGTTGAAGAGAAAGAAAAGTGGCAGTTAGGAAGGTGGGGACTATCTTGGTATGCTTTTATAGTATTGTTTCCCATTAGAGTCTTATAATGGTGAAGGAATGATGTACAAACACCGATTCAACTTATAGGACGATCCGAGTGAAATCCGTCCCGCTTAGAAAGAAAAGGAGGCTGGAGAGAAAGAAAAGTGTCATTTAGGAAGGCGTGGAATAGTTTCGTATGCTTTATAGTATTGTTTTCCATTAAAGTCTTTTAGTGGTGTAGTAATGATCTACAAACACCGATCCAACTTATAAGACGATTCGAGTGAAATCCGTCCCACTCAGAAAGAAAAGGAGGCTGGAGAGAAGGTACAGGGCCAGTTAAAAGAGTGTGGACTATTTTCGTATGCTTTATAGTACTGTTGTCCATAAGACTCTTATAATGGTAAAGGAATGATGTACGAACAGCGATTTACCTTATAGGACGATCCGAGTGAAATCCGTCCCACAACGGAGAAAAAGGAGGTTGGAGAGAAAGAAGATTGTCAGTTAGGAAGGCGTGGACTATTTTGGTATGCTTTATTGGGTTGTTTTCCACAAGATTCTTATAGTGGTGAAGTACTGATGTACAAACATCGATTCAATTTATATGAGGATTCGAGTTAAATTCGTCCCACTTAATAAGAAAAGGAGGTTGGAGAGAAAGTACAAGGCCAGTTAGAAGAGTTTGGACTATTTTCATATGCTTTATAGTATTGGTGTCCATAAGAATCTTATGATGGTGAAGGAATGATGTACAAACCCCGATTTAACTTATAGGACGATCCCAGTGAAATTCGTCCCAGTCAGAGAACAAAGGAGGTTGAAGAGAAAGAAAAGTGGCAGTTAGGAAGGTGGGGACTATCTTGGTATGCTTTTATAGTATTGTTTCCCATTAGAGTCTTATAATGGTGAAGGAATGATGTACAAACACCGATTCAACTTATAGGACGATCCGAGTGAAATCCGTCCCGCTTAGAAAGAAAAGGAGGCTGGAGAGAAAGAAAAGTGTCATTTAGGAAGGCGTGGAATAGTTTCGTATGCTTTATAGTATTGTTTTCCATTAAAGTCTTTTAGTGGTGTAGTAATGATCTACAAACACCGATCCAACTTATAAGACGATTCGAGTGAAATCCGTCCCACTCAGAAAGAAAAGGAGGCTGGAGAGAAGGTACAGGGCCAGTTAAAAGAGTGTGGACTATTTTCGTATGCTTTATAGTACTGTTGTCCATAAGACTCTTATAATGGTAAAGGAATGATGTACGAACAGCGATTTACCTTATAGGACGATCCGAGTGAAATCCGTCCCACAACGGAGAAAAAGGAGGTTGGAGAGAAAGAAGATTGTCAGTTAGGAAGGCGTGGACTATTTTGGTATGCTTTATTGGGTTGTTTTCCACAAGATTCTTATAGTGGTGAAGTACTGATGTACAAACATCGATTCAATTTATATGAGGATTCGAGTTAAATTCGTCCCACTTAATAAGAAAAGGTGGTTGGAGAGAAAGTACAAGGCCAGTTAGAAGAGTTTGACTATTTTCACATGCTTTATAGTATTGGTGTCCATAAGAATCTTATGATGGTGAAGGAATGATGTACAAACCCCGATTTAACTTATAGGACGATCCCAGTGAAATTCGTCCCAGTCAGAGAACAAAGGAGGTTGAAGAGAAAGAAAAGTGGCAGTTAGGAAGGTGGGGACTATCTTGGTATGCTTTTATAGTATTGTTTCCCATTAGAGTCTTATAATGGTGAAGGAATGATGTACAAACACCGATTCAACTTATAGGACGATCCGAGTGAAATCCGTCCCACTTAGAAAGAAAAGGAGGTTGGAGAGAAAGAAAAGTGTCATTTAGGAAGGCGTGGAATAGTTTCGTATGCTTTATAGTATTGTTTTCCATTAAAGTCTTTTAGTGGTGTAGTAATGATCTACAAACACCGATCCAACTTATAAGACGATTCGAGTGAAATCCGTCCCACTCAGAAAGAAAAGGAGGCTGGATAGAAGGTACAGGGCCAGTTAAAAGAGTGTGGACTATTTTCGTATGCTTTATAGTACTGTTGTCCATAAGACTCTTATAATGGTAAAGGAATGATGTACGAACAGCGATTTACCTTATAGGACGATCCGAGTGAAATCCGTCCCACAACGGAGATAAAGGAGGTTGGAGAGAAAGAAGATTGTCAGTTAGGAAGGCGTGGACTATTTTGGTATGCTTTATTGGGTTGTTTTCCACAAGATTCTTATAGTGGTGAAGTACTGATGTACAAACATCGATTCAATTTATATGAGGATTCGAGTTAAATTCGTCCCACTTAATAAGAAAAGGAGGTTGGAGAGAAAGTACAAGGCCAGTTAGAAGAGTTTGGACTATTTTCATATGCTTTATAGTATTGGTGTCCATAAGAATCTTATGATGGTGAAGGAATGATGTACAAACCCCGATTTAACTTATAGGACGATCCCAGTGAAATTCGTCCCAGTCAGAGAACAAAGGAGGTTGAAGAGAAAGAAAAGTGGGAGTAAGGAAGGTGGGGACTATCTTGGTATGCTTTTATAGTATTGTTTCCCATTAGAGTCTTATAATGGTGAAGGAATGATGTACAAACACCGATTCAACTTATAGGACGATCCGAGTGAAATCCGTCCCGCTTAGAAAGAAAAGGAGGCTGGAGAGAAAGAAAAGTGTCATTTAGGAAGGCGTGGAATAGTTTCGTATGCTTTATAGTATTGTTTTCCATTAAAGTCTTTTAGTGGTGTAGTAATGATCTACAAACACCGATCCAACTTATAAGACGATTCGAGTGAAATCCGTCCCACTCAGAAAGAAAAGGAGGCTGGATAGAAGGTACAGGGCCAGTTAAAAGAGTGTGGACTATTTTCGTATGCTTTATAGTACTGTTGTCCATAAGACTCTTATAATGGTAAAGGAATGATGTACGAACAGCGATTTACCTTATAGGACGATCCGAGTGAAATCCGTCCCATAACGGAGAAAAAGGAGGTTGGAGAGAAAGAAGATTGTCAGTTAGGAAGGCGTGGACTATTTTGGTATGCTTTATTGGGTTGTTTTCCACAAGATTCTTATAGTGGTGAAGTACTGATGTACAAACATCGATTCAATTTATATGAGGATTCGAGTTAAATTCGTCCCACTTAATAAGAAAAGGAGGTTGGAGAGAAAGTACAAGGCCAGTTAGAAGAGTTTGGACTATTTTCATATGCTTTATAGTATTGGTGTCCATAAGAATCTTATGATGGTGAAGGAATGATGTACAAACCCCGATTTAACTTATAGGACGATCCCAGTGAAATTCGTCCCAGTCAGAGAACAAAGGAGGTTGAAGAGAAAGAAAAGTGGCAGTTAGGAAGGTGGGGACTATCTTGGTATGCTTTTATAGTATTGTTTCCCATTAGAGTCTTATAATGGTGAAGGAATGATGTACAAACACCGATTCAACTTATAGGACGATCCGAGTGAAATCCGTCCCGCTTAGAAAGAAAAGGAGGCTGGAGAGAAAGAAAAGTGTCATTTAGGAAGGCGTGGAATAGTTTCGTATGCTTTATAGTATTGTTTTCCATTAAAGTCTTTTAGTGGTGTAGTAATGATCTACAAACACCGATCCAACTTATAAGACGATTCGAGTGAAATCCGTCCCACTCAGAAAGAAAAGGAGGCTGGAGAGAAGGTACAGGGCCAGTTAAAAGAGTGTGGACTATTTTCGTATGCTTTATAGTACTGTTGTCCATAAGACTCTTATAATGGTAAAGGAATGATGTACGAACAGCGATTTACCTTATAGGACGATCCGAGTGAAATCCGTCCCACAACGGAGAAAAAGGAGGTTGGAGAGAAAGAAGATTGTCAGTTAGGAAGGCGTGGACTATTTTGGTATGCTTTATTGGGTTGTTTTCCACAAGATTCTTATAGTGGTGAAGTACTGATGTACAAACATCGATTCAATTTATATGAGGATTCGAGTTAAATTCGTCCCACTTAATAAGAAAAGGTGGTTGGAGAGAAAGTACAAGGCCAGTTAGAAGAGTTTGACTATTTTCACATGCTTTATAGTATTGGTGTCCATAAGAATCTTATGATGGTGAAGGAATGATGTACAAACCCCGATTTAACTTATAGGACGATCCCAGTGAAATTCGTCCCAGTCAGAGAACAAAGGAGGTTGAAGAGAAAGAAAAGTGGCAGTTAGGAAGGTGGGGACTATCTTGGTATGCTTTTATAGTATTGTTTCCCATTAGAGTCTTATAATGGTGAAGGAATGATGTACAAACACCGATTCAACTTATAGGACGATCCGAGTGAAATCCGTCCCACTTAGAAAGAAAAGGAGGTTGGAGAGAAAGAAAAGTGTCATTTAGGAAGGCGTGGAATAGTTTCGTATGCTTTATAGTATTGTTTTCCATTAAAGTCTTTTAGTGGTGTAGTAATGATCTACAAACACCGATCCAACTTATAAGACGATTCGAGTGAAATCCGTCCCACTCAGAAAGAAAAGGAGGCTGGATAGAAGGTACAGGGCCAGTTAAAAGAGTGTGGACTATTTTCGTATGCTTTATAGTACTGTTGTCCATAAGACTCTTATAATGGTAAAGGAATGATGTACGAACAGCGATTTACCTTATAGGACGATCCGAGTGAAATCCGTCCCACAACGGAGATAAAGGAGGTTGGAGAGAAAGAAGATTGTCAGTTAGGAAGGCGTGGACTATTTTGGTATGCTTTATTGGGTTGTTTTCCACAAGATTCTTATAGTGGTGAAGTACTGATGTACAAACATCGATTCAATTTATATGAGGATTCGAGTTAAATTCGTCCCACTTAATAAGAAAAGGAGGTTGGAGAGAAAGTACAAGGCCAGTTAGAAGAGTTTGGACTATTTTCATATGCTTTATAGTATTGGTGTCCATAAGAATCTTATGATGGTGAAGGAATGATGTACAAACCCCGATTTAACTTATAGGACGATCCCAGTGAAATTCGTCCCAGTCAGAGAACAAAGGAGGTTGAAGAGAAAGAAAAGTGGGAGTAAGGAAGGTGGGGACTATCTTGGTATGCTTTTATAGTATTGTTTCCCATTAGAGTCTTATAATGGTGAAGGAATGATGTACAAACACCGATTCAACTTATAGGACGATCCGAGTGAAATCCGTCCCGCTTAGAAAGAAAAGGAGGCTGGAGAGAAAGAAAAGTGTCATTTAGGAAGGCGTGGAATAGTTTCGTATGCTTTATAGTATTGTTTTCCATTAAAGTCTTTTAGTGGTGTAGTAATGATCTACAAACACCGATCCAACTTATAAGACGATTCGAGTGAAATCCGTCCCACTCAGAAAGAAAAGGAGGCTGGATAGAAGGTACAGGGCCAGTTAAAAGAGTGTGGACTATTTTCGTATGCTTTATAGTACTGTTGTCCATAAGACTCTTATAATGGTAAAGGAATGATGTACGAACAGCGATTTACCTTATAGGACGATCCGAGTGAAATCCGTCCCATAACGGAGAAAAAGGAGGTTGGAGAGAAAGAAGATTGTCAGTTAGGAAGGCGTGGACTATTTTGGTATGCTTTATTGGGTTGTTTTCCACAAGATTCTTATAGTGGTGAAGTACTGATGTACAAACATCGATTCAATTTATATGAGGATTCGAGTTAAATTCGTCCCACTTAATAAGAAAAGGAGGTTGGAGAGAAAGTACAAGGCCAGTTAGAAGAGTTTGGACTATTTTCATATGCTTTATAGTATTGGTGTCCATAAGAATCTTATGATGGTGAAGGAATGATGTACAAACCCCGATTTAACTTATAGGACGATCCCAGTGAAATTCGTCCCAGTCAGAGAACAAAGGAGGTTGAAGAGAAAGAAAAGTGGCAGTAAGGAAGGTGGGGACTATCTTGGTATGCTTTTATAGTATTGTTTCCCATTAGAGTCTTATAATGGTGAAGGAATGATGTACAAACACCGATTCAACTTATAGGACGATCCGAGTGAAATCCGTCCCGCTTAGAAAGAAAAGGAGGCTGGAGAGAAAGAAAAGTGTCATTTAGGAAGGCGTGGAATAGTTTCGTATGCTTTATAGTATTGTTTTCCATTAAAGTCTTTTAGTGGTGTAGTAATGATCTACAAACACCGATCCAACTTATAAGACGATTCGAGTGAAATCCGTCCCACTCAGAAAGAAAAGGAGGCTGGATAGAACGTACAGGGCCAGTTAAAAGAGTGTGGACTATTTTCGTATGCTTTATAGTACTGTTGTCCATAAGACTCTTATAATGGTAAAGGAATGATGTACGAACAGCGATTTACCTTATAGGACGATCCGAGTGAAATCCGTCCCACAACGGAGAAAAAGGAGGTTGGAGAGAAAGAAGATTGTCAGTTAGGAAGGCGTGGACTATTTTGGTATGCTTTATTGGGTTGTTTTCCACAAGATTCTTATAGTGGTGAAGTACTGATGTACAAACATCGATTCAATTTATATGAGGATTCGAGTTAAATTCGTCCCACTTAATAAGAAAAGGTGGTTGGAGAGAAAGTACAAGGCCAGTTAGAAGAGTTTGGACTATTTTCACATGCTTTATAGTATTGGTGTCCATAAGAATCTTATGATGGTGAAGGAATGATGTACAAACCCCGATTTAACTTATAGGACGATCCCAGTGAAATTCGTCCCAGTCAGAGAACAATGGAGGTTGAAGAGAAAGAAAAGTGGCAGTTAGGAAGGTGGGGACTATCTTGGTATGCTTTTATAGTATTGTTTCCCATTAGAGTCTTATAATGGTGAAGGAATGATGTACAAACACCGATTCAACTTATAGGACGATCCGAGTGAAATCCGTCCCACTTAGAAAGAAAGGAGGTTGGAGAGAAAGAAAAGTGTCATTTAGGAAGGCGTGGAATAGTTTCGTATGCTTTATAGTATTGTTTTCCATTAAAGTCTTTTAGTGGTGTAGTAATGATCTACAAACACCGATCCAACTTATAAGACGATTCGAGTGAAATCCGTCCCACTCAGAAAGAAAAGGAGGCTGGATAGAAGGTACAGGGCCAGTTAAAAGAGTGTGGACTATTTTCGTATGCTTTATAGTACTGTTGTCCATAAGACTCTTATAATGGTAAAGGAATGATGTACGAACAGCGATTTACCTTATAGGACGATCCGAGTGAAATCCGTCCCACAACGGAGAAAAAGGAGGTTGGAGAGAAAGAAGATTGTCAGTTAGGAAGGCGTGGACTATTTTGGTATGCTTTATTGGGTTGTTTTCCACAAGATTCTTATAGTGGTGAAGTACTGATGTGCAAACATCGATTCAATTTATATGAGGATTCGAGTTAAATTCGTCCCACTTAATAAGAAAAGGAGGTTGGAGAGAAAGTACAAGGCCAGTTAGAAGAGTTTGGACTATTTTCATATGCTTTATAGTATTGGTGTCCATAAGAATCTTATGATGGTGAAGGAATGATGTACAAACCCCGATTTAACTTATAGGACGATCCCAGTGAAATTCGTCCCAGTCAGAGAACAAAGGAGGTTGAAGAGAAAGAAAAGTGGCAGTAAGGAAGGTGGGGACTATCTTGGTATGCTTTTATAGTATTGTTTCCCATTAGAGTCTTATAATGGTGAAGGAATGATGTACAAACACCGATTCAACTTATAGGACGATCCGAGTGAAATCCGTCCCGCTTAGAAAGAAAAGGAGGCTGGAGAGAAAGAAAAGTGTCATTTAGGAAGGCGTGGAATAGTTTCGTATGCTTTATAGTATTGTTTTCCAGTAAAGTCTTTTAGTGGTGTAGTAATGATCTACAAACACCGATCCAACTTATAAGACGATTCGAGTGAAATCCGTCCCACTCAGAAAGAAAAGGAGGCTGGATAGAAGGTACAGGGCCAGTTAAAAGAGTGTGGACTATTTTCGTATGCTTTATAGTACTGTTGTCCATAAGACTCTTATAATGGTAAAGGAATGATGTACGAACAGCGATTTACCTTATAGGACGATCCGAGTGAAATCCGTCCCACAACGGAGAAAAAGGAGGTTGGAGAGAAAGAAGATTGTCAGTTAGGAAGGCGTGGACTATTTTGGTATGCTTTATTGGGTTGTTTTCCACAAGATTCTTATAGTGGTGAAGTACTGATGTACAAACATCGATTCAATTTATATGAGGATTCGAGTTAAATTCGTCCCACTTAATAAGAAAAGGAGGTTGGAGAGAAAGTACAAGGCCAGTTAGTAGAGTTTGGACTATTTTCATATGCTTTATAGTATTGGAGTCCATAAGAATCTTATGATGGTGAAGGAATGATGTACAAACCCCGATTTAACTTATAGGACGATCCCAGTGAAATTCGTCCCAGTCAGAGAACAAAGGAGGTTGAAGAGAAAGAAAAGTGGCAGTTAGGAAGGTGGGGACTATCTTGGTATGCTTTTATAGTATTGTTTCCCATTAGAGTCTTATAATGGTGAAGGAATGATGTACAAACACCGATTCAACTTATAGGACGATCCGAGTGAAATCCGTCCCACTTAGAAAGAAAAGGAGGCTGGAGAGAAGGTACAGGGCCAGTTAAAAGAGTGTGGACTATTTTCGTATGCTTTATAGTACTGTTGTCCATAAGACTCTTATAATGGTAAAGGAATGATGTACGAACAGCGATTTACCTTATAGGACGATCCGAGTGAAATCCGTCCCACAACGGAGAAAAAGGAGGTTGGAGAGAAAGAAGATTGTCAGTTAGGAAGGCGTGGACTATTTTGGTATGCTTTATTGGGTTGTTTTCCACAAGATTCTTATAGTGGTGAAGTACTGATGTACAAACATCGATTCAATTTATATGAGGATTCGAGTTAAATTCGTCCCACTTAATAAGAAAAGGAGGTTGGAGAGAAAGTACAAGGCCAGTTAGAAGAGTTTGGACTATTTTCACATGCTTTATAGTATTGGTGTCCATAAGAATCTTATGATGGTGAAGGAATGATGTACAAACCCCGATTTAACTTATAGGACGATCCCAGTGAAATTCGTCCCAGTCAGAGAACAAAGGAGGTTGAAGAGAAAGAAAAGTGGCAGTTAGGAAGGTGGGGACTATCTTGGTATGCTTTTATAGTATTGTTTCCCATTAGAGTCTTATAATGGTGAAGGAATGATGTACAAACACCGATTCAACTTATAGGACGATCCGAGTGAAATCCGTCCCACTTAGAAAGAAAAGGAGGCTGGAGAGAAGGTACAGGGCCAGTTAAAAGAGTGTGGACTATTTTCGTATGCTTTATAGTACTGTTGTCCATAAGACTCTTATAATGGTAAAGGAATGATGTACGAACAGCGATTTACCTTATAGGACGATCCGAGTGAAATCCGTCCCACAACGGAGAAAAAGGAGGTTGGAGAGAAAGAAGATTGTCAGTTAGGAAGGCGTGGACTATTTTGGTATGCTTTATTGGGTTGTTTTCCACAAGATTCTTATAGTGGTGAAGTACTGATGTACAAACATCGATTCAATTTATATGAGGATTCGAGTTAAATTCGTCCCACTTAATAAGAAAAGGAGGTTGGAGAGAAAGTACAAGGCCAGTTAGAAGAGTTTGGACTATTTTCACATGCTTTATAGTATTGGTGTCCATAAGAATCTTATGATGGTGAAGGAATGATGTACAAACCCCGATTTAACTTATAGGACGATCCCAGTGAAATTCGTCCCAGTCAGAGAACAAAGGAGGTTGAAGAGAAAGAAAAGTGGCAGTTAGGAAGGTGGGGAATATCTTGGTACGCTTTTATAGTATTGTTTCCCATTAGAGTCTTATAATGGTGAAGGAATGATGTACAAACACCGATTCAACTTATAGGACGATCCGAGTGAAATCCGTCCCGCTTAGAAAGAAAAGGAGGCTGGAGAGAAAGAAAAGTGTCATTTAGGAAGGCGTGGAATAGTTTCGTATGCTTTATAGTATTGTTTTCCATTAAAGTCTTTTAGTGGTGTAGTAATGATCTACAAACACCGATCCAACTTATAAGACGATTCGAGTGAAATCCGTCCCACTTAGAAAGAAAAGGAGGCTGGAGAGAAGGTACAGGGCCAGTTAAAAGAGTGTGGACTATTTTCGTATGCTTTATAGTACTGTTGTCCATAAGACTCTTATAATGGTAAAGGAATGATGTACGAACAGCGATTTACCTTATAGGACGATCCGAGTGAAATCCGTCCCACAACGGAGAAAAAGGAGGTTGGAGAGAAAGAAGATTGTCAGTTAGGAAGGCGTGGACTATTTTGGTATGCTTTATTGGGTTGTTTTCCACAAGATTCTTTTAGTGGTGAAGTACTGATGTACAAACATCGATTCAATTTATATGAGGATTCGAGTTAAATTCGTCCCACTTAATAAGAAAAGGAGGTTGGAGAGAAAGTACAAGGCCAGTTAGAAGAGTTTGGACTATTTTCATATGCTTTATAGTATTGGTGTCCATAAGAATCTTATGATGGTGAAGGAATGATGTACAAACCCCGATTTAACTTATAGGACGATCCCAGTGAAATTCGTCCCAGTCAGAGAACAAAGGAGGTTGAAGAGAAAGAAAAGTGGCAGTAAGGAAGGTGGGGACTATCTTGGTATGCTTTTATAGTATTGTTTCCCATTAGAGTCTTATAATGGTGAAGGAATGATGTACAAACACCGATTCAACTTATAGGACGATCCGAGTGAAATCCGTCCCGCTTAGAAAGAAAAGGAGGCTGGAGAGAAAGAAAAGTGTCATTTAGGAAGGCGTGGAATAGTTTCGTATGCTTTATAGTATTGTTTTCCATTAAAGTCTTTTAGTGGTGTAGTAATGATCTACAAACACCGATCCAACTTATAAGACGATTCGAGTGAAATCCGTCCCACTTAGAAAGAAAAGGAGGCTGGAGAGAAGGTACAGGGCCAGTTAAAAGAGTGTGGACTATTTTCGTATGCTTTATAGTACTGTTGTCCATAAGACTCTTATAATGGTAAAGGAATGATGTACGAACAGCGATTTACCTTATAGGACGATCCGAGTGAAATCCGTCCCACAACGGAGAAAAAGGAGGTTGGAGAGAAAGAAGATTGTCAGTTAGGAAGGCGTGGACTATTTTGGTATGCTTTATTGGGTTGTTTTCCACAAGATTCTTTTAGTGGTGAAGTACTGATGTACAAACATCGATTCAATTTATATGAGGATTCGAGTTAAATTCGTCCCACTTAATAAGAAAAGGAGGTTGGAGAGAAAGTACAAGGCCAGTTAGAAGAGTTTGGACTATTTTCATATGCTTTATAGTATTGGTGTCCATAAGAATCTTATGATGGTGAAGGAATGATGTACAAACCCCGATTTAACTTATAGGACGATCCCAGTGAAATTCGTCCCAGTCAGAGAACAAAGGAGGTTGAAGAGAAAGAAAAGTGGCAGTAAGGAAGGTGGGGACTATCTTCGTATGCTTTTATAGTATTGTTTCCCATTAGAGTCTTATAATGGTGAAGGAATGATGTACAAACACCGATTCAACTTATAGGACGATCCGAGTGAAATCCGTCCCGCTTAGAAAGAAAAGGAGGCTGGAGAGAAAGAAAAGTGTCATTTAGGAAGGCGTGGAATAGTTTCGTATGCTTTATAGTATTGTTTTCCATTAAAGTCTTTTAGTGGTGTAGTAATGATCTACAAACACCGATCCAACTTATAAGACGATTCGAGTGAAATCCGTCCCACTTAGAAAGAAAAGGAGGCTGGAGAGAAGGTACAGGGCCAGTTAAAAGAGTGTGGACTATTTTCGTATGCTTTATAGTACTGTTGTCCATAAGACTCTTATAATGGTAAAGGAATGATGTACGAACAGCGATTTACCTTATAGGACGATCCGAGTGAAATCCGTCCCACAACGGAGAAAAAGGAGGTTGGAGAGAAAGAAGATTGTCAGTTAGGAAGGCGTGGACTATTTTGGTATGCTTTATTGGGTTGTTTTCCACAAGATTCTTATAGTGGTGAAGTACTGATGTACAAACATCGATTCAATTTATATGAGGATTCGAGTTAAATTCGTCCCACTTAATAAGAAAAGGAGGTTGGAGAGAAAGTACAAGGCCAGTTAGAAGAGTTTGGACTATTTTCACATGCTTTATAGTATTGGTGTCCATAAGAATCTTATGATGGTGAAGGAATGATGTACAAACCCCGATTTAACTTATAGGACGATCCCAATGAAATTCGTCCCAGTCAGAGAACAAAGGAGGTTGAAGAGAAAGAAAAGTGGCAGTTAGGAAGGTGGGGACTATCTTGGTACGCTTTTATAGTATTGTTTCCCATTAGAGTCTTATAATGGTGAAGGAATGATGTACAAACACCGATTCAACTTATAGGACGATCCGAGTGAAATCCGTCCCGCTTAGAAAGAAAAGGAGGCTGGAGAGAAAGAAAAGTGTCATTTAGGAAGGCGTGGAATAGTTTCGTATGCTTTATAGTATTGTTTTCCATTAAAGTCTTTTAGTGGTGTAGTAATGATCTACAAACACCGATCCAACTTATAAGACGATTCGAGTGAAATCCGTCCCACTTAGAAAGAAAAGGAGGCTGGAGAGAAGGTACAGGGCCAGTTAAAAGAGTGTGGACTATTTTCGTATGCTTTAAAGTACTGTTGTCCATAAGACTCTTATAATGGTAAAGGAATGATGTACGAACAGCGATTTACCTTATAGGACGATCCGAGTGAAATCCGTCCCACAACGGAGAAAAAGGAGGTTGGAGAGAAAGAAGATTGTCAGTTAGGAAGGCGTGGACTATTTTGGTATGCTTTATTGGGTTGTTTTCCACAAGATTCTTATAGTGGTGAAGTACTGATGTGCAAACATCGATTCAATTTATATGAGGATTCGAGTTAAATTCGTCCCACTTAATAAGAAAAGGAGGTTGGAGAGAAAGTACAAGGCCAGTTAGAAGAGTTTGGACTATTTTCATATGCTTTATAGTATTGGTGTCCATAAGAATCTTATGATGGTGAAGGAATGATGTACAAACCCCGATTTAACTTATAGGACGATCCCAGTGAAATTCGTCCCAGTCAGAGAACAAAGGAGGTTGAAGAGAAAGAAAAGTGGCAGTAAGGAAGGTGGGGACTATCTTGGTATGCTTTTATAGTATTGTTTCCCATTTGAGTCTTATAATGGTGAAGGAATGATGTACAAACACCGATTCAACTTATAGGACGATCCGAGTGAAATCCGTCCCGCTTAGAAAGAAAAGGAGGCTGGAGAGAAAGAAAAGTGTCATTTAGGAAGGCGTGGAATAGTTTCGTATGCTTTATAGTATTGTTTTCCAGTAAAGTCTTTTAGTGGTGTAGTAATGATCTACAAACACCGATCCAACTTATAAGACGATTCGAGTGAAATCCGTCCCACTCAGAAAGAAAAGGTGGCTGGATAGAAGGTACAGGGCCAGTTAAAAGAGTGTGGACTATTTTCGTATGCTTTATAGTACTGTTGTCCATAAGACTCTTATAATGGTAAAGGAATGATGTACGAACAGCGATTTACCTTATAGGACGATCCGAGTGAAATCCGTCCCACAACGGAGAAAAAGGAGGTTGGAGAGAAAGAAGATTGTCAGTTAGGAAGGCGTGGACTATTTTGGTATGCTTTATTGGGTTGTTTTCCACAAGATTCTTATAGTGGTGAAGTACTGATGTACAAACATCGATTCAATTTATATGAGGATTCGAGTTAAATTCGTCCCACTTAATAAGAAAAGGAGGTTGGAGAGAAAGTACAAGGCCAGTTAGAAGAGTTTGGACTATTTTCATATGCTTTATAGTATTGGAGTCCATAAGAATCTTATGATGGTGAAGGAATGATGTACAAACCCCGATTTAACTTATAGGACGATCCCAGTGAAATTCGTCCCAGTCAGAGAACAAAGGAGGTTGAAGAGAAAGAAAAGTGGCAGTTAGGAAGGTGGGGACTATCTTGGTATGCTTTTATAGTATTGTTTCCCATTAGAGTCTTATAATGGTGAAGGAATGATGTACAAACACCGATTCAACTTATAGGACGATCCGAGTGAAATCCGTCCCACTTAGAAAGAAAAGGAGGCTGGAGAGAAGGTACAGGGCCAGTTAAAAGAGTGTGGACTATTTTCGTATGCTTTATAGTGCTGTTGTCCATAAGACTCTTATAATGGTAAAGGAATGATGTACGAACAGCGATTTACCTTATAGGACGATCCGAGTGAAATCCGTCCCACAACGGAGAAAAAGGAGGTTGGAGAGAAAGAAGATTGTCAGTTAGGAAGGCGTGGACTATTTTGGTATGCTTTATTGGGTTGTTTTCCACAAGATTCTTATAGTGGTGAAGTACTGATGTACAAACATCGATTCAATTTATATGAGGATTCGAGTTAAATTCGTCCCACTTAATAAGAAAAGGAGGTTGGAGAGAAAGTACAAGGCCAGTTAGAAGAGTTTGGACTATTTTCACATGCTTTATAGTATTGGTGTCCATAAGAATCTTATGATGGTGAAGGAATGATGTACAAACCCCGATTTAACTTATAGGACGATCCCAGTGAAATTCGTCCCAGTCAGAGAACAAAGGAGGTTGAAGAGAAAGAAAAGTGGCAGTTAGGAAGGTGGGGACTATCTTGGTACGCTTTTATAGTATTGTTTCCCATTAGAGTCTTATAATGGTGAAGGAATGATGTACAAACACCGATTCAACTTATAGGACGATCCGAGTGAAATCCGTCCCGCTTAGAAAGAAAAGGAGGTTGGAGAGAAAGAAAAGTGTCATTTAGGAAGG
Organism: Cornus suecica; assembly: GCA_963922005.1. Taxonomy (NCBI): domain Eukaryota; kingdom Viridiplantae; phylum Streptophyta; class Magnoliopsida; order Cornales; family Cornaceae; genus Cornus; species Cornus suecica. The sequence continues at coordinate 52,767,559 of OY998242.1, read as the reverse complement.
CGTGGAATAGTTTCGTATGCTTTATAGTATTGTTTTCCATTAAAGTCTTTTAGTGGTGTAGTAATGATCTACAAACACCGATCCAACTTATAAGACGATTCGAGTGAAATCCGTCCCACTTAGAAAGAAAAGGAGGCTGGAGAGAAGGTACAGGGCCAGTTAAAAGAGTGTGGACTATTTTCGTATGCTTTATAGTACTGTTGTCCATAAGACTCTTATAATGGTAAAGGAATGATGTACGAACAGCGATTTACCTTATAGGACGATCCGAGTGAAATCCGTCCCACAACGGAGAAAAAGGAGGTTGGAGAGAAAGAAGATTGTCAGTTAGGAAGGCGTGGACTATTTTGGTATGCTTTATTGGGTTGTTTTCCACAAGATTCTTACAGTGGTGAAGTACTGATGTACAAACATCGATTCAATTTATATGAGGATTCGAGTTAAATTCGTCCCACTTAATAAGAAAAGGAGGTTGGAGAGAAAGTACAAGGCCAGTTAGAAGAGTTTGGACTATTTTCATATGCTTTATAGTATTGGTGTCCATAAGAATCTTATGATGGTGAAGGAATGATGTACAAACCCCGATTTAACTTATAGGACGATCCCAGTGAAATTCGTCCCAGTCAGAGAACAAAGGAGGTTGAAGAGAAAGAAAAGTGGCAGTTAGGAAGGTGGGGACTATCTTGGTGTGCTTTTATAGTATTGTTTCCCATTAGAGTCTTATAATGGTGAAGGAATGATGTACAAACACCGATTCAACTTATAGGACGATCCGAGTGAAATCCGTCCCGCTTAGAAAGAAAAGGAGGCTGGAGAGAAAGAAAAGTGTCATTTAGGAAGGCGTGGAATAGTTTCGTATGCTTTATAGTATTGTTTTCCATTAAAGTCTTTTAGTGGTGTAGTAATGATCTACAAACACCGATCCAACTTATAAGACGATTCGAGTGAAATCCGTCCCACTTAGAAAGAAAAGGAGGCTGGAGAGAAGGTACAGGGCCAGTTAAAAGAGTGTGGACTATTTTCGTATGCTTTATAGTACTGTTGTCCATAAGACTCTTATAATGGTAAAGGAATGATGTACGAACAGCGATTTACCTTATAGGACGATCCGAGTGAAATCCGTCCCACAACGGAGAAAAAGGAGGTTGGAGAGAAAGAAGATTGTCAGTTAGGAAGGCGTGGACTATTTTGGTATGCTTTATTGGGTTGTTTTCCACAAGATTCTTATAGTGGTGAAGTACTGATGTACAAACATCGATTCAATTTATATGAGGATTCGAGTTAAATTCGTCCCACTTAATAAGAAAAGGAGGTTGGAGAGAAAGTACAAGGCCAGTTAGAAGAGTTTGGACTATTTTCACATGCTTTATAGTATTGGTGTCCATAAGAATCTTATGATGGTGAAGGAATGATGTACAAACCCCGATTTAACTTATAGGACGATCCCAGTGAAATTCGTCCCAGTCAGAGAACAAAGGAGGTTGAAGAGAAAGAAAAGTGGCAGTTAGGAAGGTGGGGACTATCTTGGTACGCTTTTATAGTATTGTTTCCCATTAGAGTCTTATAATGGTGAAGGAATGATGTACAAACACCGATTCAACTTATAGGACGATCCGAGTGAAATCCGTCCCGCTTAGAAAGAAAAGGAGGCTGGAGAGAAAGAAAAGTGTCATTTAGGAAGGCGTGGAATAGTTTCGTATGCTTTATAGTATTGTTTTCCATTAAAGTCTTTTAGTGGTGTAGTAATGATCTACAAACACCGATCCAACTTATAAGACGATTCGAGTGAAATCCGTCCCACTTAAAAAGAAAAGGAGGCTGGAGAGAAGGTACAGGGCCAGTTAAAAGAGTGTGGACTATTTTCGTATGCTTTATAGTACTGTTGTCCATAAGACTCTTATAATGGTAAAGGAATGATGTACGAACAGCGATTTACCTTATAGGACGATCCGAGTGAAATCCGTCCCACAACGGAGAAAAAGGAGGTTGGAGAGAAAGAAGATTGTCAGTTAGGAAGGCGTGGACTATTTTGGTATGCTTTATTGGGTTGTTTTCCACAAGATTCTTATAGTGGTGAAGTACTGATGTACAAACATCGATTCAATTTATATGAGGATTCGAGTTAAATTCGTCCCACTTAATAAAAAAAGGAGGTTGGAGAGAAAGTACAAGGCCAGTTAGAAGAGTTTGGACTATTTTCATATGCTTTATAGTATTGGTGTCCATAAGAATCTTATGATGGTGTAGGAATGATGTACAAACCCCGATTTAACTTATAGGACGATCCCAGTGAAATTCGTCCCAGTCAGAGAACAAAGGAGGTTGAAGAGAAAGAAAAGTGGCAGTAAGGAAGGTGGGGACTATCTTGGTATGCTTTTATAGTATTGTTTCCCATTAGAGTCTTATAATGGTGAAGGAATGATGTACAAACACCGATTCAACTTATAGGACGATCCGAGTGAAATCCGTCCCGCTTAGAAAGAAAAGGAGGCTGGAGAGAAAGAAAAGTGTCATTTAGGAAGGCGTGGAATAGTTTCGTATGCTTTATAGTATTGTTTTCCATTAAAGTCTTTTAGTGGTGTAGTAATGATCTACAAACACCGATCCAACTTATAAGACGATTCGAGTGAAATCCGTCCCACTTAAAAAGAAAAGGAGGCTGGAGAGAAGGTACAGGGCCAGTTAAAAGAGTGTGGACTATTTTCGTATGCTTTATAGTACTGTTGTCCATAAGACTCTTATAATGGTAAAGGAATGATGTACGAAAAGCGATTTACCTTATAGGACGATCCGAGTGAAATCCGTCCCACAACGGAGAAAAAGGAGGTTGGAGAGAAAGAAGATTGTCAGTTAGGAAGGCGTGGACTATTTTGGTATGCTTTATTGGGTTGTTTTCCACAAGATTCTTATAGTGGTGAAGTACTGATGTACAAACATCGATTCAATTTATATGAGGATTCGAGTTAAATTCGTCCCACTTAATAAGAAAAGGAGGTTGGAGAGAAAGTACAAGGCCAGTTAGAAGAGTTTGGACTATTTTCACATGCTTTATAGTATTGGTGTCCATAAGAATCTTATGATGGTGAAGGAATGATGTACAAACCCCGATTTAACTTATAGGACGATCCCAGTGAAATTCGTCCCAGTCAGAGAACAAAGGAGGTTGAAGAGAAAGAAAAGTGGCAGTTAGGAAGGTGGGGACTATCTTGGTACGCTTTTATAGTATTGTTTCCCATTAGAGTCTTATAATGGTGAAGGAATGATGTACAAACACCGATTCAACTTATAGGACGATCCGAGTGAAATCCGTCCCGCTTAGAAAGAAAAGGAGGATGGAGAGAAAGAAAAGTGTCATTTAGGAAGGCGTGGAATAGTTTCGTATGCTTTATAGTATTGTTTTCCATTAAAGTCGTTTAGTGGTGTAGTAATGATCTACAAACACCGATCCAACTTATAAGACGATTCGAGTGAAATCCGTCCCACTGAGAAAGAAAAGGAGGCTGGAGAGAAGGTACAGGGCCAGTTAAAAGAGTGTGGACTATTTTCGTATGCTTTATAGTACTGTTGTCCATAAGACTCTTATAATGGTAAAGGAATGATGTACGAACAGCGATTTACCTTATAGGACGATCCGAGTGAAATCCGTCCCACAACGGAGAAAAAGGAGGTTGGAGAGAAAGAAGATTGTCAGTTAGGAAGGCGTGGACTATTTTGGTATGCTTTATTGGGTTGTTTTCCACAAGATTCTTATAGTGGTGAAGTACTGATGTACAAACATCGATTCAATTTATATGAGGATTCGAGTTAAATTCGTCCCACTTAATAAAAAAAGGAGGTTGGAGAGAAAGTACAAGGCCAGTTAGAAGAGTTTGGACTATTTTCATATGCTTTATAGTATTGGTGTCCATAAGAATCTTATGATGGTGAAGGAATGATGTACAAACCCCGATTTAACTTATAGGACGATCCCAGTGAAATTCGTCCCAGTCAGAGAACAAAGGAGGTTGAAGAGAAAGAAAAGTGGCAGTAAGGAAGGTGGGGACTATCTTGGTATGCTTTTATAGTATTGTTTCCCATTAGAGTCTTATAATGGTGAAGGAATGATGTACAAACACCGATTCAACTTATAGGACGATCCGAGTGAAATCCGTCCCGCTTAGAAAGAAAAGGAGGCTGGAGAGAAAGAAAAGTGTCATTTAGGAAGGCGTGGAATAGTTTCGTATGCTTTATAGTATTGTTTTCCATTAAAGTCTTTTAGTGGTGTAGTAATGATCTACAAACACCGATCCAACTTATAAGACGATTCGAGTGAAATCCGTCCCACTTAGAAAGAAAAGGAGGCTGGAGAGAAGGTACAGGGCCAGTTAAAAGAGTGTGGACTATTTTCGTATGCTTTATAGTACTGTTGTCCATAAGACTCTTATAATGGTAAAGGAATGATGTACGAACAGCGATTTACCTTATAGGACGATCCGAGTGAAATCCGTCCCACAACGGAGAAAAAGGAGGTTGGAGAGAAAGAAGATTGTCAGTTAGGAAGGCGTGGACTATTTTGGTATGCTTTATTGGGTTGTTTTCCACAAGATTCTTATAGTGGTGAAGTACTGATGTACAAACATCGATTCAATTTATATGAGGATTCGAGTTAAATTCGTCCCACTTAATAAGAAAAGGAGGTTGGAGAGAAAGTACAAGGCCAGTTAGAAGAGTTTGGACTATTTTCATATGCTTTATAGTATTGGTGTCCATAAGAATCTTATGATGGTGAAGGAATGATGTACAAACCCCGATTTAACTTATAGGACGATCCCAGTGAAATTCGTCCCAGTCAGAGAACAAAGGAGGTTGAAGAGAAAGAAAAGTGGCAGTAAGGAAGGTGGGGACTATCTTGGTATGCTTTTATAGTATTGTTTCCCATTAGAGTCTTATAATGGTGAAGGAATGATGTACAAACACCGATTCAACTTATAGGACGATCCGAGTGAAATCCGTCCCGCTTAGAAAGAAAAGGAGGCTGGAGAGAAAGAAAAGTGTCATTTAGGAAGGCGTGGAATAGTTTCGTATGCTTTATAGTATTGTTTTCCATTAAAGTCTTTTAGTGGTGTAGTAATGATCTACAAACACCGATCCAACTTATAAGACGATTCGAGTGAAATCCGTCCCACTTAGAAAGAAAAGGAGGCTGGAGAGAAGGTACAGGGCCAGTTAAAAGAGTGTGGACTATTTTCGTATGCTTTATAGTACTGTTGTCCATAAGACTCTTATAATGGTAAAGGAATGATGTACGAAAAGCGATTTACCTTATAGGACGATCCGAGTGAAATCCGTCCCACAACGGAGAAAAAGGAGGTTGGAGAGAAAGAAGATTGTCAGTTAGGAAGGCGTGGACTATTTTGGTATGCTTTATTGGGTTGTTTTCCACAAGATTCTTATAGTGGTGAAGTACTGATGTACAAACATCGATTCAATTTATATGAGGATTCGAGTTAAATTCGTCCCACTTAATAAGAAAAGGAGGTTGGAGAGAAAGTACAAGGCCAGTTAGAAGAGTTTGGACTATTTTCACATGCTTTATAGTATTGGTGTCCATAAGAATCTTATGATGGTGAAGGAATGATGTACAAACCCCGATTTAACTTATAGGACGATCCCAGTGAAATTCGTCCCAGTCAGAGAACAAAGGAGGTTGAAGAGAAAGAAAAGTGGCAGTAAGGAAGGTGGGGACTATCTTGGTATGCTTTTATAGTATTGTTTCCCATTAGAGTCTTATAATGGTGAAGGAATGATGTACAAACACCGATTCAACTTATAGGACGATCCGAGTGAAATCCGTCCCGCTTAGAAAGAAAAGGAGGCTGGAGAGAAAGAAAAGTGTCATTTAGGAAGGCGTGGAATAGTTTCGTATGCTTTATAGTATTGTTTTCCATTAAAGTCTTTTAGTGGTGTAGTAATGATCTACAAACACCGATCCAACTTATAAGACGATTCGAGTGAAATCCGTCCCACTTAGAAAGAAAAGGAGGCTGGAGAGAAGGTACAGGGCCAGTTAAAAGAGTGTGGACTATTTTCGTATGCTTTATAGTACTGTTGTCCATAAGACTCTTATAATGGTAAAGGAATGATGTACGAAAAGCGATTTACCTTATAGGACGATCCGAGTGAAATCCGTCCCACAACGGAGAAAAAGGAGGTTGGAGAGAAAGAAGATTGTCAGTTAGGAAGGCGTGGACTATTTTGGTATGCTTTATTGGGTTGTTTTCCACAAGATTCTTATAGTGGTGAAGTACTGATGTACAAACATCGATTCAATTTATATGAGGATTCGAGTTAAATTCGTCCCACTTAATAAGAAAAGGAGGTTGGAGAGAAAGTACAAGGCCAGTTAGAAGAGTTTGGACTATTTTCACATGCTTTATAGTATTGGTGTCCATAAGAATCTTATGATGGTGAAGGAATGATGTACAAACCCCGATTTAACTTATAGGACGATCCCAGTGAAATTCGTCCCAGTCAGAGAACAAAGGAGGTTGAAGAGAAAGAAAAGTGGCAGTTAGGAAGGTGGGGACTATCTTGGTACGCTTTTATAGTATTGTTTCCCATTAGAGTCTTATAATGGTGAAGGAATGATGTACAAACACCGATTCAACTTATAGGACGATCCGAGTGAAATCCGTCCCGCTTAGAAAGAAAAGGAGGCTGGAGAGAAAGAAAAGTGTCATTTAGGAAGGCGTGGAATAGTTTCGTATGCTTTATAGTATTGTTTTCCATTAAAGTCGTTTAGTGGTGTAGTAATGATCTACAAACACCGATCCAACTTATAAGACGATTCGAGTGAAATCCGTCCCACTTAGAAAGAAAAGGAGGCTGGAGAGAAGGTACAGGGCCAGTTAAAAGAGTGTGGACTATTTTCGTATGCTTTATAGTACTGTTGTCCATAAGACTCTTATAATGGTAAAGGAATGATGTACGAACAGCGATTTACCTTATAGGACGATCCGAGTGAAATCCGTCCCACAACGGAGAAAAAGGAGGTTGGAGAGAAAGAAGATTGTCAGTTAGGAAGGCGTGGACTATTTTGGTATGCTTTATTGGGTTGTTTTCCACAAGATTCTTATAGTGGTGAAGTACTGATGTACAAACATCGATTCAATTTATATGAGGATTCGAGTTAAATTCGTCCCACTTAATAAAAAAAGGAGGTTGGAGAGAAAGTACAAGGCCAGTTAGAAGAGTTTGGACTATTTTCATATGCTTTATAGTATTGGTGTCCATAAGAATCTTATGATGGTGAAGGAATGATGTACAAACCCCGATTTAACTTATAGGACGATCCCAGTGAAATTCGTCCCAGTCAGAGAACAAAGGAGGTTGAAGAGAAAGAAAAGTGGCAGTAAGGAAGGTGGGGACTATCTTGGTATGCTTTTATAGTATTGTTTCCCATTAGAGTCTTATAATGGTGAAGGAATGATGTACAAACACCGATTCAACTTATAGGACGATCCGAGTGAAATCCGTCCCGCTTAGAAAGAAAAGGAGGCTGGAGAGAAAGAAAAGTGTCATTTAGGAAGGCGTGGAATAGTTTCGTATGCTTTATAGTATTGTTTTCCATTAAAGTCGTTTAGTGGTGTAGTAATGATCTACAAACACCGATCCAACTTATAAGACGATTCGAGTGAAATCCGTCCCACTTAGAAAGAAAAGGAGGCTGGAGAGAAGGTACAGGGCCAGTTAAAAGAGTGTGGACTATTTTCGTATGCTTTATAGTACTGTTGTCCATAAGACTCTTATAATGGTAAAGGAATGATGTACGAACAGCGATTTACCTTATAGGACGATCCGAGTGAAATCCGTCCCACAACGGAGAAAAAGGAGGTTGGAGAGAAAGAAGATTGTCAGTTAGGAAGGCGTGGACTATTTTGGTATGCTTTATTGGGTTGTTTTCCACAAGATTCTTATAGTGGTGAAGTACTGATGTACAAACATCGATTCAATTTATATGAGGATTCGAGTTAAATTCGTCCCACTTAATAAGAAAAGGAGGTTGGAGAGAAAGTACAAGGCCAGTTAGAAGAGTTTGGACTATTTTCACATGCTTTATAGTATTGGTGTCCATAAGAATCTTATGATGGTGAAGGAATGATGTACAAACCCCGATTTAACTTATAGGACGATCCCAGTGAAATTCGTCCCAGTCAGAGAACAAAGGAGGTTGAAGAGAAAGAAAAGTGGCAGTTAGGAAGGTGGGGACTATCTTGGTACGCTTTTTTAGTATTGTTTCCCATTAGAGTCTTATAATGGTGAAGGAATGATGTACAAACACCGATTCAACTTATAGGACGATCCGAGTGAAATCCGTCCCGCTTAGAAAGAAAAGGAGGCTGGAGAGAAAGAAAAGTGTCATTTAGGAAGGCGTGGAATAGTTTCGTATGCTTTATAGTATTGTTTTCCATTAAAGTCGTTTAGTGGTGTAGTAATGATCTACAAACACCGATCCAACTTATAAGACGATTCGAGTGAAATCCGTCCCACTTAGAAAGAAAAGGAGGCTGGAGAGAAGGTACAGGGCCAGTTAAAAGAGTGTGGACTATTTTCGTATGCTTTATAGTACTGTTGTCCATAAGACTCTTATAATGGTAAAGGAATGATGTACGAACAGCGATTTACCTTATAGGACGATCCGAGTGAAATCCGTCCCACAACGGAGAAAAAGGAGGTTGGAGAGAAAGAAGATTGTCAGTTAGGAAGGCGTGGACTATTTTGGTACGCTTTATTGGGTTGTTTTCCACAAGATTCTTATAGTGGTGAAGTACTGATGTACAAACATCGATTCAATTTATATGAGGATTCGAGTTAAATTCGTCCCACTTAATAAGAAAAGGAGGTTGGAGAGAAAGTACAAGGCCAGTTAGAAGAGTTTGGACTATTTTCATATGCTTTATAGTATTGGTGTCCATAAGAATCTTATGATGGTGAAGGAATGATGTACAAACCCCGATTTAACTTATAGGACGATCCCAGTGAAATTCGTCCCAGTCAGAGAACAAAGGAGGTTGAAGAGAAAGAAAAGTGGCAGTTAGGAAGGTGGGGACTGTCTTGGTGTGCTTTTATAGTATTGTTTCCCATTAGAGTCTTATAATGGTGAAGGAATGATGTACAAACACCGATTCAACTTATAGGACGATCCGAGTGAAATCCGTCCCGCTTAGAAAGAAAAGGAGGCTGGAGAGAAAGAAAAGTGTCATTTAGGAAGGCGTGGAATAGTTTCGTATGCTTTATAGTATTGTTTTCCATTAAAGTCTTTTAGTGGTGTAGTAATGATCTACAAACACCGATCCAACTTATAAGACGATTCGAGTGAAATCCGTCCCACTTAGAAAGAAAAGGAGGCTGGAGAGAAGGTACAGGGCCAGTTAAAAGAGTGTGGACTATTTTCGTATGCTTTATAGTACTGTTGTCCATAAGACTCTTATAATGGTAAAGGAATGATGTACGAACAGCGATTTACCTTATAGGACGATCCGAGTGAAATCCGTCCCACAACGGAGAAAAAGGAGGTTGGAGAGAAAGAAGATTGTCAGTTAGGAAGGCATGGACTATTTTGGTATGCTTTATTGGGTTGTTTTCCACAAGATTCTTACAGTGGTGAAGTACTGATGTACAAACATCGATTCAATTTATATGAGGATTCGAGTTAAATTCGTCCCACTTAATAAGAAAATGAGGTTGGAGAGAAAGTACAAGGCCAGTTAGAAGAGTTTGGACTATTTTCATATGCTTTATAGTATTGGTGTCCATAAGAATCTTATGATGGTGAAGGAATGATGTACAAACCCCGATTTAACTTATAGGACGATCCCAGTGAAATTCGTCCCAGTCAGAGAACAAAGGAGGTTGAAGAGAAAGAAAAGTGGCAGTTAGGAAGGTGGGGACTATCTTGGTGTGCTTTTATAGTATTGTTTCCCATTAGAGTCTTATAATGGTGAAGGAATGATGTACAAACACCGATTCAACTTATAGGACGATCCGAGTGAAATCCGTCCCGCTTAGAAAGAAAAGGAGGCTGGAGAGAAAGAAAAGTGTCATTTAGGAAGGCGTGGAATAGTTTCGTATGCTTTATAGTATTGTTTTCCATTAAAGTCTTTTAGTGGTGTAGTAATGATCTACAAACACCGATCCAACTTATAAGACGATTCGAGTGAAATCCGTCCCACTTAGAAAGAAAAGGAGGCTGGAGAGAAGGTACAGGGCCAGTTAAAAGAGTGTGGACTATTTTCGTATGCTTTATAGTACTGTTGTCCATAAGACTCTTATAATGGTAAAGGAATGATGTACGAACAGCGATTTACCTTATAGGACGATCCGAGTGAAATCCGTCCCACAACGGAGAAAAAGGAGGTTGGAGAGAAAGAAGATTGTCAGTTAGGCAGGCGTGGACTATTTTGGTATGCTTTATTGGGTTGTTTTCCACAAGATTCTTACAGTGGTGAAGTACTGATGTACAAACATCGATTCAATTTATATGAGGATTCGAGTTAAATTCGTCCCACTTAATAAGAAAAGGAGGTTGGAGAGAAAGTACAAGGCCAGTTAGAAGAGTTTGGACTATTTTCATATGCTTTATAGTATTGGTGTCCATAAGAATCTTATGATGGTGAAGGAATGATGTACAAACCCCGATTTAACTTATAGGACGATCCCAGTGAAATTCGTCCCAGTCAGAGAACAAAGGAGGTTGAAGAGAAAGAAAAGTGGCAGTTAGGAAGGTGGGGACTATCTTGGTATGCTTTTATAGTATTGTTTCCCATTAGAGTCTTATAATGGTGAAGGAATGATGTACAAACACCGATTCAACTTATAGGACGATCCGAGTGAAATCCGTCCCGCTTAGAAAGAAAAGGAGGCTGGAGAGAAAGAAAAGTGTCATTTAGGAAGGCGTGGAATAGTTTCGTATGCTTTATAGTATTGTTTTCCATTAAAGTCTTTTAGTGGTGTAGTAATGATCTACAAACACCGATCCAACTTATAAGACGATTCGAGTGAAATCCGTCCCACTTAGAAAGAAAAGGAGGCTGGAGAGAAGGTACAGGGCCAGTTAAAAGAGTGTGGACTATTTTCGTATGCTTTATAGTACTGTTGTCCATAAGACTCTTATAATGGTAAAGGAATGATGTACGAACAGCGATTTACCTTATAGGACGATCCGAGTGAAATCCGTCCCACAACGGAGAAAAAGGAGGTTGGAGAGAAAGAAGATTGTCAGTTAGAAAGGCGTGGACTATTTTGGTATGCTTTATTGGGTTGTTTTCCACAAGATTCTTACAGTGGTGAAGTACTGATGTACAAACATCGATTCAATTTATATGAGGATTCGAGTTAAATTCGTCCCACTTCATAAGAAAAGGAGGTTGGAGAGAAAGTACAAGGCCAGTTAGAAGAGTTTGGACTATTTTCATATGCTTTATAGTATTGGTGTCCATAAGAATCTTATGATGGTGAAGGAATGATGTACAAACCCCGATTTAACTTATAGGACGATCCCAGTGAAATTCGTCCCAGTCAGAGAACAAAGGAGGTTGAAGAGAAAGAAAAGTGGCAGTTAGGAAGGTGGGGACTATCTTGGTATGCTTTTTTAGTATTTTTTCCCATTAGAGTCTTATAATGGTGAAGGAATGATGTACAAACACCGATTCAACTTATAGGACGATCCGAGTGAAATCCGTCCCGCTTAGAAAGAAAAGAAGGCTGGAGAGAAAGAAAAGTGTCATTTAGGAAGGCGTGGAATAGTTTCGTATGCTTTATAGTATTGTTTTCCATTAAAGTCTTTTAGTGGTGTAGTAATGATCTACAAACACCGATCCAACTTATAAGACGATTCGAGTGAAATCCGTCCCACTTAGAAAGAAAAGGAGGCTGGAGAGAAGGTACAGGGCCAGTTAAAAGAGTGTGGACTATTTTCGTATGCTTTATAGTACTGTTGTCCATAAGACTCTTATAATGGTAAAGGAATGATGTACGAACAGCGATTTACCTTATAGGACGATCCGAGTGAAATCCGTCCCACAACGGAGAAAAAGGAGGTTGGAGAGAAAGAAGATTGTCAGTTAGGAAGGCGTGGACTATTTTGGTATGCTTTATTGGGTTGTTTTCCACAAGATTCTTACAGTGGTGAAGTACTGATGTACAAACATCGATTCAATTTATATGAGGATTCGAGTTAAATTCGTCCCACTTCATAAGAAAAGGAGGTTGGAGAGAAAGTACAAGGCCAGTTAGAAGAGTTTGGACTATTTTCATATGCTTTATAGTATTGGTGTCCATAAGAATCTTATGATGGTGAAGGAATGATGTACAAACCCCGATTTAACTTATAGGACGATCCCAGTGAAATTCGTCCCAGTCAGAGAACAAAGGAGGTTGAAGAGAAAGAAAAGTGGCAGTTAGGAAGGTGGGGACTATCTTGGTATGCTTTTTTAGTATTGTTTCCCATTAGAGTCTTATAATGGTGAAGGAATGATGTACAAACACCGATTCAACTTATAGGACGATCCGAGTGAAATCCGTCCCGCTTAGAAAGAAAAGGAGGCTGGAGAGAAAGAAAAGTGTCATTTAGGAAGGCGTGGAATAGTTTCGTATGCTTTATAGTATTGTTTTCCATTAAAGTCTTTTAGTGGTGTAGTAATGATCTACAAACACCGATCCAACTTATAAGACGATTCGAGTGAAATCCGTCCCACTTAGAAAGAAAAGGAGGCTGGAGAGAAGGTACAGGGCCAGTTAAAAGAGTGTGGACTATTTTCGTATGCTTTATAGTACTGTTGTCCATAAGACTCTTATAATGGTAAAGGAATGATGTACGAACAGCGATTTACCTTATAGGACGATCCGAGTGAAATCCGTCCCACAACGGAGAAAAAGGAGGTTGGAGAGAAAGAAGATTGTCAGTTAGGAAGGCGTGGACTATTTTGGTATGCTTTATTGGGTTGTTTTCCACAAGATTCTTACAGTGGTGAAGTACTGATGTACAAACATCGATTCAATTTATATGAGGATTCGAGTTAAATTCGTCCCACTTAATAAGAAAAGGAGGTTGGAGAGAAAGTACAAGGCCAGTTAGAAGAGTTTGGACTATTTTCATATGCTTTATAGTATTGGTGTCCATAAGAATCTTATGATGGTGAAGGAATGATGTACAAACCCCGATTTAACTTATAGGACGATCCCAGTGAAATTCGTCCCAGTCAGAGAACAAAGGAGGTTGAAGAGAAAGAAAAGTGGCAGTTAGGAAGGTGGGGACTATCTTGGTACGCTTTTATAGTATTGTTTCCCATTAGAGTCTTATAATGGTGAAGGAATGATGTACAAACACCGATTCAACTTATAGGACGATCCGAGTGAAATCCGTCCCGCTTAGAAAGAAAAGGAGGCTGGAGAGAAAGAAAAGTGTCATTTAGGAAGGCGTGGAATAGTTTCGTATGCTTTATAGTATTGTTTTCCATTAAAGTCGTTTAGTGGTGTAGTAATGATCTACAAACACCGATCCAACTTATAAGACGATTCGAGTGAAATCCGTCCCACTTAGAAAGAAAAGGAGGCTGGAGAGAAGGTACAGGGCCAGTTAAAAGAGTGTGGACTATTTTCGTATGCTTTATAGTACTGTTGTCCATAAGACTCTTATAATGGTAAAGGAATGATGTACGAACAGCGATTTACCTTATAGGACGATCCGAGTGAAATCCGTCCCACAACGGAGAAAAAGGAGGTTGGAGAGAAAGAAGATTGTCAGTTAGGAAGGCGTGGACTATTTTGGTATGCTTTATTGGGTTGTTTCCACAAGATTCTTATAGTGGTGAAGTACTGATGTACAAACATCGATTCAATTTATATGAGGATTCGAGTTAAATTCGTCCCACTTAATAAGAAAAGGAGGTTGGAGAGAAAGTACAAGGCCAGTTAGAAGAGTTTGGACTATTTTCACATGCTTTATAGTATTGGTGTCCATAAGAATCTTATGATGGTGAAGGAATGATGTACAAACCCCGATTTAACTTATAGGACGATCCCAGTGAAATTCGTCCCAGTCAGAGAACAAAGGAGGTTGAAGAGAAAGAAAAGTGGCAGTTAGGAAGGTGGGGACTATCTTGGTACGCTTTTTTAGTATTGTTTCCCATTAGAGTCTTATAATGGTGAAGGAATGATGTACAAACACCGATTCAACTTATAGGACGATCCGAGTGAAATCCGTCCCGCTTAGAAAGAAAAGGAGGCTGGAGAGAAAGAAAAGTGTCATTTAGGAAGGCGTGGAATAGTTTCGTATGCTTTATAGTATTGTTTTCCATTAAAGTCGTTTAGTGGTGTAGTAATGATCTACAAACACCGATCCAACTTATAAGACGATTCGAGTGAAATCCGTCCCACTTAGAAAGAAAAGGAGGCTGGAGAGAAGGTACAGGGCCAGTTAAAAGAGTGTGGACTATTTTCGTATGCTTTATAGTACTGTTGTCCATAAGACTCTTATAATGGTAAAGGAATGATGTACGAACAGCGATTTACCTTATAGGACGATCCGAGTGAAATCCGTCCCACAACGGAGAAAAAGGAGGTTGGAGAGAAAGAAGATTGTCAGTTAGGAAGGCGTGGACTATTTTGGTACGCTTTATTGGGTTGTTTTCCACAAGATTCTTATAGTGGTGAAGTACTGATGTACAAACATCGATTCAATTTATATGAGGATTCGAGTTAAATTCGTCCCACTTAATAAGAAAAGGAGGTTGGAGAGAAAGTACAAGGCCAGTTAGAAGAGTTTGGACTATTTTCATATGCTTTATAGTATTGGTGTCCATAAGAATCTTATGATGGTGAAGGAATGATGTACAAACCCCGATTTAACTTATAGGACGATCCCAGTGAAATTCGTCCCAGTCAGAGAACAAAGGAGGTTGAAGAGAAAGAAAAGTGGCAGTTAGGAAGGTGGGGACTGTCTTGGTGTGCTTTTATAGTATTGTTTCCCATTAGAGTCTTATAATGGTGAAGGAATGATGTACAAACACCGATTCAACTTATAGGACGATCCGAGTGAAATCCGTCCCGCTTAGAAAGAAAAGGAGGCTGGAGAGAAAGAAAAGTGTCATTTAGGAAGGCGTGGAATAGTTTCGTATGCTTTATAGTATTGTTTTCCATTAAAGTCTTTTAGTGGTGTAGTAATGATCTACAAACACCGATCCAACTTATAAGACGATTCGAGTGAAATCCGTCCCACTTAGAAAGAAAAGGAGGCTGGAGAGAAGGTACAGGGCCAGTTAAAAGAGTGTGGACTATTTTCGTATGCTTTATAGTACTGTTGTCCATAAGACTCTTATAATGGTAAAGGAATGATGTACGAACAGCGATTTACCTTATAGGACGATCCGAGTGAAATCCGTCCCACAACGGAGAAAAAGGAGGTTGGAGAGAAAGAAGATTGTCAGTTAGGAAGGCATGGACTATTTTGGTATGCTTTATTGGGTTGTTTTCCACAAGATTCTTACAGTGGTGAAGTACTGATGTACAAACATCGATTCAATTTATATGAGGATTCGAGTTAAATTCGTCCCACTTAATAAGAAAATGAGGTTGGAGAGAAAGTACAAGGCCAGTTAGAAGAGTTTGGACTATTTTCATATGCTTTATAGTATTGGTGTCCATAAGAATCTTATGATGGTGAAGGAATGATGTACAAACCCCGATTTAACTTATAGGACGATCCCAGTGAAATTCGTCCCAGTCAGAGAACAAAGGAGGTTGAAGAGAAAGAAAAGTGGCAGTTAGGAAGGTGGGGACTATCTTGGTGTGCTTTTATAGTATTGTTTCCCATTAGAGTCTTATAATGGTGAAGGAATGATGTACAAACACCGATTCAACTTATAGGACGATCCGAGTGAAATCCGTCCCGCTTAGAAAGAAAAGGAGGCTGGAGAGAAAGAAAAGTGTCATTTAGGAAGGCGTGGAATAGTTTCGTATGCTTTATAGTATTGTTTTCCATTAAAGTCGTTTAGTGGTGTAGTAATGATCTACAAACACCGATCCAACTTATAAGACGATTCGAGTGAAATCCGTCCCACTTAGAAAGAAAAGGAGGCTGGAGAGAAGGTACAGGGCCAGTTAAAAGAGTGTGGACTATTTTCGTATGCTTTATAGTACTGTTGTCCATAAGACTCTTATAATGGTAAAGGAATGATGTACGAACAGCGATTTACCTTATAGGACGATCCGAGTGAAATCCGTCCCACAACGGAGAAAAAGGAGGTTGGAGAGAAAGAAGATTGTCAGTTAGGAAGGCGTGGACTATTTTGGTACGCTTTATTGGGTTGTTTTCCACAAGATTCTTATAGTGGTGAAGTACTGATGTACAAACATCGATTCAATTTATATGAGGATTCGAGTTAAATTCGTCCCACTTAATAAGAAAAGGAGGTTGGAGAGAAAGTACAAGGCCAGTTAGAAGAGTTTGGACTATTTTCATATGCTTTATAGTATTGGTGTCCATAAGAATCTTATGATGGTGAAGGAATGATGTACAAACCCCGATTTAACTTATAGGACGATCCCAGTGAAATTCGTCCCAGTCAGAGAACAAAGGAGGTTGAAGAGAAAGAAAAGTGGCAGTTAGGAAGGTGGGGACTGTCTTGGTGTGCTTTTATAGTATTGTTTCCCATTAGAGTCTTATAATGGTGAAGGAATGATGTACAAACACCGATTCAACTTATAGGACGATCCGAGTGAAATCCGTCCCGCTTAGAAAGAAAAGGAGGCTGGAGAGAAAGAAAAGTGTCATTTAGGAAGGCGTGGAATAGTTTCGTATGCTTTATAGTATTGTTTTCCATTAAAGTCTTTTAGTGGTGTAGTAATGATCTACAAACACCGATCCAACTTATAAGACGATTCGAGTGAAATCCGTCCCACTTAGAAAGAAAAGGAGGCTGGAGAGAAGGTACAGGGCCAGTTAAAAGAGTGTGGACTATTTTCGTATGCTTTATAGTACTGTTGTCCATAAGACTCTTATAATGGTAAAGGAATGATGTACGAACAGCGATTTACCTTATAGGACGATCCGAGTGAAATCCGTCCCACAACGGAGAAAAAGGAGGTTGGAGAGAAAGAAGATTGTCAGTTAGGAAGGCATGGACTATTTTGGTATGCTTTATTGGGTTGTTTTCCACAAGATTCTTACAGTGGTGAAGTACTGATGTACAAACATCGATTCAATTTATATGAGGATTCGAGTTAAATTCGTCCCACTTAATAAGAAAATGAGGTTGGAGAGAAAGTACAAGGCCAGTTAGAAGAGTTTGGACTATTTTCATATGCTTTATAGTATTGGTGTCCATAAGAATCTTATGATGGTGAAGGAATGATGTACAAACCCCGATTTAACTTATAGGACGATCCCAGTGAAATTCGTCCCAGTCAGAGAACAAAGGAGGTTGAAGAGAAAGAAAAGTGGCAGTTAGGAAGGTGGGGACTATCTTGGTGTGCTTTTATAGTATTGTTTCCCATTAGAGTCTTATAATGGTGAAGGAATGATGTACAAACACCGATTCAACTTATAGGACGATCCGAGTGAAATCCGTCCCGCTTAGAAAGAAAAGGAGGCTGGAGAGAAAGAAAAGTGTCATTTAGGAAGGCGTGGAATAGTTTCGTATGCTTTATAGTATTGTTTTCCATTAAAGTCTTTTAGTGGTGTAGTAATGATCTACAAACACCGATCCAACTTATAAGACGATTCGAGTGAAATCCGTCCCACTTAGAAAGAAAAGGAGGCTGGAGAGAAGGTACAGGGCCAGTTAAAAGAGTGTGGACTATTTTCGTATGCTTTATAGTACTGTTGTCCATAAGACTCTTATAATGGTAAAGGAATGATGTACGAACAGCGATTTACCTTATAGGACGATCCGAGTGAAATCCGTCCCACAACGGAGAAAAAGGAGGTTGGAGAGAAAGAAGATTGTCAGTTAGGCAGGCGTGGACTATTTTGGTATGCTTTATTGGGTTGTTTTCCACAAGATTCTTACAGTGGTGAAGTACTGATGTACAAACATCGATTCAATTTATATGAGGATTCGAGTTAAATTCGTCCCACTTAATAAGAAAAGGAGGTTGGAGAGAAAGTACAAGGCCAGTTAGAAGAGTTTGGACTATTTTCATATGCTTTATAGTATTGGTGTCCATAAGAATCTTATGATGGTGAAGGAATGATGTACAAACCCCGATTTAACTTATAGGACGATCCCAGTGAAATTCGTCCCAGTCAGAGAACAAAGGAGGTTGAAGAGAAAGAAAAGTGGCAGTTAGGAAGGTGGGGACTATCTTGGTATGCTTTTATAGTATTGTTTCCCATTAGAGTCTTATAATGGTGAAGGAATGATGTACAAACACCGATTCAACTTATAGGACGATCCGAGTGAAATCCGTCCCGCTTAGAAAGAAAAGGAGGCTGGAGAGAAAGAAAAGTGTCATTTAGGAAGGCGTGGAATAGTTTCGTATGCTTTATAGTATTGTTTTCCATTAAAGTCTTTTAGTGGTGTAGTAATGATCTACAAACACCGATCCAACTTATAAGACGATTCGAGTGAAATCCGTCCCACTTAGAAAGAAAAGGAGGCTGGAGAGAAGGTACAGGGCCAGTTAAAAGAGTGTGGACTATTTTCGTATGCTTTATAGTACTGTTGTCCATAAGACTCTTATAATGGTAAAGGAATGATGTACGAACAGCGATTTACCTTATAGGACGATCCGAGTGAAATCCGTCCCACAACGGAGAAAAAGGAGGTTGGAGAGAAAGAAGATTGTCAGTTAGGAAGGCGTGGACTATTTTGGTATGCTTTATTGGGTTGTTTTCCACAAGATTCTTACAGTGGTGAAGTACTGATGTACAAACATCGATTCAATTTATATGAGGATTCGAGTTAAATTCGTCCCACTTCATAAGAAAAGGAGGTTGGAGAGAAAGTACAAGGCCAGTTAGAAGAGTTTGGACTATTTTCATATGCTTTATAGTATTGGTGTCCATAAGAATCTTATGATGGTGAAGGAATGATGTACAAACCCCGATTTAACTTATAGGACGATCCCAGTGAAATTCGTCCCAGTCAGAGAACAAAGGAGGTTGAAGAGAAAGAAAAGTGGCAGTTAGGAAGGTGGGGACTATCTTGGTATGCTTTTTTAGTATTGTTTCCCATTAGAGTCTTATAATGGTGAAGGAATGATGTACAAACACCGATTCAACTTATAGGACGATCCGAGTGAAATCCGTCCCGCTTAGAAAGAAAAGGAGGCTGGAGAGAAAGAAAAGTGTCATTTAGGAAGGCGTGGAATAGTTTCGTATGCTTTATAGTATTGTTTTCCATTAAAGTCTTTTAGTGGTGTAGTAATGATCTACAAACACCGATCCAACTTATAAGACGATTCGAGTGAAATCCGTCCCACTTAGAAAGAAAAGGAGGCTGGAGAGAAGGTACAGGGCCAGTTAAAAGAGTGTGGACTATTTTCGTATGCTTTATAGTACTGTTGTCCATAAGACTCTTATAATGGTAAATGAATGATGTACGAACAGCGATTTACCTTATAGGACGATCCGAGTGAAATCCGTCCCACAACGGAGAAAAAGGAGGTTGGAGAGAAAGAAGATTGTCAGTTAGGAAGGCGTGGACTATTTTGGTATGCTTTATTGGGTTGTTTTCCACAAGATTCTTACAGTGGTGAAGTACTGATGTACAAACATCGATTCAATTTATATGAGGATTCGAGTTAAATTCGTCCCACTTAATAAGAAAAGGAGGTTGGAGAGAAAGTACAAGGCCAGTTAGAAGAGTTTGGACTATTTTCATATGCTTTATAGTATTGGTGTCCATAAGAATCTTATGATGGTGAAGGAATGATGTACAAACCCCGATTTAACTTATAGGACGATCCCAGTGAAATTCGTCCCAGTCAGAGAACAAAGGAGGTTGAAGAGAAAGAAAAGTGGCAGTTAGGAAGGTGGGGACTATCTTGGTGTGCTTTTATAGTATTGTTTCCCATTAGAGTCTTATAATGGTGAAGGAATGATGTACAAACACCGATTCAACTTATAGGACGATCCGAGTGAAATCCGTCCCGCTTAGAAAGAAAAGGAGGCTGGAGAGAAAGAAAAGTGTCATTTAGGAAGGCGTGGAATAGTTTCGTATGCTTTATAGTATTGTTTTCCATTAAAGTCTTTTAGTGGTGTAGTAATGATCTACAAACACCGATCCAACTTATAAGACGATTCGAGTGAAATCCGTCCCACTTAGAAAGAAAAGGAGGCTGGAGAGAAGGTACAGGGCCAGTTAAAAGAGTGTGGACTATTTTCGTATGCTTTATAGTACTGTTGTCCATAAGACTCTTATAATGGTAAAGGAATGATGTACGAACAGCGATTTACCTTATAGGACGATCCGAGTGAAATCCGTCCCACAACGGAGAAAAAGGAGGTTGGAGAGAAAGAAGATTGTCAGTTAGGAAGGCGTGGACTATTTTGGTATGCTTTATTGGGTTGTTTTCCACAAGATTCTTACAGTGGTGAAGTACTGATGTACAAACATCGATTCAATTTATATGAGGATTCGAGTTAAATTCGTCCCACTTAATAAGAAAAGGAGGTTGGAGAGAAAGTACAAGGCCAGTTAGAAGAGTTTGGACTATTTTCATATGCTTTATAGTATTGGTGTCCATAAGAATCTTATGATGGTGAAGGAATGATGTACAAACCCCGATTTAACTTATAGGACGATCCCAGTGAAATTCGTCCCAGTCAGAGAACAAAGGAGGTTGAAGAGAAAGAAAAGTGGCAGTTAGGAAGGTGGGGACTATCTTGGTATGCTTTTATAGTATTGTTTCCCATTAGAGTCTTATAATGGTGAAGGAATGATGTACAAACACCGATTCAACTTATAGGACGATCCGAGTGAAATCCGTCCCGCTTAGAAAGAAAAGGAGGCTGGAGAGAAAGAAAAGTGTCATTTAGGAAGGCGTGGAATAGTTTCGTATGCTTTATAGTATTGTTTTCCATTAAAGTCTTTTAGTGGTGTAGTAATGATCTACAAACACCGATCCAACTTATAAGACGATTCGAGTGAAATCCGTCCCACTTAGAAAGAAAAGGAGGCTGGAGAGAAGGTACAGGGCCAGTTAAAAGAGTGTGGACTATTTTCGTATGCTTTATAGTACTGTTGTCCATAAGACTCTTATAATGGTAAAGGAATGATGTACGAACAGCGATTTACCTTATAGGACGATCCGAGTGAAATCCGTCCCACAACGGAGAAAAAGGAGGTTGGAGAGAAAGAAGATTGTCAGTTAGGAAGGCGTGGACTATTTTGGTATGCTTTATTGGGTTGTTTTCCACAAGATTCTTATAGTGGTGAAGTACTGATGTACAAACATCGATTCAATTTATATGAGGATTCGAGTTAAATTGGTCCCACTTCATAAGAAAAGGAGGTTGGAGAGAAAGTACAAGGCCAGTTAGAAGAGTTTGGACTATTTTCATATGCTTTATAGTATTGGTGTCCATAAGAATCTTATGATGGTGAAGGAATGATGTACAAAACCCGATTTAACTTATAGGACGATCCCAGTGAAATTCGTCCCAGTCAGAGAACAAAGGAGGTTGAAGAGAAAGAAAAGTGGCAGTTAGGAAGGTGGGGACTATCTTGGTATGCTTTTATAGTATTGTTTCCCATTAGAGTCTTATAATGGTGAAGGAATGATGTACAAACACCGATTCAACTTATAGGACGATCCGAGTGAAATCCGTCCCGCTTAGAAAGAAAAGGAGGCTGGAGAGAAAGAAAAGTGTCATTTAGGAAGGCGTGGAATAGTTTCGTATGCTTTATAGTATTGTTTTCCATTAAAGTCTTTTAGTGGTGTAGTAATGATCTACAAACACCGATCCAACTTATAAGACGATTCGAGTGAAATCCGTCCCACTTAGAAAGAAAAGGAGGCTGGAGAGAAGGTACAGGGCCAGTTAAAAGAGTGTGGACTATTTTCGTATGCTTTATAGTACTGTTGTCCATAAGACTCTTATAATGGTAAAGGAATGATGTACGAACAGCGATTTACCTTATAGGACGATCCGAGTGAAATCCGTCCCACAACGGAGAAAAAGGAGGTTGGAGAGAAAGAAGATTGTCAGTTAGGAAGGCGTGGACTATTTTGGTATGCTTTATTGGGTTGTTTTCCACAAGATTCTTACAGTGGTGAAGTACTGATGTACAAACATCGATTCAATTTATATGAGGATTCGAGTTAAATTCGTCCCACTTAATAAGAAAAGGAGGTTGGAGAGAAAGTACAAGGCCAGTTAGAAGAGTTTGGACTATTTTCATATGCTTTATAGTATTGGTGTCCATAAGAATCTTATGATGGTGAAGGAATGATGTACAAACCCCGATTTAACTTATAGGACGATCCCAGTGAAATTCGTCCCAGTCAGAGAACAAAGGAGGTTGAAGAGAAAGAAAAGTGGCAGTTAGGAAGGTGGGGACTATCTTGGTATGCTTTTATAGTATTGTTTCCCATTAGAGTCTTATAATGGTGAAGGAATTATGTACAAACACCGATTCAACTTATAGGACGATCCGAGTGAAATCCGTCCCGCTTAGAAAGAAAAGGAGGCTGGAGAGAAAGAAAAGTGTCATTTAGGAAGGCGTGGAATAGTTTCGTATGCTTTATAGTATTGTTTTCCATTAAAGTCTTTTAGTGGTGTAGTAATGATCTACAAACACCGATCCAACTTATAAGACGATTCGAGTGAAATCCGTCCCACTTAGAAAGAAAAGGAGGCTGGAGAGAAGGTACAGGGCCAGTTAAAAGAGTGTGGACTATTTTCGTATGCTTTATAGTACTGTTGTCCATAAGACTCTTATAATGGTAAAGGAATGATGTACGAACAGCGATTTACCTTATAGGACGATCCGAGTGAAATCCGTCCCACAACGGAGAAAAAGGAGGTTGGAGAGAAAGAAGATTGTCAGTTAGGAAGGCGTGGACTATTTTGGTATGCTTTATTGGGTTGTTTTCCACAAGATTCTTATAGTGGTGAAGTACTGATGTACAAACATCGATTCAATTTTTTTTTTTTTTTTTTTTTTTTTTTTTTTTTTTTTTTTTTTTTTTTTTTGAAAGGTAAGTCAATTGTATAGAAAATCAAAAAATGGCTAGAAGCCTACAAAATACTTGGGGCATTCCCCAAGGGTGGAACCCCCAAAACCACCAAAGAGTTAAGCTTAACTCTAAACACAGGGGGATATGAAAAAAAATCACCATAACCCTGACATCAATAAAACAAGTCTGATAATACATAAGACTATAGCAACCAAGGTTTAACATATCTCTAGAACATCTCACTACAAATAAAATATACATAATCTTCATCAGATTGCAAAATTTTATTCCTATCCCAGTGAGGGTCTTCATAGCCATCCGATCCCCGTGAAACTCAGCCACCAACTTATAAATCTGCACAATGTAAGCAAAGGGATCAAAAGATAATGCAACATTTATAAAATTTATCACAAAACACCTCCCACGAAGTCTGAACCAAATCCTGAACCATACCCCCAACAACACTGAAACATGCTCTCTACCCCTCATCCAGACAGATACCCAGAACATAAATTCCATGAAAAAAGAGCAAAAAATATTCCCCTCACCCATTGCTAGAGACTCTATCTCCATTTTGAATATCCAACAAGTGAAACAATCTAAATTTGACTGAAGAATTTATCTCCTTAACAAGTTGATCCTCCTTTTTAAACTCTCCAGCAAACAACCTGAGATTCCTTTCCCTCCATAAAATGTAAACACTAGCAGCCAATGATAGTTTGGTAACACATGCCTTTAAAGTATTATTTGTACAGTGGACATTGCACCAATTTACCATATCCACCCACTTCTTCCCAACATGCCTCAAACCATTTTCAATAGCAACCGAAGACCAAACTTGAGAAGAAAAACTGCATTCAAAAAATAGATGCTCCCTACTTTCACACGGTAAGTCACAAAAGACACATTTTTGTTGCTGAAGCATCCCATATAGGACCAATTTATCTTGTGTCTGCAACCTATTATGAATTAAAGTCCATAAAATGAAAGCATGTCTTGGAATATTATTTGGGAACCACACAGTCTTGTACCATTGAACTTGATTATCCATGTTCCTAAACAAATTCCAAGCTGAACTAATAGAGTACTTACCCCTAGTAGGTTTCCAAATCAAAGTATCAACATCATGACAATTTGGAGGGGGGAGGGCAGCAATATCATCTCTTAACTCCATTAATTTATGAGAGTTTGCAAAAGGAGGAAACCACTGCCCATTTCTGATTATAGCACTGACTTTACAATTGTTTCTTAACCCAGAATCATACCTAATCCTATCCCCATGTTTTTCTACAATAGAATTGGGATACAACCAATCATCATGCCAAAGAAGAATATTTTCGCCATTCCCAACCTTGTACTCAATGTACTGTCTAAATGTATCTCTTAGACCCATTATCTTCTTCCAAGACCAAGATCTTTTATCCGGGACCTTAAGCAGCCAGAAATTCTGGTCTTTCATGAGCTCAATCCTTGCCCACTTACTCTAGAGGTTAGTGGGAATAGGCTGCAACAGGTTCCATAGCTGCTTTCCAATAGCTGCCACATTCCATGCTATCAAATCTTTTAATCCTAAGCCCCCTTCATCTTTCGGCAGACACACTTTAGTCCATGCCAATTTCTCACCACCACTCTTCAAATCAGCCCCTTTCCATAAGAATTTCCTCATAATCTCATTCAGTTGTTTAAACACAGATTTTGGAAGGATATAAGTAGAACTCCAATAAACTTGAACTGAAAACAACACCGAGGCAATCAACTGTAACCTACCTGCAAAGGAAAGGAATCTGCAATTCCAAGCCTGAACCCTTCTGGTAATTTTCAATACTAACTCTTGACAGTCAGCCGCATTAAGCTTAGAAGAAATCAGAGGCACACCTAAATACTTGACAGGCAATTTCCCAATTGAAAAGTTGGACCCAAGGACAATATTTTCTAAGACTCTACCCTCCACACCCGAAGTAAAAATGGAGCTCTTTGAAGTATTAGGAATTAAACCTGAAAATTCACTAAACTTCCTCAACACATCCAGCATACAGTTCACTGAATTTTCACTACCCTCACAGAAGAGGAATAGGTCATCAGCAAACATCAAATGATTAATCTCCAATTTTTTACATTTGGCGTGGAACCTAAAAGAGTCATTATTCCCCAGTTTATTCAACATCCCTGAGAGAACTTCCATACACATCACAAAAAGATATGGAGACATAGGGTCCCCTTGCCTAAGCCCTCTACCCCCTTTGAAAAATCCTTCAAGAGCACCATTAATATTTATAGAGAACTTAGGAGAAGAACAACAAGTAAGAATCCAACCTCTAACTCTATCAGGCAAACCAAAACCCTTCAACACCTCACCCAAAAAATCCCAAGAGACAGAGTCATAAGCTTTAGTCAAATCAATTTTCATGGCAACTCTAGCTGGAGACTCATCTTTATGGTAATGGAGTAATATCTCTTGAGCTAGCAGAACATTATCACAAATACTCCTACCCGGAACAAACCCAGATTGATTTGCACTTATACTCGAGTCTAGAATGGGCTTCAACCTATTAGCAATAATTTTTGCTATGCATTTATACAACACATTGCATACTGAAATAGGCCTGAACTCCGTCACTTTAGTAGGATTATCCACTTTGGGGATGAGAGAAATGGAAGTACAGTTTACTTCAGAAAACAAATGACCTGAAGCAAAGAAATCCATTATGGCATCTACCACCTCATTTCCAATAATATCCCAAGCCGCCTTATAAAACACTGCATTCAAACCATCCGGCCCTGGAGCTTTGTCATCTTTTATTGCAAGGAAGGTAGTTTTGATTTCTTCTCTGGTCACATCTCTATTCATGTCCATACTTTGCTCTATAGAAATAGGGTTTTGAATAAACTCATTCAAAACAGGGATCCTGACCTCTTCTCTCTTGGCAAAAAGATTCTTGTAAAATCCCACAATCTCTCTACTAACATCACCTTTATCAGTCAGAACAGTACCATCCTCTCTAGTTATGGAAACTATATTGTTAAGAGCTTTCCTCTGATTTGCAATCTTATGAAAATAACTGGTATTTTGGTCTCCTAGCCTCAGCCATTGAATCCTAGATAGCTGTCTATATAAACATTCCTCGGCATTTGACATTTTATAAAATTGTTTAAGGCAGTCCTTTTCTATTCTTTGAAATTCGTGATTTCCAGGATCCAAATCCACCAAGCATTGAATGTTCAATAACTTTTTCCTAGCTTCAGACACTTGAGTTGGTAAATTTTCAAAGTGAGTTTTATTTAAAATTTTCAATGCATTCTTTACCATTTTCAGCTTTTGACTCACCACAAACATTTTACTCCCAGTAACATGGCCGTTCCACGCATCTCTCACCACTTGAGTAAACTTTTCATGTTTAGTTAAAAAATTGTTGAACCTAAATGGTCTTTTAACCCTCTCTACCTCCATAGAGATTTTAACCGTAATACAAGCATGATCCGAAACCCCTGGAGGCAAAAAGGAAACTTCAGTGGTTTGAAAATAATCAACCCAAGCTGAATTCACTAAGCATCTATCCAGCTTACAAAACACATGACCATTGGACCAAGAAAATTTGATACCATTATACTTCAAGTCCATTAATCCTGCTCTATCTAGAGCCTGCCCACATTCCCTCATTTTTGCATTCCACTTCTCATCCCCTCCCCATTTCTCATGTTGATATCTAATAGCATTTAAGTCACCCGCACAAATCCAGGGGCTGTTCTTCAAAGCCATGGAAATATCAGACAATTCTTTCCATAAAATCCTTCTCTCAATATAATCATTACTTCCATAAATAAAAGTAGCGAAGCAATTATAAATTTTATCAACAGTACTCACTTTACAGTGAAGAAATTGAGCATTGCCCTTCAATAAATCCACATTCATTTTCTTTGGGTCCCAACAAATCCATAATCTTCCCAAATCCGCAAAATCATAATTATTAACTAACTTCCAACCTGGGCAAATCACTTTCATCACTTTATCAACATTGTTCTTTAAAACCTTTGTTTCAATCAAACAAAATATAGAAATATCTAATGATTTAATCATTAACTTAATTTCCTTCTGTTTCACCTCCCCATTAAGACCACGAACATTCCAAATATAGCAGTTCATATGGAAACTAATTTTGAGTAGACTGATCTCCCCCCTTATCCTCTCTTTTCAAGACCCTTTTAGTTTTAAATTTCTTGTTAGAAATGGGCCCCGACATACCAGCACCTGAGACTAACAAGGGAATAGAGCTCTTTCTTCCTATCTCTTTAATACACAGAGGGTTTTCCCCAGCTTTATGACCATGCTTAACTTCCTCTACCCTTCTCCCTGGGTCATGTATAAAACCTTCCTTTTCATTTACTGTATCAGTTCCCCAATCCTCCATTATCTCCCCATCATCAAAATCTCCCAAGCATGAGAATTTATTAGGAGACAGAACATTTGTATTATCCCTAGGATCCTCTAGCTTCAACTCATTTACATTCACTAGAACCTCATGATTTTTTAATTCATTTGACTCAACAATATTCTCAACCTCAACAACTTTATTTCCTACATTCTGAATATCTTTAGGTAAAACATTAACCTGCTCCTGATTTATTGTATCAGAATTACTTGTTTCACCTATTTTCTTCCCTACAACAACCCATTCTTTCTTAATCTCTTTAGCTTTTAGAATTGCATTTTGGACTTTCATTTTAACACAATTTTTGGAAGAATGTCCAAAAATCTCACAGTGTTCACATTTCATGGGCACCCATTGATATTCAACACCAATAGTAACAATTCTCCCATCCGCCAACTTGACCCCTACCTCAGATGGAAAATCAGCTTTAATATCAACCTCAATACACATCCTGGCATAATTTAATCTACCCCTATCATCAGTCTGGGAATCAGTATATAGAGGTCTCCCCAAAATGCTAGCAATGTAACCCAACCCATCCGGTGTCCACAATTGTAATGGAATATGATAAAATTTAGCCCATATTGGAACACTTTTTAACCCTTGTTTATAGATAGCAAGATCAGGCCTCCACTTTTGCAGCACCATAAGCTGGTTTGCAAAATGCCAAGGTCCGCTTTCTATAATAGAATTACAACTTTCAGCACTATCAAATTTGAACAAAAAGAAACCCCTATCTAGGCTTATCACCTCAGTCATTCCATTTTTACCCCAGAGTCTCTTTGCAATGGAATTTACAGTTGGGAATGGTAGTTTCCTATCCATACAGTATCCCACTATACAATCCCTCCACAAATAACACCCCTTCATTTCGACATCATAAGGTATTTCAACAATTTTATCTTTCACAGCTTGTGGGAAGTATTTTAATTGCATTTTGTTCTTAGAAATATTTTTAATTAGAGTATCTGCCCATGACAAAGTAGGTTTAACAGTACCTTCATCACCCCCTAGCTTCGACACGTTATCACTCACCCCAGAAAAATTCCCTTTCATCGAAGAGACTGAAGGAACAGCAACCTTAGTACTCTCAACACACATATTAATTTC
Organism: Cornus suecica; assembly: GCA_963922005.1. Taxonomy (NCBI): domain Eukaryota; kingdom Viridiplantae; phylum Streptophyta; class Magnoliopsida; order Cornales; family Cornaceae; genus Cornus; species Cornus suecica. The sequence goes on along the minus strand of OY998242.1, from coordinate 52,738,859 downwards.
AGACCGTTCAACATACATTTGGTGATCATTTGAAACCCCACCTGAAACTACTTCAATAGCAGAATCCTTTTCTTTTATAGGAGACCCCTGTTGTGAAACATTGTGTAACATTTTATTATCACCCTCAGGAATTCCAGACTTAACCTTATACTGCTCATTCAGTTCATTACTAAGCTTCTCAACCAGTTTATTTAGACGCTCAATCTCAACAGCATCCCCCATAATCAGACTCATAAAAAGAGAAAAAAAAACACAAATAGGGCACCAACCCTCACCAAATTCACCAGGGCAGCAACCCTTGCAACAAAAAGAATGGGCACCAACCCAAAAACAAAAAATAAAAAAGCACAAATAGGGCACCAACCCTCACCAACACCAGGGCAGCAACCCTTGCAACAAACAAATGGGCACCAACCCAAACAGAGAAAGAAAACCTTACTCAGCACAATCAGTTTGATTGTAGCAATGTGGATACCACAGCACACTCACAGCTTCGTGAATAGCTACTCACTGTCATCAGTAAAGCGCTGCTCCAAGACCAGAACCAGCAGCCAGCTTCGGCCACCACTTCAGTAGCAGCTACACAACTTGAAAACGACAGCTTCAGGCTACGCTCAGAGGCTCCTGTTGAATCGCACACCCGTCACCTTGAGCCGTTAATATGGCAGGCCTGTATCAACCAACAGCACCTGCGTCAGAGGAACCCAGCTTTCAGGACCGAACAGCTACAGGTCCAGGATCGAAACTGCGTCAGAAATGCAGCCGTAGCAGCTATCAGCAAAGGTCGTCCTCCTCAGTGGACAGTCACTATGGCCAACGAACCGGCTGTAGACGCACAGCAATCCCCCTACTCAGTTCAGGGAAGCGCCGCCTTCGAAACACGAAACCTCAGCGAATCAGGTCTGCGACTTAACTGGAGTCGCCACCGACGCCAAAGTCCAGATCCGGCCGTTTCTTCACACGAACTGCTCTTTAGTGGTCGAACGAGAACCCAGCAGTTTGCTGTTGTCTGCAGAAAACCACCGAGCCCCTTGCAGGGTATCGCCGACGCCTCAAAACCAGTTCGTCAGGCCTGGAATCACCGGACGACTCAACTGGAGTCTGAAAACCCGTGGAAACTGCACCCACTAATACCGAAGTCCACAGGTTCAAGCACAGCAACGTAAATCGCCACTCGCTCAACTGAAGAAAACGACAATCGGCAGCGAACAGCTACAAGTACCCACAATCACAACCTCAGCGCCTATATAACCCTTACTCAGACTTCAGGGAGATAAGGGATTGAAGATGTCGCACTCTCCTGCTCTATCTCGATTCAATTTATATGAGGATTCGAGTTAAATTCGTCCCACTTAATAAGAAAAGGAGGTTGGAGAGAAAGTACAAGGCCAGTTAGAAGAGTTTGGACTATTTTCATATGCTTTATAGTATTGGTGTCCATAAGAATCTTATGATGGTGAAGGAATGATGTACAAACCCCGATTTAACTTATAGGACGATCCCAGTGAAATTCGTCCCAGTCAGAGAACAAAGGAGGTTGAAGAGAAAGAAAAGTGGCAGTTAGGAAGGTGGGGACTATCTTGGTATGCTTTTATAGTATTGTTTCCCATTAGAGTCTTATAATGGTGAAGGAATGATGTACAAACACCGATTCAACTTATAGGACGATCCGAGTGAAATCCGTCCCGCTTAGAAAGAAAAGGAGGCTGGAGAGAAAGAAAAGTGTCATTTAGGAAGGCGTGGAATAATTTCGTATGCTTTATAGTATTGTTTTCCATTAAAGTCTTTTAGTGGTGTAGTAATGATCTACAAACACCGATCCAACTTATAAGACGATTCGAGTGAAATCCGTCCCACTTAGAAAGAAAAGGAGGCTGGAGAGAAGGTACAGGGCCAGTTAAAAGAGTGTGGACTATTTTCGTATGCTTTATAGTACTGTTGTCCATAAGACTCTTATAATGGTAAAGGAATGATGTACGAACAGCGATTTACCTTATAGGACGATCCGAGTGAAATCCGTCCCACAACGGAGAAAAAGGAGGTTGGAGAGAAAGAAGATTGTCAGTTAGGAAGGCGTGGACTATTTTGGTATGCTTTATTGGGTTGTTTTCCACAAGATTCTTATAGTGGTGAAGTACTGATGTACAAACATCGATTCAATTTATATGAGGATTCGAGTTAAATTCGTCCCACTTAATAAGAAAAGGAGGTTGGAGAGAAAGTACAAGGCCAGTTAGAAGAGTTTGGACTATTTTCATATGCTTTATAGTATTGGTGTCCATAAGAATCTTATGATGGTGAAGGAATGATGTACAAACCCCGATTTAACTTATAGGACGATCCCAGTGAAATTCGTCCCAGTCAAAGAACAAAGGAGGTTGAAGAGAAAGAAAAGTGGCAGTTAGGAAGGTGGGGACTATCTTGGTATGCTTTTATAGTATTGTTTCCCATTAGAGTCTTATAATGGTGAAGGAATGATGTACAAACACCGATTCAACTTATAGGACGATCCGAGTGAAATCCGTCCCGCTTAGAAAGAAAAGGAGGTTGGACAGAAAGAAAAGTGTCATTTAGGAAGGCGTGGAATAGTTTCGTATGCTTTATACTATTGTTTTCCATTAAAGTCTTTTAGATGTGTAGTAATGATCTACAAACACCGATCCAACTTATAAGACGATTCGAGTGAAATCCGTCCCACTTAGAAAGAAAAGGAGGCTGGAGAGAAGGTACAGGGCCAGTTAAAAGAGTGTGGACTATTTTCGTATGCTTTATAGTACTGTTGTCCATAAGACTCTTATAATGGTAAAGGAATGATGTACGAACAGCGATTTACCTTATAGGACGATCCGAGTGAAATCCGTCCCACAACGGAGAAAAAGGAGGTTGGAGAGAAAGAAGATTGTCAGTTAGGAAGGAGTGGACTATTTTGGTATGCTTTATTGGGTTGTTTTCCACAAGATTCTTACAGTGGTGAAGTACTGATGTACAAACATCGATTCAATTTATATGAGGATTCGAGTTAAATTCGTCCCACTTAATAAGAAAAGGAGGTTGGAGAGAAAGTACAAGGCCAGTTAGAAGAGTTTGGACTATTTTCATATGCTTTATAGTATTGGTGTCCATAAGAATCTTATGATGGTGAAGGAATGATGTACAAACCCCGATTTAACTTATAGGACGATCCCAGTGAAATTCGTCCCAGTCAGAGAACAAAGGAGGTTGAAGAGAAAGAAAAGTGGCAGTTAGGAAGGTGGGGACTATCTTGGTATGCTTTTATAGTATTGTTTCCCATTAGAGTCTTATAATGGTGAAGGAATGATGTACAAACACCGATTCAACTTATAGGACGATCCGAGTGAAATCCGTCCCGCTTAGAAAGAAAAGGAGGCTGGAGAGAAAGAAAAGTGTCATTTAGGAAGGCGTGGAATAGTTTCGTATGCTTTATAGTATTGTTTTCCATTAAAGTCTTTTAGTGGTGTAGTAATGATCTACAAACACCGATCCAACTTATAAGACGATTCGAGTGAAATCCGTCCCACTTAGAAAGAAAAGGAGGCTGGAGAGAAGGTACAGGGCCAGTTAAAAGAGTGTGGACTATTTTCGTATGCTTTATAGTACTGTTGTCCATAAGACTCTTATAATGGTAAAGGAATGATGTACGAACAGCGATTTACCTTATAGGACGATCCGAGTGAAATCCGTCCCACAACGGAGAAAAAGGAGGTTGGAGAGAAAGAAGATTGTCAGTTAGGAAGGCGTGGACTATTTTGGTATGCTTTATTGGGTTGTTTTCCACAAGATTCTTATAGTGGTGAAGTACTGATGTACAAACATCGATTCAATTTATATGAGGATTCGAGTTAAATTCGTCCCACTTAATAAGAAAAGGAGGTTGGAGAGAAAGTACAAGGCCAGTTAGAAGAGTTTGGACTATTTTCATATGCTTTATAGTATTGGTGTCCATAAGAATCTTATGATGGTGAAGGAATGATGTACAAACCCCGATTTAACTTATAGGACGATCCCAGTGAAATTCGTCCCAGTCAAAGAACAAAGGAGGTTGAAGAGAAAGAAAAGTGGCAGTTAGGAAGGTGGGGACTATCTTGGTATGCTTTTATAGTATTGTTTCCCATTAGAGTCTTATAATGGTGAAGGAATGATGTACAAACACCGATTCAACTTATAGGACGATCCGAGTGAAATCCGTCCCGCTTAGAAAGAAAAGGAGGTTGGAGAGAAAGAAAAGTGTCATTTAGGAAGGCGTGGAATAGTTTCGTATGCTTTATACTATTGTTTTCCATTAAAGTCTTTTAGATGTGTAGTAATGATCTACAAACACCGATCCAACTTATAAGACGATTCGAGTGAAATCCGTCCCACTTAGAAAGAAAAGGAGGCTGGAGAGAAGGTACAGGGCCAGTTAAAAGAGTGTGGACTATTTTCGTATGCTTTATAGTACTGTTGTCCATAAGACTCTTATAATGGTAAAGGAATGATGTACGAACAGCGATTTACCTTATAGGACGATCCGAGTGAAATCCGTCCCACAACGGAGAAAAAGGAGGTTGGAGAGAAAGAAGATTGTCAGTTAGGAAGGAGTGGACTATTTTGGTATGCTTTATTGGGTTGTTTTCCACAAGATTCTTACAGTGGTGAAGTACTGATGTACAAACATCGATTCAATTTATATGAGGATTCGAGTTAAATTCGTCCCACTTAATAAGAAAAGGAGGTTGGAGAGAAAGTACAAGGCCAGTTAGAAGAGTTTGGACTATTTTCATATGCTTTATAGTATTGGTGTCCATAAGAATCTTATGATGGTGAAGGAATGATGTACAAACCCCGATTTAACTTATAGGACGATCCCAGTGAAATTCGTCCCAGTCAGAGAACAAAGGAGGTTGAAGAGAAAGAAAAGTGGCAGTTAGGAAGGTGGGGACTATCTTGGTATGCTTTTATAGTATTGTTTCCCATTAGAGTCTTATAATGGTGAAGGAATGATGTACAAACACCGATTCAACTTATAGGACGATCCGAGTGAAATCCGTCCCGCTTAGAAAGAAAAGGAGGCTGGAGAGAAAGAAAAGTGTCATTTAGGAAGGCGTGGAATAGTTTCGTATGCTTTATAGTATTGTTTTCCATTAAAGTCTTTTAGTGGTGTAGTAATGATCTACAAACACCGATCCAACTTATAAGACGATTCGAGTGAAATCCGTCCCACTCAGAAAGAAAAGGAGGCTGGAGAGAAGGTACAGGGCCAGTTAAAAGAGTGTGGACTATTTTCGTATGCTTTATAGTACTGTTGTCCATAAGACTCTTATAATGGTAAAGGAATGATGTACGAACAGCGATTTACCTTATAGGACGATCCGAGTGAAATCCGTCCCACAACGGAGAAAAAGGAGGTTGGAGAGAAAGAAGATTGTCAGTTAGGAAGGCGTGGACTATTTTGGTATGCTTCATTGGGTTGTTTTCCACAAGATTCTTACAGTGGTGAAGTACTGATGTACAAACATCGATTCAATTTATATGAGGATTCGAGTTAAATTCGTCCCACTTAATAAGAAAAGGAGGTTGGAGAGAAAGTACAAGGCCAGTTAGAAGAGTTTGGACTATTTTCATATGCTTTATAGTATTGGTGTCCATAAGAATCTTATGATGGTGAAGGAATGATGTACAAACCCCGATTTAACTTATAGGACGATCCCAGTGAAATTCGTCCCAGTCAGAGAACAAAGGAGGATGAAGAGAAAGAAAAGTGGCAGTTAGGAAGGTGGGGACTATCTTGGTATGCTTTTATGGTATTGTTTCCCATTAGAGTCTTATAATGGTGAAGGAATGATGTACAAACACCGATTCAACTTATAGGACGATCCGAGTGAAATCCGTCCCACTTAGAAAGAAAAGGAGGTTGGAGAGAAAGAAAAGTGTCATTTAGGAAGGCGTGGAATAGTTTCGTATGCTTTATAGTATTGTTTTCCATTAAAGTCTTTTAGTGGTGTAGTAATGATCTACAAACACCGATCCAACTTATAAGACGATTCGAGTGAAATCCGTCCCACTCAGAAAGAAAAGGAGGCTGGAGAGAAGGTACAGGGCCAGTTAAAAGAGTGTGGACTATTTTCGTATGCTTTATAGTACTGTTGTCCACAAGACTCTTATAATGGTAAAGGAATGATGTACGAACAGCGATTTACCTTATAGGACGATCCGAGTGAAATCCGTCCCACAACGGAGAAAAAGGAGGTTGGAGAGAAAGAAGATTGTCAGTTAGGAAGGCGTGGACTATTTTGGTATGCTTTATTGGGTTGTTTTCCACAAGATTCCTACAGTGGTGAAGTACTGATGTACAAACATCGATTCAATTTATATGAGGATTCGAGTTAAATTCGTCCCACTTAATAAGAAAAGGAGGTTGGAGAGAAAGTACAAGGCCAGTTAGAAGAGTTTGGACTATTTTCATATGCTTTATAGTATTGGTGTCCATAAGAATCTTATGATGGTGAAGGAATGATGTACAAACCCCGATTTAACTTATAGGACGATCCCAGTGAAATTCGTCCCAGTCAGAGAACAAAGGAGGTTGAAGAGAAAGAAAAGTGGCAGTTAGGAAGGTGGGGACTATCTTGGTATGCTTTTATAGTATTGTTTCCCATTAGAGTCTTATAATGGTGAAGGAATGATGTACAAACACCGATTCAACTTATAGGACGATCCGAGTGAAATCCGTCCCGCTTAGAAAGAAAAGGAGGCTGGAGAGAAAGAAAAGTGTCATTTAGGAAGGCGTGGAATAGTTTCGTATGCTTTATAGTATTGTTTTCCATTAAAGTCTTTTAGTGGTGTAGTAATGATCTACAAACACCGATCCAACTTATAAGACGATTCGAGTGAAATCCGTCCCACTCAGAAAGAAAAGGAGGCTGGAGAGAAGGTACAGGGCCAGTTAAAAGAGTGTGGACTATTTTCGTATGCTTTATAGTACTGTTGTCCATAAGACTCTTATAATGGTAAAGGAATGATGTACGAACAGCGATTTACCTTATAGGACGATCCGAGTGAAATCCGTCCCACAACGGAGAAAAAGGAGGTTGGAGAGAAAGAAGATTGTCAGTTAGGAAGGCGTGGACTATTTTGGTATGCTTCATTGGGTTGTTTTCCACAAGATTCTTACAGTGGTGAAGTACTGATGTACAAACATCGATTCAATTTATATGAGGATTCGAGTTAAATTCGTCCCACTTAATAAGAAAAGGAGGTTGGAGAGAAAGTACAAGGCCAGTTAGAAGAGTTTGGACTATTTTCATATGCTTTATAGTATTGGTGTCCATAAGAATCTTATGATGGTGAAGGAATGATGTACAAACCCCGATTTAACTTATAGGACGATCCCAGTGAAATTCGTCCCAGTCAGAGAACAAAGGAGGTTGAAGAGAAAGAAAAGTGGCAGTTAGGAAGGTGGGGACTATCTTGGTATGCTTTTATGGTATTGTTTCCCATTAGAGTCTTATAATGGTGAAGGAATGATGTACAAACACCGATTCAACTTATAGGACGATCCGAGTGAAATCCGTCCCACTTAGAAAGAAAAGGAGGTTGGAGAGAAAGAAAAGTGTCATTTAGGAAGGCGTGGAATAGTTTCGTATGCTTTATAGTATTGTTTTCCATTAAAGTCTTTTAGTGGTGTAGTAATGATCTACAAACACCGATCCAACTTATAAGACGATTCGAGTGAAATCCGTCCCACTCAGAAAGAAAAGGAGGCTGGAGAGAAGGTACAGGGCCAGTTAAAAGAGTGTGGACTATTTTCGTATGCTTTATAGTACTGTTGTCCATAAGACTCTTATAATGGTAAAGGAATGATGTACGAACAGCGATTTACCTTATAGGACGATCCGAGTGAAATCCGTCCCACAACGGAGAAAAAGGAGGTTGGAGAGAAAGAAGATTGTCAGTTAGGAAGGCGTGGACTATTTTGGTATGCTTCATTGGGTTGTTTTCCACAAGATTCTTACAGTGGTGAAGTACTGATGTACAAACATCGATTCAATTTATATGAGGATTCGAGTTAAATTCGTCCCACTTAATAAGAAAAGGAGGTTGGAGAGAAAGTACAAGGCCAGTTAGAAGAGTTTGGACTATTTTCATATGCTTTATAGTATTGGTGTCCATAAGAATCTTATGATGGTGAAGGAATGATGTACAAACCCCGATTTAACTTATAGGACGATCCCAGTGAAATTCGTCCCAGTCAGAGAACAAAGGAGGTTGAAGAGAAAGAAAAGTGGCAGTTAGGAAGGTGGGGACTATCTTGGTATGCTTTTATGGTATTGTTTCCCATTAGAGTCTTATAATGGTGAAGGAATGATGTACAAACACCGATTCAACTTATAGGACGATCCGAGTGAAATCCGTCCCACTTAGAAAGAAAAGGAGGTTGGAGAGAAAGAAAAGTGTCATTTAGGAAGGCGTGGAATAGTTTCGTATGCTTTATAGTATTGTTTTCCATTAAAGTCTTTTAGTGGTGTAGTAATGATCTACAAACACCGATCCAACTTATAAGACGATTCGAGTGAAATCCGTCCCACTCAGAAAGAAAAGGAGGCTGGAGAGAAGGTACAGGGCCAGTTAAAAGAGTGTGGACTATTTTCGTATGCTTTATAGTACTGTTGTCCATAAGACTCTTATAATGGTAAAGGAATGATGTACGAACAGCGATTTACCTTATAGGACGATCCGAGTGAAATCCGTCCCACAACGGAGAAAAAGGAGGTTGGAGAGAAAGAAGATTGTCAGTTAGGAAGGCGTGGACTATTTTGGTATGCTTCATTGGGTTGTTTTCCACAAGATTCTTACAGTGGTGAAGTACTGATGTACAAACATCGATTCAATTTATATGAGGATTCGAGTTAAATTCGTCCCACTTAATAAGAAAAGGAGGTTGGAGAGAAAGTACAAGGCCAGTTAGAAGAGTTTGGACTATTTTCATATGCTTTATAGTATTGGTGTCCATAAGAATCTTATGATGGTGAAGGAATGATGTACAAACCCCGATTTAACTTATAGGACGATCCCAGTGAAATTCGTCCCAGTCAGAGAACAAAGGAGGTTGAAGAGAAAGAAAAGTGGCAGTTAGGAAGGTGGGGACTATCTTGGTATGCTTTTATGGTATTGTTTCCCATTAGAGTCTTATAATGGTGAAGGAATGATGTACAAACACCGATTCAACTTATAGGACGATCCGAGTGAAATCCGTCCCACTTAGAAAGAAAAGGAGGTTGGAGAGAAAGAAAAGTGTCATTTAGGAAGGCGTGGAATAGTTTCGTATGCTTTATAGTATTGTTTTCCATTAAAGTCTTTTAGTGGTGTAGTAATGATCTACAAACACCGATCCAACTTATAAGACGATTCGAGTGAAATCCGTCCCACTCAGAAAGAAAAGGAGGCTGGAGAGAAGGTACAGGGCCAGTTAAAAGAGTGTGGACTATTTTCGTATGCTTTATAGTACTGTTGTCCATAAGACTCTTATAATGGTAAAGGAATGATGTACGAACAGCGATTTACCTTATAGGACGATCCGAGTGAAATCCGTCCCACAACGGAGAAAAAGGAGGTTGGAGAGAAAGAAGATTGTCAGTTAGGAAGGCGTGGACTATTTTGGTATGCTTCATTGGGTTGTTTTCCACAAGATTCTTACAGTGGTGAAGTACTGATGTACAAACATCGATTCAATTTATATGAGGATTCGAGTTAAATTCGTCCCACTTAATAAGAAAAGGAGGTTGGAGAGAAAGTACAAGGCCAGTTAGAAGAGTTTGGACTATTTTCATATGCTTTATAGTATTGGTGTCCATAAGAATCTTATGATGGTGAAGGAATGATGTACAAACCCCGATTTAACTTATAGGACGATCCCAGTGAAATTCGTCCCAGTCAGAGAACAAAGGAGGTTGAAGAGAAAGAAAAGTGGCAGTTAGGAAGGTGGGGACTATCTTGGTATGCTTTTATGGTATTGTTTCCCATTAGAGTCTTATAATGGTGAAGGAATGATGTACAAACACCGATTCAACTTATAGGACGATCCGAGTGAAATCCGTCCCACTTAGAAAGAAAAGGAGGTTGGAGAGAAAGAAAAGTGTCATTTAGGAAGGCGTGGAATAGTTTCGTATGCTTTATAGTATTGTTTTCCATTAAAGTCTTTTAGTGGTGTAGTAATGATCTACAAACACCGATCCAACTTATAAGACGATTCGAGTGAAATCCGTCCCACTCAGAAAGAAAAGGAGGCTGGAGAGAAGGTACAGGGCCAGTTAAAAGAGTGTGGACTATTTTCGTATGCTTTATAGTACTGTTGTCCATAAGACTCTTATAATGGTAAAGGAATGATGTACGAACAGCGATTTACCTTATAGGACGATCCGAGTGAAATCCGTCCCACAACGGAGAAAAAGGAGGTTGGAGAGAAAGAAGATTGTCAGTTAGGAAGGCGTGGACTATTTTGGTATGCTTCATTGGGTTGTTTTCCACAAGATTCTTACAGTGGTGAAGTACTGATGTACAAACATCGATTCAATTTATATGAGGATTCGAGTTAAATTCGTCCCACTTAATAAGAAAAGGAGGTTGGAGAGAAAGTACAAGGCCAGTTAGAAGAGTTTGGACTATTTTCATATGCTTTATAGTATTGGTGTCCATAAGAATCTTATGATGGTGAAGGAATGATGTACAAACCCCGATTTAACTTATAGGACGATCCCAGTGAAATTCGTCCCAGTCAGAGAACAAAGGAGGTTGAAGAGAAAGAAAAGTGGCAGTTAGGAAGGTGGGGACTATCTTGGTATGCTTTTATGGTATTGTTTCCCATTAGAGTCTTATAATGGTGAAGGAATGATGTACAAACACCGATTCAACTTATAGGACGATCCGAGTGAAATCCGTCCCACTTAGAAAGAAAAGGAGGTTGGAGAGAAAGAAAAGTGTCATTTAGGAAGGCGTGGAATAGTTTCGTATGCTTTATAGTATTGTTTTCCATTAAAGTCTTTTAGTGGTGTAGTAATGATCTACAAACACCGATCCAACTTATAAGACGATTCGAGTGAAATCCGTCCCACTCAGAAAGAAAAGGAGGCTGGAGAGAAGGTACAGGGCCAGTTAAAAGAGTGTGGACTATTTTCGTATGCTTTATAGTACTGTTGTCCATAAGACTCTTATAATGGTAAAGGAATGATGTACGAACAGCGATTTACCTTATAGGACGATCCGAGTGAAATCCGTCCCACAACGGAGAAAAAGGAGGTTGGAGAGAAAGAAGATTGTCAGTTAGGAAGGCGTGGACTATTTTGGTATGCTTTATTGGGTTGTTTTCCACAAGATTCCTACAGTGGTGAAGTACTGATGTACAAACATCGATTCAATTTATATGAGGATTCGAGTTAAATTCGTCCCACTTAATAAGAAAAGGAGGTTGGAGAGAAAGTACAAGGCCAGTTAGAAGAGTTTGGACTATTTTCATATGCTTTATAGTATTGGTGTCCATAAGAATCTTATGATGGTGAAGGAATGATGTACAAACCCCGATTTAACTTATAGGACGATCCCAGTGAAATTCGTCCCAGTCAGAGAACAAAGGAGGTTGAAGAGAAAGAAAAGTGGCAGTTAGGAAGGTGGGGACTATCTTGGTATGCTTTTATGGTATTGTTTCCCATTAGAGTCTTATAATGGTGAAGGAATGATGTACAAACACCGATTCAACTTATAGGACGATCCGAGTGAAATCCGTCCCCCTTAGAAAGAAAAGGAGGTTGGAGAGAAAGAAAAGTGTCATTTAGGAAGGCGTGGAATAGTTTCGTATGCTTTATAGTATTGTTTTCCATTAAAGTCTTTTAGTGGTGTAGTAATGATCTACAAACACCGATCCAACTTATAAGACGATTCGAGTGAAATCCGTCCCACTCAGAAAGAAAAGGAGGCTGGAGAGAAGGTACAGGGCCAGTTAAAAGAGTGTGGACTATTTTCGTATGCTTTATAGTACTGTTGTCCATAAGACTCTTATAATGGTAAAGGAATGATGTACGAACAGCGATTTACCTTATAGGACGATCCGAGTGAAATCCGTCCCACAACGGAGAAAAAGGAGGTTGGAGAGAAAGAAGATTGTCAGTTAGGAAGGCGTGGACTATTTTGGTATGCTTCATTGGGTTGTTTTCCACAAGATTCTTACAGTGGTGAAGTACTGATGTACAAACATCGATTCAATTTATATGAGGATTCGAGTTAAATTCGTCCCACTTAATAAGAAAAGGAGGTTGGAGAGAAAGTACAAGGCCAGTTAGAAGAGTTTGGACTATTTTCATATGCTTTATAGTATTGGTGTCCATAAGAATCTTATGATGGTGAAGGAATGATGTACAAACCCCGATTTAACTTATAGGACGATCCCAGTGAAATTCGTCCCAGTCAGAGAACAAAGGAGGTTGAAGAGAAAGAAAAGTGGCAGTTAGGAAGGTGGGGACTATCTTGGTATGCTTTTATGGTATTGTTTCCCATTAGAGTCTTATAATGGTGAAGGAATGATGTACAAACACCGATTCAACTTATAGGACGATCCGAGTGAAATCCGTCCCACTTAGAAAGAAAAGGAGGTTGGAGAGAAAGAAAAGTGTCATTTAGGAAGGCGTGGAATAGTTTCGTATGCTTTATAGTATTGTTTTCCATTAAAGTCTTTTAGTGGTGTAGTAATGATCTACAAACACCGATCCAACTTATAAGACGATTCGAGTGAAATCCGTCCCACTCAGAAAGAAAAGGAGGCTGGAGAGAAGGTACAGGGCCAGTTAAAAGAGTGTGGACTATTTTCGTATGCTTTATAGTACTGTTGTCCATAAGACTCTTATAATGGTAAAGGAATGATGTACGAACAGCGATTTACCTTATAGGACGATCCGAGTGAAATCCGTCCCACAACGGAGAAAAAGGAGGTTGGAGAGAAAGAAGATTGTCAGTTAGGAAGGCGTGGACTATTTTGGTATGCTTTATTGGGTTGTTTTCCACAAGATTCCTACAGTGGTGAAGTACTGATGTACAAACATCGATTCAATTTATATGAGGATTCGAGTTAAATTCGTCCCACTTAATAAGAAAAGGAGGTTGGAGAGAAAGTACAAGGCCAGTTAGAAGAGTTTGGACTATTTTCATATGCTTTATAGTATTGGTGTCCATAAGAATCTTATGATGGTGAAGGAATGATGTACAAACCCCGATTTAACTTATAGGACGATCCCAGTGAAATTCGTCCCAGTCAGAGAACAAAGGAGGTTGAAGAGAAAGAAAAGTGGCAGTTAGGAAGGTGGGGACTATCTTGGTATGCTTTTATGGTATTGTTTCCCATTAGAGTCTTATAATGGTGAAGGAATGATGTACAAACACCGATTCAACTTATAGGACGATCCGAGTGAAATCCGTCCCACTTAGAAAGAAAAGGAGGTTGGAGAGAAAGAAAAGTGTCATTTAGGAAGGCGTGGAATAGTTTCGTATGCTTTATAGTATTGTTTTCCATTAAAGTCTTTTAGTGGTGTAGTAATGATCTACAAACACCGATCCAACTTATAAGACGATTCGAGTGAAATCCGTCCCACTCAGAAAGAAAAGGAGGCTGGAGAGAAGGTACAGGGCCAGTTAAAAGAGTGTGGACTATTTTCGTATGCTTTATAGTACTGTTGTCCATAAGACTCTTATAATGGTAAAGGAATGATGTACGAACAGCGATTTACCTTATAGGACGATCCGAGTGAAATCCGTCCCACAACGGAGAAAAAGGAGGTTGGAGAGAAAGAAGATTGTCAGTTAGGAAGGCGTGGACTATTTTGGTATGCTTTATTGGGTTGTTTTCCACAAGATTCCTACAGTGGTGAAGTACTGATGTACAAACATCGATTCAATTTATATGAGGATTCGAGTTAAATTCGTCCCACTTAATAAGAAAAGGAGGTTGGAGAGAAAGTACAAGGCCAGTTAGAAGAGTTTGGACTATTTTCATATGCTTTATAGTATTGGTGTCCATAAGAATCTTATGATGGTGAAGGAATGATGTACAAACCCCGATTTAACTTATAGGACGATCCCAGTGAAATTCGTCCCAGTCAGAGAACAAAGGAGGTTGAAGAGAAAGAAAAGTGGCAGTTAGGAAGGTGGGGACTATCTTGGTATGCTTTTATGGTATTGTTTCCCATTAGAGTCTTATAATGGTGAAGGAATGATGTACAAACACCGATTCAACTTATAGGACGATCCGAGTGAAATCCGTCCCACTTAGAAAGAAAAGGAGTTTGGAGAGAAAGAAAAGTGTCATTTAGGAAGGCGTGGAATAGTTTCGTATGCTTTATAGTATTGTTTTCCATTAAAGTCTTTTAGTGGTGTAGTAATGATCTACAAACACCGATCCAACTTATAAGACGATTCGAGTGAAATCCGTCCCACTCAGAAAGAAAAGGAGGCTGGAGAGAAGGTACAGGGCCAGTTAAAAGAGTGTGGACTATTTTCGTATGCTTTATAGTACTGTTGTCCATAAGACTCTTATAACGGTAAAGGAATGATGTACGAACAGCGATTTACCTTATAGGACGATCCGAGTGAAATCCGTCCCACAACGGAGAAAAAGGAGGTTGGAGAGAAAGAAGATTGTCAGTTAGGAAGGCGTGGACTATTTTGGTATGCTTTATTGGGTTGTTTTCCACAAGATTCTTACAGTGGTGAAGTACTGATGTACAAACATCGATTCAATTTATATGAGGATTCGAGTTAAATTCGTCCCACTTAATAAGAAAAGGAGGTTGGAGAGAAAGTACAAGGCCAGTTAGAAGAGTTTGGACTATTTTCATATGCTTTATAGTATTGGTGTCCATAAGAATCTTATGATGGTGAAGGAATGATGTACAAACCCCGATTTAACTTATAGGACGATCCCAGTGAAATTCGTCCCAGTCAGAGAACAAAGGAGGTTGAAGAGAAAGAAAAGTGGCAGTTAGGAAGGTGGGGACTATCTTGGTATGCTTTTATAGTATTGTTTCCCATTAGAGTCTTATAATGGTGAAGGAATGATGTACAAACACCGATTCAACTTATAGGACGATCCGAGTGAAATCCGTCCCACTTAGAAAGAAAAGGAGGTTGGAGAGAAAGAAAAGTGTCATTTAGGAAGGCGTGGAATAGTTTCGTATGCTTTATAGTATTGTTTTCCATTAAAGTCTTTTAGTGGTGTAGTAATGATCTACAAACACCGATCCAACTTATAAGACGATTCGAGTGAAATCCGTCCCACTCAGAAAGAAAAGGAGGCTGGAGAGAAGGTACAGGGCCAGTTAAAAGAGTGTGGACTATTTTCGTATGCTTTATAGTACTGTTGTCCATAAGACTCTTATAATGGTAAAGGAATGATGTACGAACAGCGATTTACCTTATAGGACGATCCGAGTGAAATCCGTCCCACAACGGAGAAAAAGGAGGTTGGAGAGAAAGAAGATTGTCAGTTAGGAAGGCGTGGACTATTTTGGTATGCTTCATTGGGTTGTTTTCCACAAGATTCTTACAGTGGTGAAGTACTGATGTACAAACATCGATTCAATTTATATGAGGATTCGAGTTAAATTCGTCCCACTTAATAAGAAAAGGAGGTTGGAGAGAAAGTACAAGGCCAGTTAGAAGAGTTTGGACTATTTTCATATGCTTTATAGTATTGGTGTCCATAAGAATCTTATGATGGTGAAGGAATGATGTACAAACCCCGATTTAACTTATAGGACGATCCCAGTGAAATTCGTCCCAGTCAGAGAACAAAGGAGGTTGAAGAGAAAGAAAAGTGGCAGTTAGGAAGGTGGGGACTATCTTGGTATGCTTTTATAGTATTGTTTCCCATTAGAGTCTTATAATGGTGAAGGAATGATGTACAAACACCGATTCAACTTATAGGACGATCCGAGTGAAATCCGTCCCACTTAGAAAGAAAAGGAGGTTGGAGAGAAAGAAAAGTGTCATTTAGGAAGGCGTGGAATAGTTTCGTATGCTTTATAGTATTGTTTTCCATTAAAGTCTTTTAGTGGTGTAGTAATGATCTACAAACACCGATCCAACTTATAAGACGATTCGAGTGAAATCCGTCCCACTCAGAAAGAAAAGGAGGCTGGAGAGAAGGTACAGGGCCAGTTAAAAGAGTGTGGACTATTTTCGTATGCTTTATAGTACTGTTGTCCATAAGACTCTTATAATGGTAAATGAATGATGTACGAACAGCGATTTACCTTATAGGACGATCCGAGTGAAATCCGTCCCACAACGGAGAAAAAGGAGGTTGGAGAGAAAGAAGATTGTCAGTTAGGAAGGCGTGGACTATTTTGGTATGCTTCATTGGGTTGTTTTCCACAAGATTCCTACAGTGGTGAAGTAATGATGTACGAACATCGATTCAATTTATATGAGGATTCGAGTTAAATTCGTCCCACTTAATAAGAAAAGGAGGTTGGAGAGAAAGTACAAGGCCAGTTAGAAGAGTTTGGACTATTTTCATATGCTTTATAGTATTGGTGTCCATAAGAATCTTATGATGGTGAAGGAATGATGTACAAACCCCGATTTAACTTATAGGACGATCCCAGTGAAATTCGTCCCAGTCAGAGAACAAAGGAGGTTGAAGAGAAAGAAAAGTGGCAGTTAGGAAGGTGGGGACTATCTTGGTATGCTTTTATGGTATTGTTTCCCATTAGAGTCTTATAATGGTGAAGGAATAATGTACAAACACCGATTCAACTTATAGGACGATCCGAGTGAAATCCGTCCCACTTAGAAAGAAAAGGAGGTTGGAGAGAAAGAAAAGTGTCATTTAGGAAGGCGTGGAATAGTTTCGTATGCTTTATAGTATTGTTTTCCATTAAAGTCTTTTAGTGGTGTAGTAATGATCTACAAACACCGATCCAACTTATAAGACGATTCGAGTGAAATCCGCCCCACTCAGAAAGAAAAGGAGGCTGGAGAGAAGGTACAGGGCCAGTTAAAAGAGTGTGGACTATTTTCGTATGCTTTATAGTACTGTTGTCCATAAGACTCTTATAATGGTAAAGGAATGATGTACGAACAGCGATTTACCTTATAGGACGATCCGAGTGAAATCCGTCCCACAACGGAGAAAAAGGAGGTTGGAGAGAAAGAAGATTGTCAGTTAGGAAGGCGTGGACTATTTTGGTATGCTTTATTGGGTTGTTTTCCACAAGATTCTTACAGTGGTGAAGTACTGATGTACAAACATCGATTCAATTTATATGAGGATTCGAGTTAAATTCGTCCCACTTAATAAGAAAAGGAGGTTGGAGAGAAAGTACAAGGCCAGTTAGAAGAGTTTGGACTATTTTCATATGCTTTATAGTATTGGTGTCCATAAGAATCTTATGATGGTGAAGGAATGATGTACAAACCCCGATTTAACTTATAGGACGATCCCAGTGAAATTCGTCCCAGTCAGAGAACAAAGGAGGTTGAAGAGAAAGAAAAGTGGCAGTTAGGAAGGTGGGGACTATCTTGGTATGCTTTTATGGTATTGTTTCCCATTAGAGTCTTATAATGGTGAAGGAATGATGTACAAACACCGATTCAACTTATAGGACGATCCGAGTGAAATCCGTCCCACTTAGAAAGAAAAGGAGGTTGGAGAGAAAGAAAAGTGTCATTTAGGAAGGCGTGGAATAGTTTCGTATGCTTTATAGTATTGTTTTCCATTAAAGTCTTTTAGTGGTGTAGTAATGATCTACAAACACCGATCCAACTTATAAGACGATTCGAGTGAAATCCGTCCCACTCAGAAAGAAAAGGAGGCTGGAGAGAAGGTACAGGGCCAGTTAAAAGAGTGTGGACTATTTTCGTATGCTTTATAGTACTGTTGTCCATAAGACTCTTATAATGGTAAAGGAATGATGTACGAACAGCGATTTACCTTATAGGACGATCCGAGTGAAATCCGTCCCACAACGGAGAAAAAGGAGGTTGGAGAGAAAGAAGATTGTCAGTTAGGAAGGCGTGAACTATTTTGGTATGCTTTATTGGGTTGTTTTCCACAAGATTCTTACAGTGGTGAAGTACTGATGTACGAACATCGATTCAATTTATATGAGGATTCGAGTTAAATTCGTCCCACTTAATAAGAAAAGGAGGTTGGAGAGAAAGTACAAGGCCAGTTAGAAGAGTTTGGACTATTTTCATATGCTTTATAGTATTGGTGTCCATAAGAATCTTATGATGGTGAAGGAATGATGTACAAACCCCGATTTAACTTATAGGACGATCCCAGTGAAATTCGTCCCAGTCAGAGAACAAAGGAGGTTGAAGAGAAAGAAAAGTGGCAGTTAGGAAGGTGGGGACTATCTTGGTATGCTTTTATGGTATTGTTTCCCATTAGAGTCTTATAATGGTGAAGGAATGATGTACAAACACCGATTCAACTTATAGGACGATCCGAGTGAAATCCGTCCCACTTAGAAAGAAAAGGAGGTTGGAGAGAAAGAAAAGTGTCATTTAGGAAGGCGTGGAATAGTTTCGTATGCTTTATAGTATTGTTTTCCATTAAAGTCTTTTAGTGGTGTAGTAATGATCTACAAACACCGATCCAACTTATAAGACGATTCGAGTGAAATCCGTCCCACTCAGAAAGAAAAGGAGGCTGGAGAGAAGGTACAGGGCCAGTTAAAAGAGTGTGGACTATTTTCGTATGCTTTATAGTACTGTTGTCCATAAGACTCTTATAATGGTAAAGGAATGATGTACGAACAGCGATTTACCTTATAGGACGATCCGAGTGAAATCCGTCCCACAACGGAGAAAAAGGAGGTTGGAGAGAAAGAAGATTGTCAGTTAGGAAGGCGTGGACTATTTTGGTATGCTTTATTGGGTTGTTTTCCACAAGATTCTTACAGTGGTGAAGTACTGATGTACAAACATCGATTCAATTTATATGAGGATTCGAGTTAAATTCGTCCCACTTAATAAGAAAAGGAGGTTGGAGAGAAAGTACAAGGCCAGTTAGAAGAGTTTGGACTATTTTCATATGCTTTATAGTATTGGTGTCCATAAGAATCTTATGATGGTGAAGGAATGATGTACAAACCCCGATTTAACTTATAGGACGATCCCAGTGAAATTCGTCCCAGTCAGAGAACAAAGGAGGTTGAAGAGAAAGAAAAGTGGCAGTTAGGAAGGTGGGGACTATCTTGGTATGCTTTTATGGTATTGTTTCCCATTAGAGTCTTATAATGGTGAAGGAATGATGTACAAACACCGATTCAACTTATAGGACGATCCGAGTGAAATCCGTCCCACTTAGAAAGAAAAGGAGGTTGGAGAGAAAGAAAAGTGTCATTTAGGAAGGCGTGGAATAGTTTCGTATGCTTTATAGTATTGTTTTCCATTAAAGTCTTTTAGTGGTGTAGTAATGATCTACAAACACCGATCCAACTTATAAGACGATTCGAGTGAAATCCGTCCCACTCAGAAAGAAAAGGAGGCTGGAGAGAAGGTACAGGGCCAGTTAAAAGAGTGTGGACTATTTTCGTATGCTTTATAGTACTGTTGTCCATAAGACTCTTATAATGGTAAAGGAATGATGTACGAACAGCGATTTACCTTATAGGACGATCCGAGTGAAATCCGTCCCACAACGGAGAAAAAGGAGGTTGGAGAGAAAGAAGATTGTCAGTAAGGAAGGCGTGGACTATTTTGGTATGCTTTATTGGGTTGTTTTCCACAAGATTCTTACAGTGGTGAAGTACTGATGTACAAACATCGATTCAATTTATATGAGGATTCGAGTTAAATTCGTCCCACTTAATAAGAAAAGGAGGTTGGAGAGAAAGTACAAGGCCAGTTAGAAGAGTTTGGACTATTTTCATATGCTTTATAGTATTGGTGTCCATAAGAATCTTATGATGGTGAAGGAATGATGTACAAACCCCGATTTAACTTATAGGACGATCCCAGTGAAATTCGTCCCAGTCAGAGAACAAAGGAGGTTGAAGAGAAAGAAAAGTGGCAGTTAGGAAGGTGGGGACTATCTTGGTATGCTTTTATGGTATTGTTTCCCATTAGAGTCTTATAATGGTGAAGGAATGATGTACAAACACCGATTCAACTTATAGGACGATCCGAGTGAAATCCGTCCCACTTAGAAAGAAAAGGAGGTTGGAGAGAAAGAAAAGTGTCATTTAGGAAGGCGTGGAATAGTTTCGTATGCTTTATAGTATTGTTTTCCATTAAAGTCTTTTAGTGGTGTAGTAATGATCTACAAACACCGATCCAACTTATAAGACGATTCGAGTGAAATCCGTCCCACTCAGAAAGAAAAGGAGGCTGGAGAGAAGGTACAGGGCCAGTTAAAAGAGTGTGGACTATTTTCGTATGCTTTATAGTACTGTTGTCCATAAGACTCTTATAATGGTAAAGGAATGATGTACGAACAGCGATTTACCTTATAGGACGATCCGAGTGAAATCCGTCCCACAACGGAGAAAAAGGAGGTTGGAGAGAAAGAAGATTGTCAGTTAGGAAGGCGTGGACTATTTTGGTATGCTTTATTGGGTTGTTTTCCACAAGATTCTTACAGTGGTGAAGTACTGATGTACAAACATCGATTCAATTTATATGAGGATTCGAGTTAAATTCGTCCCACTTAATAAGAAAAGGAGGTTGGAGAGAAAGTACAAGGCCAGTTAGAAGAGTTTGGACTATTTTCATATGCTTTATAGTATTGGTGTCCATAAGAATCTTATGATGGTGAAGGAATGATGTACAAACCCCGATTTAACTTATAGGACGATCCCAGTGAAATTCGTCCCAGTCAGAGAACAAAGGAGGTTGAAGAGAAAGAAAAGTGGCAGTTAGGAAGGTGGGGACTATCTTGGTATGCTTTTATGGTATTGTTTCCCATTAGAGTCTTATAATGGTGAAGGAATGATGTACAAACACCGATTCAACTTATAGGACGATCCGAGTGAAATCCGTCCCACTTAGAAAGAAAAGGAGGTTGGAGAGAAAGAAAAGTGTCATTTAGGAAGGCGTGGAATAGTTTCGTATGCTTTATAGTATTGTTTTCCATTAAAGTCTTTTAGTGGTGTAGTAATGATCTACAAACACCGATCCAACTTATAAGACGATTCGAGTGAAATCCGTCCCACTCAGAAAGAAAAGGAGGCTGGAGAGAAGGTACAGGGCCAGTTAAAAGAGTGTGGACTATTTTCGTATGCTTTATAGTACTGTTGTCCATAAGACTCTTATAATGGTAAAGGAATGATGTACGAACAGCGATTTACCTTATAGGACGATCCGAGTGAAATCCGTCCCACAACGGAGAAAAAGGAGGTTGGAGAGAAAGAAGATTGTCAGTTAGGAAGGCGTGGACTATTTTGGTATGCTTTATTGGGTTGTTTTCCACAAGATTCTTACAGTGGTGAAGTACTGATGTACAAACATCGATTCAATTTATATGAGGATTCGAGTTAAATTCGTCCCACTTAATAAGAAAAGGAGGTTGGAGAGAAAGTACAAGGCCAGTTAGAAGAGTTTGGACTATTTTCATATGCTTTATAGTATTGGTGTCCATAAGAATCTTATGATGGTGAAGGAATGATGTACAAACCCCGATTTAACTTATAGGACGATCCCAGTGAAATTCGTCCCAGTCAGAGAACAAAGGAGGTTGAAGAGAAAGAAAAGTGGCAGTTAGGAAGGTGGGGACTATCTTGGTATGCTTTTATGGTATTGTTTCCCATTAGAGTCTTATAATGGTGAAGGAATGATGTACAAACACCGATTCAACTTATAGGACGATCCGAGTGAAATCCGTCCCACTTAGAAAGAAAAGGAGGTTGGAGAGAAAGAAAAGTGTCATTTAGGAAGGCGTGGAATAGTTTCGTATGCTTTATAGTATTGTTTTCCATTAAAGTCTTTTAGTGGTGTAGTAATGATCTACAAACACCGATCCAACTTATAAGACGATTCGAGTGAAATCCGTCCCACTCAGAAAGAAAAGGAGGCTGGAGAGAAGGTACAGGGCCAGTTAAAAGAGTGTGGACTATTTTCGTATGCTTTATAGTACTGTTGTCCATAAGACTCTTATAATGGTAAAGGAATGATGTACGAACAGCGATTTACCTTATAGGACGATCCGAGTGAAATCCGTCCCACAACGGAGAAAAAGGAGGTTGGAGAGAAAGAAGATTGTCAGTTAGGAAGGCGTGGACTATTTTGGTATGCTTTATTGGGTTGTTTTCCACAAGATTCTTACAGTGGTGAAGTACTGATGTACAAACATCGATTCAATTTATATGAGGATTCGAGTTAAATTCGTCCCACTTAATAAGAAAAGGAGGTTGGAGAGAAAGTACAAGGCCAGTTAGAAGAGTTTGGACTATTTTCATATGCTTTATAGTATTGGTGTCCATAAGAATCTTATGATGGTGAAGGAATGATGTACAAACCCCGATTTAACTTATAGGACGATCCCAGTGAAATTCGTCCCAGTCAGAGAACAAAGGAGGTTGAAGAGAAAGAAAAGTGGCAGTTAGGAAGGTGGGGACTATCTTGGTATGCTTTTATGGTATTGTTTCCCATTAGAGTCTTATAATGGTGAAGGAATGATGTACAAACACCGATTCAACTTATAGGACGATCCGAGTGAAATCCGTCCCACTTAGAAAGAAAAGGAGGTTGGAGAGAAAGAAAAGTGTCATTTAGGAAGGCGTGGAATAGTTTCGTATGCTTTATAGTATTGTTTTCCATTAAAGTCTTTTAGTGGTGTAGTAATGATCTACAAACACCGATCCAACTTATAAGACGATTCGAGTGAAATCCGTCCCACTCAGAAAGAAAAGGAGGCTGGAGAGAAGGTACAGGGCCAGTTAAAAGAGTGTGGACTATTTTCGTATGCTTTATAGTACTGTTGTCCATAAGACTCTTATAATGGTAAAGGAATGATGTACGAACAGCGATTTACCTTATAGGACGATCCGAGTGAAATCCGTCCCACAACGGAGAAAAAGGAGGTTGGAGAGAAAGAAGATTGTCAGTTAGGAAGGCGTGGACTATTTTGGTATGCTTTATTGGGTTGTTTTCCACAAGATTCTTACAGTGGTGAAGTACTGATGTACAAACATCGATTCAATTTATATGAGGATTCGAGTTAAATTCGTCCCACTTAATAAGAAAAGGAGGTTGGAGAGAAAGTACAAGGCCAGTTAGAAGAGTTTGGACTATTTTCATATGCTTTATAGTATTGGTGTCCATAAGAATCTTATGATGGTGAAGGAATGATGTACAAACCCCGATTTAACTTATAGGACGATCCCAGTGAAATTCGTCCCAGTCAGAGAACAAAGGAGGTTGAAGAGAAAGAAAAGTGGCAGTTAGGAAGGTGGGGACTATCTTGGTATGCTTTTATGGTATTGTTTCCCATTAGAGTCTTATAATGGTGAAGGAATGATGTACAAACACCGATTCAACTTATAGGACGATCCGAGTGAAATCCGTCCCACTTAGAAAGAAAAGGAGGTTGGAGAGAAAGAAAAGTGTCATTTAGGAAGGCGTGGAATAGTTTCGTATGCTTTATAGTATTGTTTTCCATTAAAGTCTTTTAGTGGTGTAGTAATGATCTACAAACACCGATCCAACTTATAAGACGATTCGAGTGAAATCCGTCCCACTCAGAAAGAAAAGGAGGCTGGAGAGAAGGTACAGGGCCAGTTAAAAGAGTGTGGACTATTTTCGTATGCTTTATAGTACTGTTGTCCATAAGACTCTTATAATGGTAAAGGAATGATGTACGAACAGCGATTTACCTTATAGGACGATCCGAGTGAAATCCGTCCCACAACGGAGAAAAAGGAGGTTGGAGAGAAAGAAGATTGTCAGTTAGGAAGGCGTGGACTATTTTGGTATGCTTTATTGGGTTGTTTTCCACAAGATTCTTACAGTGGTGAAGTACTGATGTACAAACATCGATTCAATTTATATGAGGATTCGAGTTAAATTCGTCCCACTTAATAAGAAAAGGAGGTTGGAGAGAAAGTACAAGGCCAGTTAGAAGAGTTTGGACTATTTTCATATGCTTTATAGTATTGGTGTCCATAAGAATCTTATGATGGTGAAGGAATGATGTACAAACCCCGATTTAACTTATAGGACGATCCCAGTGAAATTCGTCCCAGTCAGAGAACAAAGGAGGTTGAAGAGAAAGAAAAGTGGCAGTTAGGAAGGTGGGGACTATCTTGGTATGCTTTTATGGTATTGTTTCCCATTAGAGTCTTATAATGGTGAAGGAATGATGTACAAACACCGATTCAACTTATAGGACGATCCGAGTGAAATCCGTCCCACTTAGAAAAAAAAGGAGGTTGGAGAGAAAGAAAAGTGTCATTTAGGAAGGCGTGGAATAGTTTCGTATGCTTTATAGTATTGTTTTCCATTAAAGTCTTTTAGTGGTGTAGTAATGATCTACAAACACCGATCCAACTTATAAGACGATTCGAGTGAAATCCGTCCCACTCAGAAAGAAAAGGAGGCTGGAGAGAAGGTACAGGGCCAGTTAAAAGAGTGTGGACTATTTTCGTATGCTTTATAGTACTGTTGTCCATAAGACTCTTATAATGGTAAAGGAATGATGTACGAACAGCGATTTACCTTATAGGACGATCCGAGTGAAATCCGTCCCACAACGGAGAAAAAGGAGGTTGGAGAGAAAGAAGATTGTCAGTTAGGAAGGCGTGGACTATTTTGGTATGCTTTATTGGGTTGTTTTCCACAAGATTCTTACAGTGGTGAAGTACTGATGTACAAACATCGATTCAATTTATATGAGGATTCGAGTTAAATTCGTCCCACTTAATAAGAAAAGGAGGTTGGAGAGAAAGTACAAGGCCAGTTAGAAGAGTTTGGACTATTTTCATATGCTTTATAGTATTGGTGTCCATAAGAATCTTATGATGGTGAAGGAATGATGTACAAACCCCGATTTAACTTATAGGACGATCCCAGTGAAATTCGTCCCAGTCAGAGAACAAAGGAGGTTGAAGAGAAAGAAAAGTGGCAGTTAGGAAGGTGGGGACTATCTTGGTATGCTTTTATGGTATTGTTTCCCATTAGAGTCTTATAATGGTGAAGGAATGATGTACAAACACCGATTCAACTTATAGGACGATCCGAGTGAAATCCGTCCCACTTAGAAAGAAAAGGAGGTTGGAGAGAAAGAAAAGTGTCATTTAGGAAGGCGTGGAATAGTTTCGTATGCTTTATAGTATTGTTTTCCATTAAAGTCTTTTAGTGGTGTAGTAATGATCTACAAACACCGATCCAACTTATAAGACGATTCGAGTGAAATCCGTCCCACTCAGAAAGAAAAGGAGGCTGGAGAGAAGGTACAGGGCCAGTTAAAAGAGTGTGGACTATTTTCGTATGCTTTATAGTACTGTTGTCCATAAGACTCTTATAATGGTAAAGGAATGATGTACGAACAGCGATTTACCTTATAGGACGATCCGAGTGAAATCCGTCCCACAACGGAGAAAAAGGAGGTTGGAGAGAAAGAAGATTGTCAGTTAGGAAGGCGTGGACTATTTTGGTATGCTTTATTGGGTTGTTTTCCACAAGATTCTTACAGTGGTGAAGTACTGATGTACAAACATCGATTCAATTTATATGAGGATTCGAGTTAAATTCGTCCCACTTAATAAGAAAAGGAGGTTGGAGAGAAAGTACAAGGCCAGTTAGAAGAGTTTGGACTATTTTCATATGCTTTATAGTATTGGTGTCCATAAGAATCTTATGATGGTGAAGGAATGATGTACAAACCCCGATTTAACTTATAGGACGATCCCAGTGAAATTCGTCCCAGTCAGAGAACAAAGGAGGTTGAAGAGAAAGAAAAGTGGCAGTTAGGAAGGTGGGGACTATCTTGGTATGCTTTTATGGTATTGTTTCCCATTAGAGTCTTATAATGGTGAAGGAATGATGTACAAACACCGATTCAACTTATAGGACGATCCGAGTGAAATCCGTCCCACTTAGAAAGAAAAGGAGGTTGGAGAGAAAGAAAAGTGTCATTTAGGAAGGCGTGGAATAGTTTCGTATGCTTTATAGTATTGTTTTCCATTAAAGTCTTTTAGTGGTGTAGTAATGATCTACAAACACCGATCCAACTTATAAGA
This sequence comes from Cornus suecica, assembly GCA_963922005.1. NCBI lineage: Eukaryota > Viridiplantae > Streptophyta > Magnoliopsida > Cornales > Cornaceae > Cornus > Cornus suecica. The sequence continues at coordinate 52,712,637 of OY998242.1, read as the reverse complement.
CGATTCGAGTGAAATCCGTCCCACTCAGAAAGAAAAGGAGGCTGGAGAGAAGGTACAGGGCCAGTTAAAAGAGTGTGGACTATTTTCGTATGCTTTATAGTACTGTTGTCCATAAGACTCTTATAATGGTAAAGGAATGATGTACGAACAGCGATTTACCTTATAGGACGATCCGAGTGAAATCCGTCCCACAACGGAGAAAAAGGAGGTTGGAGAGAAAGAAGATTGTCAGTTAGGAAGGCGTGGACTATTTTGGTATGCTTTATTGGGTTGTTTTCCACAAGATTCTTACAGTGGTGAAGTACTGATGTACAAACATCGATTCAATTTATATGAGGATTCGAGTTAAATTCGTCCCACTTAATAAGAAAAGGAGGTTGGAGAGAAAGTACAAGGCCAGTTAGAAGAGTTTGGACTATTTTCATATGCTTTATAGTATTGGTGTCCATAAGAATCTTATGATGGTGAAGGAATGATGTACAAACCCCGATTTAACTTATAGGACGATCCCAGTGAAATTCGTCCCAGTCAGAGAACAAAGGAGGTTGAAGAGAAAGAAAAGTGGCAGTTAGGAAGGTGGGGACTATCTTGGTATGCTTTTATGGTATTGTTTCCCATTAGAGTCTTATAATGGTGAAGGAATGATGTACAAACACCGATTCAACTTATAGGACGATCCGAGTGAAATCCGTCCCACTTAGAAAGAAAAGGAGGTTGGAGAGAAAGAAAAGTGTCATTTAGGAAGGCGTGGAATAGTTTCGTATGCTTTATAGTATTGTTTTCCATTAAAGTCTTTTAGTGGTGTAGTAATGATCTACAAACACCGATCCAACTTATAAGACGATTCGAGTGAAATCCGTCCCACTCAGAAAGAAAAGGAGGCTGGAGAGAAGGTACAGGGCCAGTTAAAAGAGTGTGGACTATTTTCGTATGCTTTATAGTACTGTTGTCCATAAGACTCTTATAATGGTAAAGGAATGATGTACGAACAGCGATTTACCTTATAGGACGATCCGAGTGAAATCCGTCCCACAACGGAGAAAAAGGAGGTTGGAGAGAAAGAAGATTGTCAGTTAGGAAGGCGTGGACTATTTTGGTATGCTTTATTGGGTTGTTTTCCACAAGATTCTTACAGTGGTGAAGTACTGATGTACAAACATCGATTCAATTTATATGAGGATTCGAGTTAAATTCGTCCCACTTAATAAGAAAAGGAGGTTGGAGAGAAAGTACAAGGCCAGTTAGAAGAGTTTGGACTATTTTCATATGCTTTATAGTATTGGTGTCCATAAGAATCTTATGATGGTGAAGGAATGATGTACAAACCCCGATTTAACTTATAGGACGATCCCAGTGAAATTCGTCCCAGTCAGAGAACAAAGGAGGTTGAAGAGAAAGAAAAGTGGCAGTTAGGAAGGTGGGGACTATCTTGGTATGCTTTTATGGTATTGTTTCCCATTAGAGTCTTATAATGGTGAAGGAATGATGTACAAACACCGATTCAACTTATAGGACGATCCGAGTGAAATCCGTCCCACTTAGAAAGAAAAGGAGGTTGGAGAGAAAGAAAAGTGTCATTTAGGAAGGCGTGGAATAGTTTCGTATGCTTTATAGTATTGTTTTCCATTAAAGTCTTTTAGTGGTGTAGTAATGATCTACAAACACCGATCCAACTTATAAGACGATTCGAGTGAAATCCGTCCCACTCAGAAAGAAAAGGAGGCTGGAGATAAGGTACAGGGCCAGTTAAAAGAGTGTGGACTATTTTCGTATGCTTTATAGTACTGTTGTCCATAAGACTCTTATAATGGTAAAGGAATGATGTACGAACAGCGATTTACCTTATAGGACGATCCGAGTGAAATCCGTCCCACAACGGAGAAAAAAGAGGTTGGAGAGAAAGAAGATTGTCAGTTAGGAAGGCGTGGACTATTTTGGTATGCTTTATTGGGTTGTTTTCCACAAGATTCTTACAGTGGTGAAGTACTGATGTACAAACATCGATTCAATTTATATGAGGATTCGAGTTAAATTCGTCCCACTTAATAAGAAAAGGAGGTTGGAGAGAAAGTACAAGGCCAGTTAGAAGAGTTTGGACTATTTTCATATGCTTTATAGTATTGGTGTCCATAAGAATCTTATGATGGTGAAGGAATGATGTACAAACCCCGATTTAACTTATAGGACGATCCCAGTGAAATTCGTCCCAGTCAGAGAACAAAGGAGGTTGAAGAGAAAGAAAAGTGGCAGTTAGGAAGGTGGGGACTATCTTGGTATGCTTTTATAGTATTGTTTCCCATTAGAGTCTTATAATGGTGAAGGAATGATGTACAAACACCGATTCAACTTATAGGACGATCCGAGTGAAATCCGTCCCACTTAGAAAGAAAAGGAGGTTGGAGAGAAAGAAAAGTGTCATTTAGGAAGGCGTGGAATAGTTTCGTATGCTTTATAGTATTGTTTTCCATTAAAGTCTTTTAGTGGTGTAGTAATGATCTACAAACACCGATCCAACTTATAAGACGATTCGAGTGAAATCCGTCCCACTCAGAAAGAAAAGGAGGCTGGAGAGAAGGTACAGGGCCAGTTAAAAGAGTGTGGACTATTTTCGTATGCTTTATAGTACTGTTGTCCATAAGACTCTTATAATGGTAAAGGAATGATGTACGAACAGCGATTTACCTTATAGGACGATCCGAGTGAAATCCGTCCCACAACGGAGAAAAAGGAGGTTGGAGAGAAATAAGATTGTCAGTTAGGAAGGCGTGGACTATTTTGGTATGCTTTATTGGGTTGTTTTCCACAAGATTCTTACAGTGGTGAAGTACTGATGTACAAACATCGATTCAATTTATATGAGGATTCGAGTTAAATTCGTCCCACTTAATAAGAAAAGGAGGTTGGAGAGAAAGTACAAGGCCAGTTAGAAGAGTTTGGACTATTTTCATATGCTGTTATTTGTTATGTTATTCCACTGAGTCATTACGGGTTAAGAACAATTTCAGATTCATGTACTGAGTTTTAAACGGGTAATTTCAGATCTGAGTGTGTTTTGGATGTTGACTTTTTTCGTCCTTTTCACTTCAATCTGATTGGGTTCTCCATCGAAGACAAGGAGAGTGTAAGGTTGTACACACTCACAATACCCTGAAATCTGAGTAAGGGTTTGTACGAGTAGTGTTCTTTGCTTCGGTTCTTGGTGGAGTATCCAGTTTCTAAGAGAAAGAGTGGGCGACGGTCATTTCAGAGCTGGGAGTTGAGTTTCTGAAATCGGGTGTTGATTTCGAAGCCTCCTTCTTCATTGCGGTGAAGACGAAGCTGGAAGGTGAGCGAAGTTTGTAGGCTTAATACAGTAAGTTGCTTTTTCTTCTTCTTGGAGTATCCTGTTCGAAGGTGCTTCGTTTCCATATCTCCCTGAAGTCTGAGTAAGGGATCGGTGGACGAGGTTCTTGTCAGGCGATTTCATTGTTCGAAGTTGGTTCTTACGAACGCTGAGAAATTACCGTTTTGAAGTGGGTCGCTCGTCGATCGGCGGTGAAACCAGTCCATACAAAGCATTTGCTCGTCGTTTGCGGCGGTTCCAGTCCAGACGAAGCATTTGCTTGTCGGTGGTTCTTGGACTTGCCGGTTTTCAGACGCAACTGAGTTTTGAGGCGACCAGTTTGTCCTTCGTCGGTTGGTGTTTCAGTGCATACGAAGCTGAGTTTTGTTTCGGAGGCTGTGGATTTCTTCAGACGTTCTCTGGTTTTCAGACGATTCAGCCGTGTTCGCTTGTCGGTCGGTGGAGAATCCAGTTCAGACGAAGTCTTGCTCGTCGGTCTTGGAGTTCTTTGTGGCGGCCGAAGTTGGGTTTTTTCTGCCGTTCGATCTGGTTTCGGGAGGCGATTTGCTGTGGGAACCGAAGCCTCCACGACGATCTATTCGTGAACTGGGTGGCCCTTGAGCTTGGGTTTCGTCCGCTGAAGAAGACAACCCAGTAGCTGTTTCTGTAGCTGCTTGCCGAAGCTGATCCAAAGCTAAGTCTTGGAGCAGAGCTATTTCAAAACAAAAATTGCTGTTTTTACGAAGCTTGCTAGTCTGAAGCAGTACAAGCTGTTGGCTGACGCTGCAAAGTTTAAGCTTAATTTGTGCTGTGGTAGGTCAGGGTAAGTTTTCTTTGGTGCCCATTTATTGTGCCCATTTATTTTTGTTGCAAGGGTTGCTGCCCTGGTGTTTGGTGAGGGTTGGTGCCCTATTCGTGTTTATTTTTTCTTTTGGGTTGGTGCCCATTTATTTTTGTTGCAAGGGTTGCTGCCCTGGTGATTTGGTGAGGGTTGGTGCCCTATTTGTGTTTTCTTCTTTTTTATGAGTCTGGTTATGGGGGATGCTGTTGAGATTGAGCGTCTGAATAAACTGGTTGAGAAGCTCAGTAATGAGCTGAATGAGCAGTATAAGGTTAAGTCCGTATTTCCTGAGGGTGATAATAAAATGTTACACAATGTTTCACAACAGGGGTCTCCTAAAAAAGGAAAGGATCTTGTGATAGATGTAGTTTCAGGTGGGGTTTCAAATGAACACCAAGTGTATGTAGAAAGGTCTGAAATTAATCTGTGTGATGAGGGTACTAAGGTTGTTGTCCCTTCCGTCTCTTCGATGAATGGGAATTTTTCAAGGGTGAGTGAAAAATTGCCGAAGCTAGGGGGTGATGTAGGTACTGTTAAACCTATGTTATCTTGGGCTGATACTCTAATTAAAAATATTTCAAAGAACAAAATGCAATTAAAATACTTCCCACAAGCTGTGAAAGATAAAATTGTTGAAATACCTTATGATGTCGAAATGAAGGGGTGTTATTTGTGGAGGGATTGCTTAGTGGGTTATTGTATGGATAGGAAACTACCATTCCCAACGGTAAATTCCATTGCAAAGAGACTCTGGGGTAATAATGGGATGACTGAGGTTATGAGCCTTGATAGGGGTTTCTTTTTGTTCAAGTTTGATAGTACTGAAAGTAGTAATTCTATTATAGAAAGCGGACCTTGGCATTTTGCAAACCAGCTTATGGTGTTGCAAAAGTGGAGGCCTGATCTTGCTATCTATAAACAAGGGTTAAAAAGTGTTCCAATATGAGCTAAATTTTATCATATTCCATTACAATTGTGGACTCCGGATGGGTTGGGATATATTGCTAGCATTTTGGGGAGACCTCTATATACTGATTCTCAAACTGATGATAGGGGTAGATTAAATTATGCCAGGATGTGTATTGAGGTGGATATTAAAGCTGAATTTCCGTCTGAGGTAGGGGTCAAGTTAGCTGATGGGAGAATTGTCACTATTGGTGTTGAATATCAATGGATACCCATGAAATGTGAGCACTGTGAGATTTTTGGACATTCTTCCAAAAATTGTGTTAAAATGAAAGTCCAAAATGCAATTCAAAAATCTAAAGAGACTAAGAAAGAATGGGTTGTTGTAGGGAAGAAAGTCGGTGAAACAAGTAATTCTGAGGCAATAAATCAGGAGCAGGTTATACCTAAAGATATTCAGAATTTAGGAAATAAAGTTGTTGAGGTTGAGATTATTGTAGAGTCAAATGAATTAAAAAATCATGAGGCTCTGGTGAATGTAAATGAATTGAAGATAGATGAGCCTAGGGATAATACAAATGTTCTTTCACCTAATAAATTCTCATGCCTGGGAGATTTTGATGATGGGGAGATAATGGAGGATTGGGGAATAGATACAGTAAATGAAAAGGAAGGTTTTATACATGATCCAGGGAGAAGGGTAGAGGAAGAAAAGAATGGTCATAAAGCTGGGGAAAACCCTCTGAGTATAAAAGAGATAGGGAGTAAGAGCTCTATTTCCTTGTTAGTCTCAGGTGTTGGTACAGTGGGCCCCATTTCTAACAAGAAATTTAAAACTAAAAGGGTCTTGAAAAGAGAGGATAAGGGGGGAGATCAGTCTGCTCAAAATTAGTTTCCATATGAATTGCTATATTTGGAATGTTCGTGGTCTTAACGGGGAGGTGAAACAGAAGGAAATTAAGTTAATGATTAAATCATTAGATATTTCTATATTTTGTTTGATTGAGACAAAGGTTTTAAAGAACAATGTTGATAAAGTGATGAAAGTGATTTGCCCAGGTTGGAAGTTAGTTAATAATTATGATTTTGCGGATTTGGGAAGATTATGGATTTGTTGGGACCCAAAGAAAATGAATGTGGATTTATTGAAGGGCAATGCTCAATTTCTTCACTGTAAAGTGAGTACTGTTGATAAAATCTATAATTGCTTCGCTACATTTATTTATGGAAGTAATGATTATATTGAGAGAAGGATTTTATGGAAAGAGTTGTTGGATATTTCCATGGCTATGAAGAACAGCCCCTGGATTTATGTGGGTGACCTAAATGCTATTAGATATCAACATGAGAAATGGGGTGGGTATGACAAGTGGAATGCAAAAATGAGGGAATGTGGGCAGGCTCTAGATAGAGCAGGATTAATGGATTTGAAGTATAATGGTATCAAATTTTCTTGGTCCAATGGTCATGTGTTTTGTAAGCTGGATAGATGCTTAGTGAACTCAGCTTGGGTTGATTATTTTCAATCCACTGAAGTTTCTTTTTTTCCTCCAGGGGTTTCGGACCATGCTTGTATTACGGTTAAAATCTCTATGGAGGTAGAGAGGGTTAAAAGACCATTTAGGTTCAACAATTTTCTAACTAAACATGAAAAGTTTACTCAGGTGGTGAGAGATGCGTGGAATGGCCATGTTACTGGGAGTAAAATGTTTGTGGTAAATCAGAAGCTGAAAATGGTAAAGAATGCTTTGAAAATTTTAAATAAAACTCACTTTGATAATTTACCAACTCAAGTGTCTGAAGCTAGGAAAAAGTTATTAAACATTCAATGCTTGGTGGATTTGGATCCTGGAAATCACGAATTTCAAATAATAGAAAAGGACTGTCTTAAACAATTTTATAAAGTGTCAAATGCCGAGGAATGTTTATATAGACAGCTATCGAGGATTCAATGGCTGAGGCTAGGTGATCAAAACACCAGCTATTTTCATAAGATTGCTAATCAGAGGAAAGCTCTTAACAATATAGTCTCCATAACTAGAGAGGATGGCACTGTTCTGACTGATAAAGGTGATGTTAGTAGAGAGATTGTGGGATTTTACAAGAATCTTTTTGCCAAGAGAGAAGAGGTCAGGATCCCTGTTTTGAATGAGTTTATTCAAAACCCTATTTCCCTAGAGCAAAGTATGGACATGAATAGAGATGTGACCAGAGAAGAAATAAAAGCTACTTTCCTTGCAATAAAAGATGACAAAGCCCCAGGTCCGGATGGTTTGAATGTAGTGTTTTATAAGGCGACCTGGGACGTTATTGGAAATGAGGTGGTGGATGCCATTTTGGATTTCTTTGCATCAGGTCAATTGCTTTCTGAAGTAAACTGTACTTCCATTTCTCTCATCCCCAAAGTTGATAATCCTACCAAAGTGACGGAGTTTAGGCCTATTTCAGTATGCAATGTGTTGTATAAATGCATAGCAAAAATTATTGCTAATAGGTTGAAACCCATTCTAGACTTGAGTATAAGTGCAAATCAATCTGGGTTTGTTTCGGGTAGGAGTATTTGTGATAATGTCCTGCTAGCTCAAGAGATATTACTCCATTACCATAAAGATGAGCCTCCAGCTAGAGTTGCCATGAAAATTGATTTGACTAAAGCTTATGACTCTGTCTCTTGGGATTTTTTGGGTGAGGTGTTGAAGTGTTTTGGTTTGCCTGATAGAGTTAGAGGTTGGATTCTTACTTGTTGCTCTTCTCCTAAGTTCTCTATAAATATTAATGGTGCTCTTGAAGGGTTTTTCAAAGGGGGAAGAGGGCTTAGGCAAGGGGACCTTATGTCTCCTTATCTTTTTGTGATGTGTATGGAAGTTCTCTCAGGGATGTTGAATAAACTGGGGAAAAATGACTCTTTTAAGTTCCACGCCAAATGTAAAAAATTGGAGATTAATCATTTGATGTTTGCTGATGACCTATTCCTCTTCTGTGAAGGTAATGAAAATTCAGTGAACTGTATGCTGGATGTTTTGAGGAAGTTTAGTGATTTTTCAGGTTTAATCCCTAATACTTCAAAGAGCTCCATTTTTACGTCAGGTGTGGAGGGTAGAGTCTTAGAAAATATTGTCCTTGGGTCCAACTTTTCAATTGGAAAATTGCCTGTCAAGTATTTAGGGGTGCCTCTGATTTCTTCAAAGCTTAATGCTGCTGACTGTCAAGAGTTAGTATTGAAAATTACCAGAAGGGTTCAGGCTTGGAATTGCAGATTCCTTTCCTTTGCGGGTAGGTTACAATTGATTGCCTCAGTGTTGTTTTCAGTTCAGGTTTATTGGAGTTCTACTTATATCCTTCCAAAATCTGTGTTTAAACAACTGAATGAGATAATGAGGAAATTCTTATGGAAAAGGGCTGATTTGAAGAGTGGTGGTGAGAAGTTAGCATGGGCTAAAGTGTGTTTGCCGAAAGATGAAGGGGGCTTAGGATTAAAAGATCTGATAGCTTGGAATGTGGCAGCTATTGGTAAGCAGCTATGGAACCTGTTACAGCCTATTCCCACTAACCTCTGGAGTAAGTGGGCAAGGATTGAGCTCATGAAAGACCAGAATTTCTGGCTGCTTAAGGTACCGGATAAAAGATCTTGGTCATGGAAGAAGATAATGGGTCTAAGAGATACATTTAGACAATACATTGAGTACAAGGTCGGGAATGGCGATAATATTCTTCTTTGGCATGATGATTGGTTGTATCCCAATTCTATTGTAGAAAAACATGGGGATAGGATCAGGTATGATACTGGGTTAAGAAGCAATTGTAAAGTCAATGCTATAATCAGAAATGGGCAATGGTTTCCGCCTTTTGCAAACTCACATAAATTAATGGAGTTAAGAGATGATATTGCTACCCTTCCCCCTCCTGATTGTCATGATGTTGATACCTTGATTTGGAAGCCTACCAGGGGTAAGTATTCTATTAGTTCAGCTTGGAATTTGTTAAGGAACATGGATAATCAAGTTCAATGGTATAAGACTGTGTGGTTCCCAAATAATATCCCAAGACATGCCTTCATCTTATGGACTTTAATTCATAATAGGATGCAAACACAAGATAAATTGGTCCTCTATGGGATGTTTCAGCAACAAAAGTGTGTCTTCTGTGACTTACCGTGTGAAAGCAGGGAACATTTATTTTTTGAATGCAGTTTCTCTTCTCAAGTTTGGTCTTCGGTTGCAATTGATAATGGTTTGAGGCAAGTTGGGAAGAAGTGGGTGGATATGGTTAATTGGTGCAATGTCCACTGTACAAATAATACTTTAAAGGCATGTGTTACCAAACTATCATTGGCTGCTAGTGTTTACATTTTATGGAGGGAAAGGAATCTCCGGCTGTTTGCTGGAGAGTTTAAAAAGGAGGATCAACTGGTTAAGGAGATAAATTCGTCTGTCAAATTTAGATTGTTTCACTTGTTGGATATTCAAAATGGAGATAGAGTTTCTAGCAATGGGTGAGGGGATTATTTTTTGCTCAGTTTTCATGGATTTTATGTTCAGGATTTCTGTCTGGATGAGTGGTAGAGAGCATGTTTCAGGGTTGTTGGGAATATGGTTCAGGATTTGGCTCAGAATGCGGGGGAGGTGGTTTATGATAAAAATTTTAAATGTTGCATTATCTTTTGACCCATTTGCTTACATTGTGCAGATTTATAAGTTGGTGGCTGAGTTTCACAGGGTTCGGATGGCAATGAAGTACCTCGCGGATGGCTACTACAGTTTTCGGTCGTTGTTCAGTGCTTCTGTGCAGTTTGTAAACTGCAGTTTTGTGACGGCCAGCAATGCAGTTTATCAGTGCAGATTTTTCAGTGCTGAAATACAGATTTTTCAGTGCAGATTTCAGTGTTTCAGTACTGAAATGCAGTTTTTTTCAGTGCTGAAATGCAGTTTCTTCAGTGTTACAGTGCTGAAATGCAGTTTTTTCGGTGCAGATTTTAGTATTTCAGTGCTGAAATGGTCGTTTTTCAGTGTTTCCGGGCTATTTTATAGTGCAGTTTTGTGATGGCAGACTCTTATAAGTGCTCTTGGCTATTTGACAAGGATGCTCTTCAATTTATGGACACGGTTTTAATGATGGAAAATGATGGATCAAATGCTCTGCTATTTGTTTCATTTATCTTGATTATGTTCATTTGTGGGGATTTGAAGGCTCATATTCAGATTTATAAGTTGGTGGATGATGTTCACCGGGTTCGGTCCTTCACGGTGATAGGTATTATTTCTTGTAATCTGATGAAGATTATGTATTTTTTATTTGCAGTGAGGTGCTCTAGAGATATGTTAAACATTGGTTGCTATAGTCTTATGCATTACCAGACTTATTTTTTTGTTGTCAGGGTTATGGTGTTTTTCTTGTATTTTCCCCTGTGTTTAGAGTTAAGCTTAACTCTTTGGTGGGATTGGGGATTCCACCCTTGGGGTATGCCCCAAGTATTTTGTAGGCTTCAAGCCATTTTTTAATTTTTCTATAAAATTGACTTACCTTTCAAAAAAAAAAAAAAAAAAAAAAAAAAAAAACACCGATTCAACTTATAGGACGATCCGAGTGAAATCCGTCCCACTTAGAAAGAAAAGGAGGTTGGAGAGAAAGAAAAGTGTCATTTAGGAATCCGTGGAATAGTTTCGTATGCTTTATAGTATTGTTTTCCATTAAAGTCTTATAGTGGTGAAGTAATGATCTACAAACACCGATCCAAGTTATAAGACGATTCGAGTGAAATCCGTCCCACTTAGAAAGAAAAGGAGGCTGGAGAGAAGGTATAGGGCAAGTTAAAAGAGTGTGGACTATTTTCGTATGCTTTACAGTACTGTTGTCCATAAGACCCTTATAATGGTAAAGGAATGATGTACGAACAGTGATTTACCTTATAGGATGATCCGAGTGAAATCCGTCCCACAACGGAGAAAAAGGGGGTTGGAGAGAAAGAAGATTGTCAGTTAGGAAGGTGTGGACTATTTTTGTATGCTTTATTGTGTTGTTTTTCATAAGATTCTTTTAGTGGTGAAGTACTGATGTACAAACATCGATTCAATTTATATGAGGAATCGAGTTAAATTCGTCCCACTTAATAAGAAAAGGAGGTTGGAGAGAAAGTACAAGGCCAGTTAGAAGAGTTCGGACTATTTTCATATGCTTTATAGTATTGGTGTCCATAAGAACCTTATGATGGTGAAGGAATGATGTACAAACCCCGATTTAACTTATAGGACGATCCCAGTGAAATTCGTCCCAGTCAGAGAACAAAGGAGGTTGAAGAGAAAGAAAAGTGCCAGTTAGGAAGGTGGGGACTATTTTGGTATGCTTTATAGTATTGTTTCCCATTAGAGTCTTATAATGGTGAAGGAATGATGTACAAACACCGATTCAACTTATAGGACGATCCGAGTGAAATCCGTCCCACTTAAAAAGAAAAGGAGGTTGGAGAGAAAGAAAAGTGTCATTTAGGAAGGCGTGGAATAGTTTCGTATGCTTTATAGTATTGTTTTCCATTAAAGTCTTATAGTGGTGAAGTAATGATCTACAAACACCGATCCAAGTTATAAGACGATTCGAGTGAAATCCGTCCCACTTAGAAAGAAAAGGAGGCTGGAGAGAAGGTACAAGGCTAGTTAAAAGAGTGTGGACTATTTTCGTATGCTTTATAGTACTGTTGTCCATAAGATTCTTATAATGGTAAAGGAATGATGTACGAACAACGATTTACCTTATAGGACGATCCGAGTGAAATCCGTCCCACAACGGAGAAAAAGGAGGTTGGAGAGAAAGAAAATTGTCAGTTAGGAAGGTGTGGACTATTTTGGTATGCTTTATTGTGTTGTTTTCCATAAGATTCTTATAGTGGTGAAGTACTGATGTACAAACATCGATTCAATTTATATGAGGATTCGAGTTAAATTCGTCCCACTTAATAAGAAAAGGAGGTTGGAGAGAAAGTACAAGGCCAGTTAGAAGAGTTCGGACTATTTTCATATGCTTTATAGTACTGGTGTCCATAAGAATCTTATGATGGTGAAGGAATGATGTACAAACCCCGATTTAACTTATAGGACGATCCCAGTGAAATTCGTCCCAGTCAGAGAACCAAGGAGGTTGAAGAGAAAGAAAAGTGCCAGTTAGGAAGGTGGGGACTATTTCGGTATGCTTTACAGTATTGTTTCCCATTAGAGTCTTATAATGGTGAAGGAATGATGTACAAACACCGATTTAACTTATAGGACGATCCTAGTGAAATTCGTCCCAGTCAGAGAACAAAGGAGGTTGAAGAGAAAGAAAAGTGCCAGTTAGGAAGGTGGGGACTATTTTGGTATGTTTTATAGTATTGTTTCCCATTAGAGTCTTATAATGGTGAAGGAATGATGTACAAACACCGATTTAACTTATAGGACGATCCTAGTGAAATTCGTCCCAGTCAGAGAACAAAGGAGGTTGAAGAGAAAGAAAAGTGCCAGTTAGGAAGGTGGGGACTATTTTGGTATGTTTTATAGTATTGTTTCCCATTAGAGTCTTATAATGGTGAAGAAATGATGTACAAACACCGATTTAACTTATAGGACGATCCCAGTGAAATTCGTCCCAGTCAGAGAACAAAGGAGGTTGAAGAGAAAGAAAAGTGCCAGTTAGGAAGGTGGGGACTATTTTGGTATGCTTTATAGTATTGTTTCCCATTAGAGTCTTATAATGGTGAAGGAATGATGTACAAACACCGATTCAACTTATAGGACGATCCGAGTGAAATCCGTCCCACTTAGAAAGAAAAGGAGGTTGGAGAGAAAGAAAAGTTTCATTTAGGAAGCCGTGGAATAGTTTCGTATATTTTATAGTATTGTTTTCCATTAAAGACTTATAGTGGTGAAGTAATGATCTACAAACACCAATCCAAGTTATAAGACGATTCGAGTGACATCCGTCCCACTTAGAAAGAAAAGGAGGCTGGAGAGAAGGTACAGGGCCACTTTAAAGAGTGTGGACTATTTTCGTATGCTTTATAGTACTGTTGTCCATAAGATTCTTATAATGGTAAAGGAATGATGTACGAACAGCGATTTACCTTATAGGACAATCCGAGTGAAATCCGTCCCACAACGGAGAAAAAGGAGGTTGGAGAGAAAGAATATTGTCAGTTAGGAAGGTGTGGACTATTTTGGTATGCTTTATTGTGTTGTTTTCCATAAGATTCTTATAGTGGTGAAGTACTGATGTACAAACATCGATTCAATTTATATGAGGATTCGAGTTAAATTCGTCCCACTTAATAAGAAAAGGAGGTTGGAGAGAAAGTACAAGGCCAGTTAGAAGAGTTCGGACTATTTTCATATGCTTTATAGTACTGGTGTCCATAAGAATCTTATGATGGTGAAGGAATGATGTACAAACCCCGATTTAACTTATAGGACGATCCCAGTGAAATTCGTCCCAGTCAGAGAACCAAGGAGGTTGAAGAGAAAGAAAAGTGCCAGTTAGGAAGGTGGGGACTATTTCGGTATGCTTTACAGTATTGTTTCCCATTAGTGTCTTATAATGGTGAAGGAATGATGTACAAACACCGATTTAACTTATAGGACGATCCTAGTGAAATTCGTCCCAGTCAGAGAACAAAGGAGGTTGAAGAGAAAGAAAAGTGCCAGTTAGGAAGGTGGGGACTATTTTGGTATGTTTTATAGTATTGTTTCCCATTAGAGTCTTATAATGGTGAAGAAATGATGTACAAACACCGATTTAACTTATAGGACGATCCCAGTGAAATTCGTCCCAGTCAGAGAACAAAGGAGGTTGAAGAGAAAGAAAAGTGCCAGTTAGGAAGGTGGGGACTATTTTGGTATGCTTTATAGTATTGTTTCCCATTAGAGTCTTATAATGGTGAAGGAATGATGTACAAACACCGATTCAACTTATAGGACGATCCGAGTGAAATCCGTCCCACTTAGAAAGAAAAGGAGGTTGGAGAGAAAGAAAAGTTTCATTTAGGAAGCCGTGGAATAGTTTCGTATATTTTATAGTATTGTTTTCCATTAAAGACTTATAGTGGTGAAGTAATGATCTACAAACACCAATCCAAGTTATAAGACGATTCGAGTGACATCCGTCCCACTTAGAAAGAAAAGGAGGCTGGAGAGAAGGTACAGGGCCACTTTGAAGAGTGTGGACTATTTTCGTATGCTTTATAGTACTGTTGTCCATAAGATTCTTATAATGGTAAAGGAATGATGTACGAACAGCGATTTACCTTATAGGACAATCCGAGTGAAATCCGTCCCACAACGGAGAAAAAGGAGGTTGGAGAGAAAGAATATTGTCAGTTAGGAAGGTGTGGACTATTTTGGTATGCTTTATTGTGTTGTTTTCCATAAGATTCTTATAGTGGTGAAGTACTGATGTACAAACATCGATTCAATTTATATGAGGATTCGAGTTAAATTCGTCCCACTTAATAAGAAAAGGAGGTTGGAGAGAAAGTACAAGGCCAGTTAGAAGAGTTCGGGCTATTTTCATATGCTTTATAGTATTGGTGTCCATAAGAATCTTATGATGGTGAAGGAATGATGTACAAACCCCGATTTAACTTATAGGACGATCCCAGTGAAATTCGTCCCAGTCAGAGAACCAAGGAGGTTGAAGAGAAAGAAAAGTGCCAGTTAGGAAGGTGGGGACTATTTCGGTATGCTTTATAGTATTGTTTCCCATTAGAGTCTTATAATGGTGAAGGAATGATGTACAAACACCGATTTAACTTATAGGACGATCCCAGTGAAATTCGTCCCAGTTAGAGAACAAAGGAGGTTGAAGAGAAAGAAAAGTGCCAGTTAGGAAGGTGGGGACTATTTTGGTATGCTTTATAGTATTGTTTCCCATTAGAGTCTTATAATGGTGAAGGAATGATGTACAAACACCGATTCAACTTATAGGACGATCCGAGTGAAATCCGTACCACTTAGAAATAAAAGGAGGTTGGAGAGAAAGAAAAGTGTCATTTAGGAAGGCGTGGAATAGTTTCGTATGCTTTATAGTATTGTTTTCCATTAAAGTCTTATAGTGGTGAAGTAATGATCTACAAACACCGATCCAAGTTATAAGACGATTCGAGTGAAATCCGTCCCACTTAGAAAGAAAAGGAGGCTGGAGAGAAGGTATAGGGCAAGTTAAAAGAGTGTGGACTATTTTCGTTTGCTTTGTAGTACTGTTGTCCATAAGACCCTTATAATGGTAAAGGAATGATGTACGAACAGGGATTTACCTTATAGGATGATCCGAGTGAAATCCGTCCCACAACGGAGAAAAAGGGGGTTGGAGAGAAAGAAGATTGTCAGTTAGGAAGGTGTGGACTATTTTTGTATGCTTTATTGTGTTGTTTTTCATAAGATTCTTTTAGTGGTGAAGTACTGATGTACAAACATCGATTCAATTTATATGAGGATTCGAGTTAAATTCGTCCCACTTAATAAGAAAAGGTGGTTGGAGAGAAAGTACAAGGCCAGTTAGAAGAGTTCGGACTATTTTCATATGCTTTATAGTATTGGTGTCCATAAGAACCTTATGATGGTGAAGGAATGATGTACAAACCCCGATTTAACTCATAGGACGATCCCAGTGAAATTCGTCCCAGTCAGAGAACAAAGGAGGTTGAAGAGAAAGAAAAGTGCCAGTTAGGAAGGTGGGGACTATTTTGGTATGCTTTATTGTGTTGTTTTCCATAAGATTCTTATAGTGGTGAAGTACTGATGTACAAACATCGATTCAATTTATATGAGGATTCGAGTTAAATTCGTCCCACTTAATAAGAAAAGGAGGTTGGAGAGAAAGTACAAGGCCAGTTAGAAGAGTTCGGACTATTTTCATATGCTTTATAGTATTGGTGTCCATAAGAATCTTATGATGGTGAAGGAATGATGTACAAACCCCGATTTAACTTATAGAACGATCCTAGTGAAATTCGTCCCAGTCTGAGAACCAAGGAGGTTGAAGAGAAAGGAATGTGCCAGTTAGGAAGGTGGGGACTATTTCGGTATGCTTTATAGTATTGTTTCCCATTAGAGTCTTATAATGGTGAAGGAATGATGTACAAACACCGATTTAACTTATAGGACGATCCCAGTGAAATTCGTCCCAGTCAGAGAACAAAGGAGGTTGAAGAGAAAGAAAAGTGCCAGTTAGGAAGGTGGGGACTATTTTGGTATGCTTTATAGTATTGTTTCCCATTAGAGTCTTATAATGGTGAAGAAATGATGTACAAACACCGATTTAACTTATAGGACGATCCCAGTGAAATTCGTCCCAGTCAGAGAACAAAGGAGGTTGAAGAGAAAGAAAAGTGCCAGTTAGGAAGGTGGGGACTATTTTGGTATGCTTTATAGTATTGTTTCCCATTAGAGTCTTATAATGGTGAAGGAATGATGTACAAACACCGATTCAACTTATAGGACGCTCCAAGTGAAATCCGTCCCACTTAGAAAGAAAAGGAGGTTGGAGAGAAAGAAAAGTGTCATTTAGGAAGGCGTGGAATAGTTTCGTATGCTTTATAGTATTGTTTTCCATTAAAGTCTTATAGTGGTGAAGTAATGATCTACAAACACCGATCCAAGTTATAAGACGATTCGAGTGAAATCCGTCCCACTTAGAAAGAAAAGGAGGCTGGAGAGAAGGTACAGGGCCAGTTAAAAGAGTGTGGACTATTTTCGTATGCTTTATAGTACTGTTGTCCATAAGACTCTTATAATGGTAAAGTGTACGAACAACGATTTACCTTATAGGACGATCCGAGTGAAATCCGTCCCACAACGGAGAAAAAGGAGGTTGGAGAGAAAGAAGATTGTCAGTTAGGAAGGTGTGGACTATTTTGGTATGCTTTATTGTGTTGTTTTCCATAAGATTCTTATAGTGGTGAAGTACTGATGTACAAATATCGATTCAATTTATATGAGGATTCGAGTTAAAATCGTCCCACTTAATAAGAAAAGGAGGTTGGAGAGAAAGTACAAGGCCAGTTAGAAGAGTTCGGACTATTTTCATATGCTTTATAGTATTGGTGTCCATAAGAATCTTATGATGGTGAAGGAATGATGTACAAACCCCGATTTAATTTTAGGACGATCCCAGTGAAATTCGTCCCAGTCAGAGAACAAAGGAGGTTGAAGAGAAAGAAAAGTGCCAGTTAGGATGGTGGGGACTATTTTGGTATGCTTTATAGTATTGTTTCCCATTAGAGTCTTATAATGGTGAAGGAATGATGTACAAACACCGATTCAACTTATAGGACGATCCGAGTGAAATCCGTCCCACTTAGAAAGAAAAGGAGGTTGGAGAGAAAGAAAAGTGTCATTTAGGAAGGCGTGGAATAGTTTCGTATGCTTTATAGTATTGTTTTCCATTAAAGTCTTATAGTGGTGAAGTAATGATCTACAAACACCGATCCAAGTTATAAGACGATTCGAGTGAAATCCGTCCCACTTAGAAAGAAAAGGAGGCTGGAGAGAAGGTACAGGGCCAGTTAAAAGAGTGTGGACTATTTTCGTATGCTTTATAGTACTGTTGTCCATAAGACTCTTATAATGGTAAAGGAATGATGTTCGAACAACGATTTACCTTATAGGACGATCCGAGTGAAATCCGTCCCACAACGGAGAAAAAGGAGGTTGGAGAGAAAGAAGATTGTCAGTTAGGAAGTTGTGGACTATTTTGGTATGCTTTATTGTGTTGTTTTCCATAAGATTCTTATAGTGGTGAAGTACTGATGTACAAATATCGTTCAATTTATATGAGGATTCGAGTTAAAATCGTCCCACTTAATAAGAAAAGGAGGTTGGAGAGAAAGTACAAGGCCAGTTAGAAGAGTTCGGACTATTTTCATATGCTTTATAGTATTGGTGTCCATAAGAATCTTATGATGGTGAAGGAATGATGTACAAACCCCGATTTAACTTTTAGGACGATCCCAGTGAAATTCGTCCCAGTCAGAGAACAAAGGAGGTTGAAGAGAAAGAAAAGTGCCAGTTAGGAAGGTGGGGACTATTTTGGTATGCTTTATAGTATTGTTTCCCATTAGAGTCTTATAATGGTGAAGGAATGATGTACAAACACCGATTCAACTTATAGGACGATCCGAGTGAAATCCGTCCGACTTAGAAAGAAAAGGAGGTTGGAGAGAAAGAAAAGTGTCATTTAGGAAGGCGTGGAATAGTTTCGTATGCTTTATAGTATTGTTTTCCATTAAAGTCTTATAGTGGTGAAGTAATGATCTACAAACACCGATCCAAGTTATAAGACGATTCGAGTGAAATCCGTCCCACTTAGAAAGAAAAGGAGGCTGGAGAGAAGGTACAGGGCCAGTTAAAAGAGTGTGGACTATTTTCGTATGCTTTATAGTACTGTTGTCCATAAGACTCTTATAATGGTAAAGGAATGATGTACGAACAGCGATTTACCTTATAGGACGATCCGAGTGAAATCCGTCCCACAACGGAGAAAAAGGACAACGGAGAAAAAGGAGGTTGGAGAGAAAGAAGATTGTCAGTTAGGAAGGTGTGGACTATTTTGGTATGCTTTATTGTGTTGTTTTCCATAAGATTCTTATAGTGGTGAAGTACTGATGTACAAACATCGATTCAATTTTTATGAGGATTCGAGTTAAATTCGTCCCACTTAATAAGAAAAGGAGGTTGGAGAGAAAGTACAAGGCCAGTTAGAAGAGTTCGGACTATTTTCATAAGCTTTATAGTATTGGTGTCCATAAGAATCTTATGATGGTGAGGAATGATGTACAAACCCCGATTTAACTTATAGGACGATCCGAGTAAAATCCGTCCCACTTAGAAAGAAAAGGAGGTTGGAGAGAAAGAAAAGTGTCATTTAGGATGCCGTGGAATAGTTTCGTATGCTTTATAGTATTGTTTTCCATTAAAGTCTTATAGTGGTGAAGTAATGATCTACAAACACCGATCCAAGTTATAAGACGATTCGAGTGAAATCCGTCCCACTTAGAAAGAAAAGGAGGCTGGAGAGAAGGTACAGGGCCAGTTAAAAGAGTGTGGACTATTTTCGTATGCTTTATAGTACTGTTGTCCATAAGACTCTTATAATGGAAAAGGAATGATGTACGAACAGCGATTTACATTATTGGAGAATCCGAATGAAATCCGTCCCACAACGGAGAAAAAGGAGGTTGGAGAGAAAGAAGATTGTCAGTTAGGAAGGTGTGGACTATTTTGGTATGCTTTATTGTGTAGTTTTCCATAAGATTCTTATACTGGTGAAGTACTGATGTACAAACATCGATTCAATTTATATGAGGATTCGAGTTAAATTCGTCCCACTTAATAAGAAAAGGAGGTTGGAGAGAAGGTACAAGGCCAGTTAGAAGAGTTCGGACTATTTTCATATGCTTTATAGTATTGGTGTCCATAAGAATCTTATGATGGTGAAGGAATGATGTACAAACCCCGATTTAACTTATAGGACGATCCCAGTGAAATTCGTCCCAGTTAGAGAACAAAGGAGGTTGAGGAGAAAGAAAAGTGCCAGTTAGGAAGGTGGGGACTATTTTCGTATGCTTTATAGTATTGTTTCCCATTAGAGTCTTATAAAGGTGAATGAATGATGTACAAACACCGATTCAACTTATAGGACGATCCGAGTGAAATCCGTCCCACTTAGAAAGAAAAGGAGGTTGGAGAGAAAGAAAAGTGTCATTTTGGAAGGCGTGGAATAGTTTCTTATGCTTTATAGTATTGTTTTCCATTAAAGTCTTATAGTGGTGAAGTAATGATCTACAAACACCGATCCAAGTTATAAGACGATTCGAGTGAAATCCGTCCCACTTAGAAAGAAAAGGAGGCAGGAGAGAAGGTACAGGGCCAGTTAAAAGAGTGTGGATTATTTTCGTATGCTTTATAGTACTGTTGTCCATAAGACTCTTATAATGGTAAAGGAATGATGTACGAACAGCGATTTACCTTATAGGAGAATCCGAGTGAAATCCGTCCCACAACGGAGAAAAAGGAGGTTGGAGAGAAAGAAGATTGTCAGTTAGGAAGGTGTGGACTATTTTGGTATGCTTTATTGTGTTGTTTTCCATAAGATTCTTATAGTGGTGAAGTACTGATGTACAAACATCGATTCAATTTATATGAGGATTCGAGTAAAATTCGTCCCACTTAATAAGAAAAGGAGGTTGGAGAGAAAGTACAAGGCCAGTTAGAAGAGTTCGGATTATTTTCATATGCTTTATAGTATTGGTGTCCATAAGAATCTTATTATGGTGAAGGAATGATGTACAAACCCCGATTTAACTTATAGGACGATCCCAGTGAAATTCGTCCCAGTAAGAGAACAAAGGAGGTTGAAGAGAAAGAAAAGTGTCAGTTAGGTAGGTGGGGACTATTTTCGTATGCTTTATAGTATTGTTTCCCATAGAGTCTTATAATGGTGAAGGAATGATGTACAAACACCGATTCAACTTATAGGACGATCCGAGTGAAATCCGTCCCACTTAGAAAGAAAAGGAGGTTGGAGAGAAAGAAAAGTGTCATTTAGGAAGGCGTGGAATAGTTTCGTATGCTTTATAGTATTGTTTTCCATTAAAGTCTTATAGTGGTGAAGTAATGATCTACAAACACCGATCCAAGTTATAAGACGATTCGAGTTAAATCCGTCCCACTTAGAAAGAAAAGGAGGCTGGAGAGAAGGTACAGGGCCAGTTAAAAGAGTGTGGACTATTTTCGTATGCTTTATAGTACTGTTGTCCATAAGACTCTTATAATGGTAAAGGAATGATGTACGAACAGCGATTTACCTTATAGGACGATCCGAGTGAAATCTGTCCCACAACGGAGAAAAAGGAGGTTGGAGAGAAAGAAGATTGTCAGTTAGGAAGGTGTGGACTATTTTGTTATGCTTTATTGTGTTTTTTTCCATAAGATTCTTATAGTGGTGAAGTACTGATGTACAAACATCGATTCAATTTA
Organism: Cornus suecica; assembly: GCA_963922005.1. NCBI lineage: Eukaryota > Viridiplantae > Streptophyta > Magnoliopsida > Cornales > Cornaceae > Cornus > Cornus suecica. The sequence goes on along the minus strand of OY998242.1, from coordinate 52,691,576 downwards.
TATGAGGATTCGAGTTAAATTCGTCCCAGTTAATAAGAAAAGGTGGTTGGAGAGAAGGTACACGGCCAGTTAGAAGAGTTCGGACTATTTTCATATGCTTTATAGTATTGGTGTCCATAAGAATCTTATGATGGTGAAGGAATGATGTACAAACCCCGATTTAACTTATAGGACGATCCCAGTGAAATTCGTCCCAGTCAGAGAACAAAGGAGGTTGAAGAGAAAGAAAAGTGCCAGTTAGGAAGGTGGGGACTATTTTGGTATGCTTTATAGTATTGTTTCCCATTAGAGTCTTATAATGGTGAAGGAATGATGTACAAACACCGATTCAACTTATAGGACGATCCGAGTGAAATCCGTCCCACTTAGAAAGAAAAGGAGGTTGGAGAGAAAGAAAAGTGTCATTTAGGAAGGCGTGGAATAGTTTCGTATGCTTTATAGTATTGTTTTCCATTAAAGTCTTATAGTGGTGAAGTAATGATCTACAAACACCGATCCAAGTTATAAGACGATTCGAGTGAAATCCGTCCCACTTAGAAAGAAAAGGAGGCTGGAGAGAAGGTACAGGGCCAGTTAAAAGAGTGTGGACTATTTTCGTATGCTTTATAGTACTGTTGTCCATTAGACTCTTATAATGGTAAAGGAATGATGTACGAACAGCGATTTACCTTATAGGACGATCCGAGTGAAATCTGTCCCACAACGGAGAAAAAGGATGTTGGAGAGAAAGAAGATTGTCAGTTAGGAAGGTGTGGACTATTTTGTTATGCTTTATTGTGTTTTTTTCCATAAGATTCTTATAGTGGTGAAGTACTGATGTACAAACATCGATTCAATTTATATGAGGATTCGAGTTAAATTCGTCCCAGTTAATAAGAAAAGGTGGTTGGAGAGAAGGTACACGGCCAGTTAGAAGAGTTCGGACTATTTTCATATGCTTTATAGTATTGGTGTCCATAAGAATCTTATGATGGTGAAGGAATGATGTACAAACCCCGATTTAACTTATAGGACGATCCCAGTGAAATTCGTCCCAGTCAGAGAACAAAGGAGGTTGAAGAGAAAGAAAAGTGCTAGTTAGGAAGGTGGGGACTATTTTGGTATGCTTTATAGTATTGTTTCCCATTAGAGTCTTATAATGGTGAAGGAATGATGTACAAACACCGATTCAACTTATAGGACGATCCGAGTGAAATCCGTCCCACTTAGAAAGAAAAGGAGGTTGGAGAGAAAGAAAAGTGTCATTTAGGAAGGCGTGGAATAGTTTCGTATGCTTTATAGTATTGTTTTCCATTAAAGTCTTATAGTGGTGAAGTAATGATCTACAAACACCGATCCAAGTTATAAGACGATTCGAGTTAAATCCGTCCCACTTAGAAAGAAAAGGAGGCTGGAGAGAAGGTACAGGGCCAGTTAAAAGAGTGTGGACTATTTTCGTATGCTTTATAGTACTGTTGTCCATAAGACTCTTATAATGGTAAAGGAATGATGTACGAACAGCGATTTACCTTATAGGACGATCCGAGTGAAATCCGTCCCACAACGGAGAAAAAGGAGGTTGGAGAGAAAGAAGATTGTCAGTTAGGAAGGTGTGGATTATTTTGGTATGCTTTATTGTGTTGTTTTCCATAAGATTCTTATAGTGGTGAAGTACTGATGTACAAACATCGATTCAATTTATATGAGGATTCGAGTTAAATTCGTCTCAGTTAATAAGAAAAGGTGGTTGGAGAGAAGGTACAAGGCCAGTTAGAAGAGTTCGGACTATTTTCATATGCTTTATAGTATTGGTGTCCATAAGAATCTTATGATGGTGAAGGAATGATGTACAAACCCCGATTTAACTTATAGGACGATCCCAGTGAAATTCGTCCCAGTCAGAGAACAAAGGAGGTTGAAGAGAAAGAAAAGTGCCAGTTAGGAAGGTGGGGACTATTTTGGTATGCTTTATAGTATTGTTTCCCATTAGAGTCTTATAATGGTGAAGGAATGATGTACAAACACCGATTCAACTTATAGGACGATCCGAGTGAAATCCGTACCACTTAGAAAGAAAAGGAGGTTGGAGAGAAAGAAAAGTGTCATTTAGGAAGGCGTGGAATAGTTTCGTATGCTTTATAGTATTGTTTTCCATTAAAGTCTTATAGTGGTGAAGTAATGATCTACAAACACCGATCCAAGTTATAAGACGATTCGAGTGAAATCCGTCCCACTTAGAAAGAAAAGGAGGCTGGAGAGAAGGTACAGGGCCAGTTAAAAGAGTGTGGACTATTTTCGTATGCTTTATAGTACTGTTGTCCATTAGACTCTTATAATGGTAAAGGAATGATGTACGAACAGCGATTTACCTTATAGGACGATCCGAGTGAAATCCGTCCCACAACGGAGAAAAAGGACAACGGAGAAAAAGGAGGTTGGAGAGAAAGAAGATTGTCAGTTAGGAAGGTGTGGACTATTTTGGTATGCTTTATTGTGTTGTTTTCCATAAGATTCTTAAAGTGGTGAAGTACTGATGTACAAACATCGATTCAATTTATATGAGGATTCGAGTTAAATTCGTCCCACTTAATAAGAAAAGGAGGTTGGAGAGAAGGTACAAGGCCATTTAGAAGAGTTCGGACTATTTTCATATGCTTTATAGTATTGGTGTCCATAAGAATCTTATGATGGTGAAGGAATGATGTACAAACCCCGATTTAACTTATAGGACGATCCCAGTGAAATTCGTCCCAGTCAGAGAACAAAGGAGGTTGAAGAGAAAGAAAAGTGCCAGTTAGGAAGGTGGGGACTATTTTCGTATGCTTTATAGTATTGTTTCCCATAGAGTCTTATAATGGTGAAGGAATGATGTACAAACACCGATTCAACTTATAGGACGATCCGAGTGAAATCCGTCCCATTTAGAAAGAAAAGGAGGTTGGAGAGAAGAAAAGTGTCATTTAGGAAGGCGTGGAATAGTTTCGTATGCTTTATAGTATTGTTTTCCATTAAAGTCTTATAGTGGTGAAATAATGATCTACAAACACCGATCCAAGTTATAAGACGATTCGAGTGAAATCCGTCCCACTTAGAAAGAAAAGGAGGCTGGAGAGAAGGTACAGGGAGTGTGGACTATTTTCGTATGCTTTATAGTACTGTTGTCCATAAGACTCTTATAATGGTAAAGGAATGATGTACGAACAGCGATTTACCTTATAGGAGAATCCGAGTGAAATCCGTCCCACAACGAAGAAAAAGGAGGTTGGAGAGAAAGAAGATTGTCAGTTAGGAAGGTGTGGACTATTTTGGTATGCTTTATTGTGTTGTTTTCCATAAGATTCTTATAGTGGTGAAGTACTGATGTACAAACATCGATTCAATTTATATGAGGATTCGAGTAAAATTCGTCCCACTTAATAAGAAAAGGAGGTTGGAGAGAAAGTACAAGGCCAGTTAGAAGAGTTCGGACTATTTTAATATGCTTTATAGTATTGGTGTCCATAAGAATCTTATTATGGTGAAGGAATGATGTACAAACCCCGATTTAACTTATAGGACGATCCTAGTGAAATTCGTCCCAGTAAGAGAACAAAGGAGGTTGAAGAGAAAGAAAAGTGTCAGTTAGGTAGGTGGGGACTATTTTCGTATGCTTTATAGTATTGTTTCCCATAGAGTCTTATAATGGTGAAGGAATGATGTACAAACACCGATTCAACTTATAGGACGATCCGAGTGAAATCCGTCCCACTTAGAAAGAAAAGGAGGTTGGAGAGAAAGAAAAGTGTCATTTAGGAAGGCGTGGAATAGTTCCGTATGCTTTATAGTATTGTTTTCCATTAAAGTCTTATAGTGGTGAAGTAATGATCTACAAACACCGATCCAAGTTATAAGACGATTCGAGTGAAATCCGTCCCACTTAGAAAGAAAAGGAGGCTGGAGAGAAGGTACAGGGCCAGTTAAAAGAGTGTGGACTATTTTCGTATGCTTTATAGTACTGTTGTCCATAAGACTCTTATAATGGAAAAGGAATGATGTACGAACAGCGATTTACATTATTGGAGAATCCGAATGAAATCCGTCCCACAACGGAGAAAAAGGAGGTTGGAGAGAAAGAAGATTGTCAGTTAGGAAGGTGTGGACTATTTTGGTATGCTTTATTGTGTAGTTTTCCATAAGATTCTTATACTGGTGAAGTACTGATGTACAAACATCGATTCAATTTATATGAGGATTCGAGTTAAATTCGTCCCACTTAATAAGAAAAGGAGGTTGGAGAGAAGGTACAAGGCCAGTTAGAAGAGTTCGGACTATTTTCATATGCTTTATAGTATTGGTGTCCATAAGAATCTTATGATGGTGAAGGAATGATGTACAAACCCCGATTTAACTTATAGGACGATCCTAGTGAAATTCGTCCCAGTTAGAGAACAAAGGAGGTTGAGGAGAAAGAAAAGTGCCAGTTAGGAAGGTGGGGACTATTTTCGTATGCTTTATAGTATTGTTTCCCATTAGAGTCTTATAAAGGTGAATGAATGATGTACAAACACCGATTCAACTTATAGGACGATCCGAGTGAAATCCGTCCCACTTAGAAAGAAAAGGAGGTTGGAGAGAAAGAAAAGTGTCATTTTGGAAGGCGTGGAATAGTTTCTTATGCTTTATAGTATTGTTTTCCATTAAAGTCTTATAGTGGTGAAGTAATGATCTACAAACACCGATCCAAGTTATAAGACGATTCGAGTGAAATCCGTCCCACTTAGAAAGAAAAGGAGGCAGGAGAGAAGGTACAGGGCCAGTTAAAAGAGTGTGGATTATTTTCGTATGCTTTATAGTACTGTTGTCCATAAGACTCTTATAATGGTAAAGGAATGATGTACGAACAGCGATTTACCTTATAGGAGAATCCGAGTGAAATCCGTCCCACAACGGAGAAAAAGGAGGTTGGAGAGAAAGAAGATTGTCAGTTAGGAAGGTGTGGACTATTTTGGTATGCTTTATTGTGTTGTTTTCCATAAGATTCTTATAGTGGTGAAGTACTGATGTACAAACATCGATTCAATTTATATGAGGATTCGAGTAAAATTCGTCCCACTTAATAAGAAAAGGAGGTTGGAGAGAAAGTACAAGGCCAGTTAGAAGAGTTCGGATTATTTTCATATGCTTTATAGTATTGGTGTCCATAAGAATCTTATGATGGTGAAGGAATGATGTACAAACCCCGATTTAACTTATAGGACGATCCCAGTGAAATTCGTCCCAGTAAGAGAACAAAGGAGGTTGAAGAGAAAGAAAAGTGTCAGTTAGGTAGGTGGGGACTATTTTCGTATGCTTTATAGTATTGTTTCCCATAGAGTCTTATAATGGTGAAGGAATGATGTACAAACACCGATTCAACTTATAGGACGATCCGAGTGAAATCCGTCCCACTTAGAAAGAAAAGGAGGTTGGAGAGAAAGAAAAGTGTCATTTAGGAAGGCGTGGAATAGTTTCGTATGCTTTATAGTATTGTTTTCCATTAAAGTCTTATAGTGGTGAAGTAATGATCTACAAACACCGATCCAAGTTATAAGACGATTCGAGTGAAATCCGTCCCACTTAGAAAGAAAAGGAGGCTGGAGAGAAGGTACAGGGCCAGTTAAAAGAGTGTGGACTATTTTCGTATGCTTTATAGTACTGTTGTCCATAAGACTCTTATAATGGAAAAGGAATGATGTACGAACAGCGATTTACCTTATTGGAGAATCCGAATGAAATCCGTCCCACAACGGAGAAAAAGGAGGTTGGAGAGAAAGAAGATTGTCAGTTAGGAAGGTGTGGACTATTTTGGTATGCTTTATTGTGTTGTTTTCCATAAGATTCTTATAGTGGTGAAGTACTGATGTACAAACATCGATTCAATTTATATGAGGATTCGAGTAAAATTCGTCCCACTTAATAAGAAAAGGAGGTTGGAGAGAAAGTACAAGGCCAGTTAGAAGAGTTCGGACTATTTTCATATGCTTTATAGTATTGGTGTCCATAAGAATCTTATGATGGTGAAGGAATGATGTACAAACCCCGATTTAACTTATAGGATGATCCCAGTGAAATTCGTCCCAGTAAGAGAACAAAGGAGGTTGAAGAGAAAGAAAAGTGCCAGTTAGGAAGGTGGGGACTATTTTGGTATGCTTTATAATATTGTTTCCCATAGAGTCTTATAATGGTGAACGAATGATGTACAAACACCGATTCAACTTATAGGACGATCCGAGTGAAATCCGTCCCACTTAGAAAGAAAAGGAGGTTGGAGAGAAAGAAAAGTGTCATTTTGGAAGGCGTGGAATAGTTTCTTATGCTTTATAGTATTGTTTTCCATTAAAGTCTTTTAGTGGTGAAGTAATGATCTACAAACACCGATCCAAGTTATAAGACGATTCGAGTGAAATCCGTCCCACTTAGAAAGAAAAGGAGGCTGGAGAGAAGGTACAGGGCCAGTTAAAAGAGTGTGGATTATTTTCGTATGCTTTATAGTACTGTTGTCCATAAGACTCTTATAATGGTAAAGGAATGATGTACGAACAGCGATTTACCTTATAGGAGAATCCGAGTGAAATCCGTCCCACAACGGAGAAAAAGGAGGTTGGAGAGAAAGAAGATTGTCAGTTAGGAAGGTGTGGACTATTTTGGTATGCTTTATTGTGTTGTTTTCCATAAGATTCTTATAGTGGTGAAGTACTGATGTACAAACATCGATTCAATTTATATGAGGATTCGAGTAAAATTCGTCCCACTTAATAAGAAAAGGAGGTTGGAGAGAAAGTACAAGGCCAGTTAGAAGAGTTCGGACTATTTTCATATGCTTTATAGTATTGGTGTCCATAAGAATCTTATGATGGTGAAGGAATGATGTACAAACCCCGATTTAAGTTATAGGACGATCCCAGTGAAATTCGTCCCAGTAAGAGAACAAAGGAGGTTGAAGAGAAAGAAAAGTGCCTGTTAGGAAGGTGGGGACTATTTTGGTATGCTTTATAGTATTGTTTCCCATAGAGTCTTATAATGGTGAACGAATGATGTACAAACACCGATTCAACTTATAGGACGATCCGAGTGAAATCCGTCCCACTTAGAAAGAAAAGGAGGTTGGAGAGAAAGAAAAGTGTCATTTTGGAAGGCGTGGAATAGTTTCTTATGCTTTATAGTATTGTTTTCCATTAAAGTCTTATAGTGGTGAAGTAATGATCTACAAACACCGATCCAAGTTATAAGACGATTCGAGTGAAATCCGTCCCACTTAGAAAGAAAAGGAGGCTGGAGAGAAGGTACAGGGCCAGTTAAAAGAGTGTGGACTATTTTCGTATGCTTTATAGTACTGTTGTCCATAAGACTCTTATAATGGTAAAGGAATGATGTACGAACAGCGATTTACCTTATAGGACGATCCGAGTGAAATCCGTCCCACAACGGAGAAAAAGGAGGTTGGAGAGAAAGAAGATTGTCAGTTAGGAAGGTGTGGACTATTTTGGTATGCTTTATTGTGTTGTTTTCCATAAGATTCTTATAGTGGTGAAGTACTGATGTACAAACATCGATTCAATTTATATGAGGATTCGAGTTAAATTCGTCCCACTTAATAAGAAAAGGAGGTTGGAGAGAAGGTACAAGGCCAGTTAGAAGAGTTCGGACTATTTTCATATGCTTTATAGTATTGGTGTCCATAAGAATCTTATGATGGTGAAGGAATGATGTACAAACCCCGATTTAACTTATAGGACGATCCCAGTGAAATTCGTCCCAGTCAGAGAACAAAGGAGGTTGAAGAGAAAGAAAAGTGCCAGTTAGGAAGGTGGGGACTATTTTCGTATGCTTTATAGTATTGTTTCCCATAGAGTCTTATAATGGTGAAGGAATGATGTACAAACACCGATTCAACTTATAGGACGATCCGAGTGAAATCTGTCCCACTTAGAAAGAAAAGGAGGTTGGAGAGAAAGAAAAGTGTCATTTAGGAAGGCGTGGAATAGTTTCGTATGCTTTATAGTATTGTTTTCCATTAAAGTCTTTTAGTGGTGAAGTAATGATCTACAAACACCGATCCAAGTTATAAGACGATTCGAGTGAAATCCGTCCCACTTAGAAAGAAAAGGAGGCTGGAGAGAAGGTACAGGGAGTGTGGACTATTTTCGTATGCTTTATAGTACTGTTGTCCATAAGACTCTTATAATGGTAAAGGAATGATGTACGAACAGCGATTTACCTTATAGGAGAATCCGTGTGAAATCCGTCCCACAACGAAGAAAAAGGAGGTTGGAGAGAAAGAAGATTGTCAGTTAGGAAGGTGTGGACTATTTTGGTATGCTTTATTGGGTCGGTCATTTCGATTGGGCGAAGAGTCGTTACCGTTTCGGATTCCAGGTGAGGTTTCGTATCTTCAATCCCCTGAAGTCTGAGTAGGGGGTGTGAGGTCGAATCCACTAGGGTCCTGGTCGACGTTTCTGATCCTGGTTGAAGTCTCGGATCGTGGGTCTGTCGAAGACTCTGTTCGACTTGCAGAGATAGAGGATTATTCATCTGGGCTGCTGAAGTTTGCATCTGCCGTTCGAAATCATTGTCTGTAAAGGGGCGATCTGGGGAGTAGCTTTGAAGCCGACGACCTGGTTCGGGAGGCGATCTGCTGTAGGAACCGAAGCATCTACGACGACCTGTTCGTGAGCTGTGTGGCCTTTCTTTCAGACGAATTGATCGTCGGTGCGGCGCGAGCTGAGTTCGTGGCTTACTGACGAGTGACGTGTGTCCGGAAACCGTGATTTGGCAGACGAAGTGGGGTGCTGTTCGACGATTCTTTGAAGCTTCTCGGGGTGCCGTCAAAATCGTTGCCTGAAGTCTGAGTAAGGAACGTTTTGGCCAAGGGCTGACCATCATTCCTGTGTTGCATCTGAAGCTGTTTCTGCAAATATTGAAGTTGCTACTGTTGCCGAAGCTGGTTTTGAGGTGTTCGGGAGCCGTTATTTCTTGGAAGACGAAGGGTGGTTCTGTCCGCCGCTTGAAGTCGACGAACTGGTTCATCCGAAACTAGGTTGGGTCTGAAATTATTGAAGCTGCTCTGTGATTACTGCTGTCCGAAGCTGTGAAAACGAAGCCCTGTGCTTTCTAAGGGGCGATAGCAGTTCCAGTGAAGACGAACTGTCTGTTGCTGCTGCTGAGATTGTTGGGTGCTTGCTCTGAGCTACTTTGCTCTGCTGAGCGGTTCGAGTTCGTGCTTGGCTGCTGAGAGGAGCTGAGCTCGTAGCTGTAGCTGATTGTTTCTCGGTTCATTAGCTGTGATTGTGAACCATCATTGAAGCTGATTTCATTAGCTGGTGATTGTGAACCTTCATTGCTACATTTGAACTGAGTGTGCTGAGTAAGGTTTTCTATCACTATTTGGGTTGGTGCCCATTTCTTTTTGTTGCAAGGGTTGCTGCCCTGGTGAATTTGGTGAGGGTTGGTGCCCTATATGTGTTTTTTTTTTCCTTTTTTTTGATTTGGTGCCCATTTCTTTTGTTGCAAGGGTTGCTGCCCTGGTGAATTTGGTGAGGGTTGGTGCCCTATTTGTGTTTTTGTTTTCCATTTTTTTTAATGAGTCTGGTTATGGGGGATGCTGTTGAGATTGAGCGTCTGAATAAACTGGTTGAGAAGCTTAGAAATGAACTGAATGAGCAGTATAAGGTTAAGTCTGGCATTCCTGAGGGTGATAATAAAATGTTACACAATGTTTCACAACAGGAGTCTCCGAATAAAGGAAATGATTCTGTAATTGAAGTAGTTTCAGGTGGGGTTTCAAATGAACACCAAGGGTATGTAGTAAGGTCTGAAATTAATCTGTGTGCTGAGGGTGCTAAGGTTGTTGTTCCTTCAGTCTCTTCGATGAATGAGAATTTTTCTGGGGTGAGTGAAAACTTGCCGAAGCTAGGGGGTGATGAAGGTCCTGTTAAACCTACTTTGTCATGGGCAAATACTCTAATTAAAAATATTTCAAAGAACAAAATGCAATTAAAATACTTCCCACAAGCTGTGAAAGATAAAATTGTTGAAATACCTTATGATGTCGAAATGAAAGGGTGTTATTTGTGGAGGGATTGCCTAGTGGGATACTGTATGGATAGGAAACTACCATTCCCAACTGTAAATTCCATTGCAAAGAGACTCTGGGGTAAAAATGGGATGACTGAGGTGATGAGTCTTGATAGGGGTTTCTTTTTGTTCAAATTTGATAGTGCTGAAAGTAGTAATTCTATTATAGAAAGCGGACCTTGGCATTTTGCAAACCAGCTTATGGTGTTGCAAAAGTGGAGGCCTGATCTTGCTATCTATAAACAAGGGTTAAAAAGTGTTCCAATATGGGCTAAATTTTATCATGTTCCATTACAATTGTGGACGCCGGATGGGTTGGGTTATATTGCTAGCATTTTGGGGAGACCTCTATATACTGATTCTCAAACTGATGATAGGGGTAGATTAAATTATGCCAGGATGTGTATTGAGGTTGACATTAAAGCTGAATTTCCATCTGAGGTAGGGGTCAAGTTGGCGGATGGGAGAATTGTTACTATTGGTGTTGAATACCAATGGGTGCCCATGAAATGTGAACATTGTGAGATTTTTGGACATTCGTCCAAAAATTGTGTTAAAATGAAAGTCCAAAATGCTATTCAAAAAACTAAAGAAATTAAGAAAGAATGGGTTGTTGTTGGGAAGAAAGGTGGAGAAACAAGTAATTCTGATGCAATGCATCAGGAGCAGGTTAATGTTATACCTAAGGACATTCAGAATGAAGAAAATAATGTAGTTGAGGTTGAGCATATTGTTGAGTCAAATGAATTAAAAAGTCATGAGGTTCTAGTGAATGTTAATGAATTGAAGATAGAGGCTCCTAGGGATAATACAAATGTTCTTTCTCCTAATAAATTCGCATGCTTGGGCGATTTTGATGAAGGGGAAATAATGGAAGATTGGGGAATTGATATTAATAATGAAAAGGAAGGTTTTATACATGAACCAGGGGGAAGGGTAGAGGATGAGAAGCCTGTACATAAAGCTGGAGAAAACCCTCTGATCAGTACAAAAGAGAAAGGGAGTAAAATCCCAATTTCTTTGTTAGTTTCAGGTGTTGGTAGGATGGGCCCCATTTCTAACAAGAAATTTAAAACTAAAAGGGTCTTGAAAAGAGAGGAAAGAGGGGGTGATCAGTCTGCTCAAAATTAGTTTTCCATATGAATTGCTATATTTGGAATGTTCGTGGTCTTAATGGTGAGGTGAAACAGAAGGAAATTAAGTTAATGATTAATTCTCTAGATATTTCTATTTTTTGTTTGATTGAGACAAAGGTTTTAAAAAACAATGTTGATAAGGTGTTGAAAGTGATTTGCCCAGGTTGGAGGTTAGTTAATAATTATGAGTTTGCGGATTTGGGGAGATTATGGATTTGTTGGGACCCAAAGAAGATGAATGTCGATTTATTAAAGGGCAGTGCTCAGTTTCTTCATTGTAAAGTGAGAACTGTTGATAATAAATGGAACTGCTTTGCTACCTTTATTTATGGAAGTAATGATTATATTGAGAGAAGGATTTTATGGAAAGAGCTTTTTGATATTTCCATGACTTTGAAGAACAACCCTTGGTTTTGTGCGGGTGATTTAAATGCTATTAGATATCAGCATGAGAAATGGGGTGGGGATGAGAAGTGGAATGCAAAAATGAGGGAATGTGGTCAGGCTCTTGACAAAGCAGGATTAATGGATTTGAAGTATAATGGTATCAAATTTTCTTGGTCCAATGGTCATGTGTTTAGTAAGCTGGATAGATGCTTAGTGAATTCAGCTTGGGTTGATTATTTTCAAACCACTGAAGTTTCCTTTTTGCCTCCAGGGGTTTCGGATCATGCTTGTATTAAGGTTAAAATTCCTATGGAGGTAGAGAGGGTTAAAAGACCGTTTAGGTTCAATAATTTTTTAACTAAACATGAAAAGTTTACTCAAGTGGTGAGAGAAGCGTGGAATGGCCAGGTTACGGGGAGTAAAATGTTTGTGGTAAGTCAGAAGCTGAAAATGGTTAAGAATGCTTTGAAAATTCTCAATAAAACAAACTTTGATAATTTACCAAGTCAAGTTTCCGAAGCTAGGAAAAAGTTATTGAACATTCAATGCTTGGTGGATATGGATCCTGGAAATCAAGAGTTGCAAAGCATTGAAAAAGATAGTCTTAAGAAATTTTACAAAGTGTCAAATGCGGAGGAATGTTTATATAGACAGTTATCTAGGATTCAATGGCTGAGGCTAGGAGATCAAAACACCAGCTATTTTCATAAGATAGCAAATCAAAGAAAATTTCATAACAATATTGTTTCCATAACAAGAGAGGATGGCACAGTCCTGACTGATAAAAGTGATGTTAATAGAGAGATTGTGGGTTTTTACAAGAACCTCTTTGCTAAGAGAGGGGAGGTCAGGATCCCTGTTTTGAATGAGTTTATTCAACATCCTATTTCTCTTGAGCAAGGTAGGGATATGAATAGAGATGTGACCAGAGAAGAAATCAAAGCTACTTTCCTTGCTATAAAAGATGACAAAGCTCCAGGGCCGGATGGTCTGAATGCTGTGTTTTATAAGGCTGCATGGGATGTTATTGGAAATGAGGTGGTGGATGCCATTATGGATTTTTTTGCTTCAGGGCAGTTGCTTTCTGAGTTAAATTGTACTTCCATCTCTCTTATTCCCAAAGTGGATAATCCTACTAAAGTGACAGAGTTTAGGCCTATTTCAGTTTGCAATGTGTTGTATAAATGCATAGCCAAAATTATTGCTAATAGGCTGAAGCCCATTCTAGAATCGAGTATAAGTGCAAATCAATCAGGGTTTGTTCCTGGTAGGAGTATTTGTGATAATATTTTGCTAGCACAAGAGATATTACTCCATTACCATAAAGATGAGTTCCCAGCTAGAGTTGCCATGAAAATTAATTTGACTAAAGCTTATGATTCTGTCTCTTGGGATTTTTTGGGTGAGGTGTTGAAGTGTTTTGGGTTGCCTGAAAGAGTTAGAGGTTGGATTCTTGCTTGTTGCTCTTCTCCTAAGTTTTCTATTAATATTAATGGAGCTCTTGAAGGGTTTTTCAAAGGGGGAAGAGGGCTTAGGCAAGGGGACCCTATGTCTCCATATCTTTTTGTGATGTGTATGGAAGTTCTCTCAGGAATGTTGAATAAGTTAGGGAAAAATGACGCGTTTAAGTTCCATACCAAATGTAAAAAATTGGAGATTAATCACTTGATGTTTGCTGATGACCTATTCCTCTTCTGTGAGGGTAGTGAAAATTCAGTGAATTGTATGTTGGATGTATTGAGGAAGTTTAGTGATTTTTCAGGTTTATTTCCTAATACCTCAAAGAGCTCCATTTTTACATCGGGTGTGGAGGGTAGAGTTTTGGATAATATTATCCGCGGGTCCAACTTTTCAATTGGAAAATTGCCTGTCAAGTATCTAGGGGTGCCTCTGATTTCTTCTAAGCTTAATGCTAATGATTGTCAAGAGTTAGTTTTGAAAATTACTAGAAGGGTTCAATCTTGGAATTGCAGATTCCTTTCCTTTGCGGGTAGGTTACAATTGATTGCCTCGGTGTTGTTTTCAGTTCAAGTTTATTGGAGTTCTACTTATATCCTTCCAAAATCGGTGTTTAAACAGCTGAATGAGATTATGAGGAAATTCTTGTGGAAAGGGGCTGACTTGAAGAGTGGAGGTGAGAAAATGGCATGGACTAAAGTGTGTCTGCCGAAGGATGAAGGGGGCTTAGGCTTAAAAGATTTGATAGCTTGGAATGTGGCTGCTATTGGTAAGCAGCTTTGGAACCTGTTGCAGCCTATTCCCACCAACCTTTGGAGTAAGTGGGCTAGGATAGAGCTCATGAAAGACCAAAATTTTTGGTTGCTTAAGGTCCCGGATAAAAGATCTTGGTCATGGAAAAAGATAATGGGGCTAAGAGATACATTTAGACATTACATTGAGTACAAGGTTGGGAATGGCAATAATATTCTTCTTTGGCATGATGATTGGTTGTATCCCACTTCTATTGTAGAAAAACATGGGGATAGGATCAGGTATGATTCTGGGTTAAGAACCAATTGTAAAGTCAATGCCATAATCAGAAATGGGCAATGGTACCCTCCTTTTGCAAACTCTCACAAATTAATGGAGTTAAGAGATGATATTGCAATCCTCCCCCCTCCTGATTGCCATGATGTTGACACTTTGATTTGGAAGCCTACCAAGGGTAAGTATTCTATTAGTTCGGCTTGGAATTTGTTAAGGAACAGGGATAGTCAAGTTAAATGGTACAAGACTGTGTGGTTCCCAAATAATATTCCAAGACATGCTTTCATTTTATGGACTTTAATTCATAATAGGATGCAAACTCAAGATAAATTGGTCATTTATGGGTTACTTCAGCAACAAAAATGTGTCTTCTGTGATTTACCGTGTGAAAACAGGGAACATCTATTTTTTGAATGCAGTTTCTCTTCTCAAGTTTGGTCTTCGGTTGCTATTGAAAATGGTTTAAAGCAAGTTGGGAAGAAGTGGGTGGATATAGTAAATTGGTGCAATGACCATTGTACTAACAATACTTTAAAGGCATGTGTTACCAAACTCGCATTGGCTGCAAGTGTTTACATCTTATGGAGGGAGAGAAACCTCAGGTTGTATGCAGGAGAGTTTAAAAAGGAGGTTCAACTTGTTCAGGAGATAAATTCTTCTGTCAAATTTAGATTGTATCACCTGTTGGATATTCAAAATGGAGATAGAGTTTCAAGCAATGGGTGAGGGGAATATTTGCTTAGTTTTCCTGGAATTTATGTTCTGGGTTTGTGTTTGGATGAGTGGTAGAGAGTCAGTGTTTATGGGATTATGGTTCAGGAAATGGTTCAGACTTCGTGGGAGGTGCTTTGTGATCTTTTTTATAAATGTTGCATTATCTTTTAATCCCTTTGTTTATACTGTGCAGATTTATAAGTGGGTTGCTGAAGTTCAAGGGGTTCGGATGGCTATGAAGACTCTCGCTGTGATAGAAATTAATTTTTGTAATCTGATGAAGATTATGTATATTATATTTGTCGGGAGGTGCAGGAGATATGTTAAACATTGGTTCCTATAGTCTTATGTTTTATCAGACTTGTTTTATTGTTGTAAGGGTTATGGTGATCCTCTTGTATAATCCCCTGTGTTTAGAGTTAAGCTTAACTCTCTGGTGGGTTTGGGGGTTCCACCCTTGGGGTATGCCCCAAGTATTTTGTAGGCTTCTAGCCATTTTTTAATTTTCTATAATATTGACTTACTTTTCAAAAAAAAAAAAAAAAAAAAAACAAGGCCAGTTAGAAGAGTTCGGACTATTTTCATATGCTTTATAGTATTGGTGTCCATAAGAATCTTATGATGGTGAAGGAATGATGTACAAACCCCGATTTAACTTATAGGACGATCCCAGTGAAATTCGTCCCAGTCAGAGAACAAAGGAGGTTGAAGAGAAAGAAAAGTGCCAATTAGGAAGGTGGGGACTATTTTGGTATGCTTTATAGTATTGTTTCCCATTGAGTCTTATAATGGTGAAGGAATGATGTACAAACACCGATTCAACTTATAGGACGATCCGAGTGAAATCCGTCCCACTTAGAAAGAAAAGGAGGTTGGAGAGAAAGAAAAGTGTCATTTAGGAAGGCGTGGAATAGTTTCGTATGCTTTATAGTATTGTTTTCCATTAAAGTCTTATAGTGGTGAAGTAATGATCTACAAACACCGATCCATGTTATAAGACGATTCGAGTGAAATCCGTCCCACTTAGAAAGAAAAGGAGGCTGGAGAGAAGGTACAGGGCCAGTTAAAAGAGTGTGGACTATTTTCGTATGCTTTATAGTACTGTTGTCCATAAGACCCTTATAATGGTAAAGGAATGATGTACGAACATCGATTTACCTTATAGGACGATCCGAGTGAAATCCGTCCCACAACGGAGAAAAAGGGGGTTGGAGAGAAAGAAGATTGTCAGTTAGGAAGGTGTGGACTATTTTTGTATGCTTTATTGTGTTGTTTTCCATAAGATTCTTATAATGGTGAAGTACTGATGTACAAACATCGATTCAATTTATATGAGGATTCGAGTTAAATTCGTCCCACTTAATAAGAAAAGGAGGTTGGAGAGAAGGTACAAGGCCAGTTAGAAGAGTTTGGACTATTTTCATATGCTTTATAGTATTGGTGTCCATAAGAATCTTATGATGGTGAAGGAATGATGTACAAACCCCGATTTAACTTATAGGACGATCCCAGTGAAATTCGTCCCAGTCAGAGAACAAAGGAGGTTGAAGAGAAAGAAAAGTGCCAGTTAGAAAGGTGGGGACTATTTTGGTATGCTTTATAGTATTGTTTCCCATAGAGTCTTATAATGGTGAAAGAATGATGTACAAACACCGATTCAACTTATAGGACGATCCGAGTGAAATCCGTCCCACTTAGAAAGAAAAGGAGGTTGGAGAGAAAGAAAAGTGTTATTTAGGAAGGCGTGGAATAGTTTCGTATGCTTTATAGTATTGTTTTCCATTAAAGTCTTATAGTGGTGAAGTAATGATCTACAAACACCGATCCAAGTTATAAGACGATTCGAGTGAAATCCGTCCCACTTAGAAAGAAAAGGAGGCTGGAGAGAAGGTACAGGGCCAGTTAAAAGAGTGTGGACTATTTTCGTATGCTTTATAGTACTGTTGTCCATAAGACTCTTATAATGGTAAATGAATGATGTACGAACAACGATTTACCTTATAGGACGATCCGAGTGAAATCCGTCCCACAACGGAGAAAAAGGAGGTTGGAGAGAAAGAAGATTGTCAGTTAGGAAGGTGTGGACTATTTTGGTATGTTTTATTGTGTTGTTTTCCATAAGATTCTTATAGTGGTGAAGTACTGATGTACAAACATCGATTCAATTTATATGAGGATTCGAGTTAAATTCGTCCCACTTAATAAGAAAAGGAGGTTGGAGAGAAGGTACAAGGCCAGTTAGAAGAGTTTGGACTATTTTCATATGCTTTATAGTATTGGTGTCCATAAGAATCTTATGATGGTGAAGGAATGATGTACAAACCCCGATTTAACTTATAAGACGATCCCAGTGAAATTCGTCCCAGTCAGAGAACAAAGGAGGTTGAAGAGAAAGAAAAGTGCCAGTTAGAAAGGTGGGGACTATTTTGGTATGCTTTATAGTATTGTTTCCCATAGAGTCTTATAATGGTGAAAGAATGATGTACAAACACCGATTCAACTTATAGGACGATCCGAGTGAAATCCGTCCCACTTAGAAAGAAAAGGAGGTTGGAGAGAAAGAAAAGTGTTATTTAGGAAGGCGTGGAATAGTTTCGTATGCTTTATAGTATTGTTTTCCATTAAAGTCTTATAGTGGTGAAGTAATGATCTACAAACACCGATCCAAGTTATAAGACGATTTGAGTGAAATCCGTCCCACTTAGAAAGAAAAGGAGGCTGGAGAGAAGGTACAGGGCCAGTTAAAAGAGTGTGGACTATTTTCGTATGTTTTATAGTACTGTTGTCCATAAGACTCTTATAATGGTAAAGGAATGATGTACGAACATCGATTTACCTTATAGGACGATCCGAGTGAAATCCGTCCCACAGCGGAAAAAAAGGAGGTTGGAGAGAAAGAAGATTGTCAGTTAGGAAGGTGTGGACTATTTTTGTATGCTTTATTGTGTTGTTTTCCATAAGATTCTTATAGTGGTGAAGTACTGATGTACAAACATCGATTCAATTTATATGAGGATTCGAGTTAAATTCATCCCACTTAATAAGAAAAGGAGGTTGTAGAGAAGGTACAAGGCCAGTTAGAAGAGTTTGGACTATTTTCATATGCTTTATAGTATTGGTGTCCATAAGAATCTTATGATGGTGAAGGAATGATGTACAAACCCCGATTTAACTTATAGGACGATCCCAGTGAAATTCGTCCCAGTCAGAGAAAGAAAAGTGGCAGTTAGGAAGGTGGGGACTATTTTGGTATGCTTTATAGTATTGTTTCCCATTAGAGTCTTATAATGGTGAATGAATGATGTACAAACACCGATTCAACTTATAGGACGATCCGAGTGAAATCCGTCCCACTTAGAAACAAAAGGAGGTTGGAGAGAAAGAAAAGTGTCATTTAGGAAGGCGTGGAATAGTTTCGTATGCTTTATAGTATTGTTTTCCATTAAAGTCTTATAGTGGTGAAGTAATGATCTACAAACACCGATCCAAGTTATAAGACGATTCGAGTGAAATCCGTCCCACTTAGAAAGAAAAGGAGGCTGGAGAGAAGGTACAGGGCCAGTTAAAAGAGTGTGGACTATTTTCGTATGCTTTATAGTACTGTTGTCCATAAGACTCTTATAATGGTAAAGGAATGATGTACGAACAGCGATTTACCTCATAGGACGATACGAGTGAAATCTGTCCCACAACGGAGAAAAATGAGGTTGGATAGAAAGAAGATTGTCAGTTAGGAAGGTGTGGACTATTCTGGTATGCTTTATTGTGTTGTTTTCCATAAGATTCTTATAGTGGTGAAGTACTGATGTACAAACATCGATTCAATTTATATGAGGATTCGAGTTAAATTCGTCCTACTTAATAAGAAAAGGAGGTTGGAGAGAACGTACGAGGCCAGTTAGAAAAGTTTGGACTATTTTCATATGCTTTATAGTATTGGTGTCCATAAGAATCTTATGATGGTGAAGGAATGATGTACAAACCCCGATTTAACTTATAGGACGATCCCGGTGAAATTCGTCCCAGTCAGAGAACAAAGGAGGTTGAAGAGAAAGAAAAGTGCCAGTTAGAAAGGTGGGGACTATTTTGGTATGCTTTATAGTATTGTTTCCCATAGAGTCTTATAATGGTGAAGGAATGATGTACAAACACCGATTCAACTTATAGGACGATCCGAGTGAAATCCGTCCCACTTAGAAAGAAAAGGAGGTTGGAGAGAAAGAAAAGTGTCATTTAGGAAGGCGTGGAATAGTTTCGTATGCTTTATAGTATTGTTTTCCATTAAAGTCTTATAGTGGTGAAGTAATGATCTACAAACACCGATCCAAGTTATAAGACGATTCGAGTGAAATCCGTCCCACTTAGAAAGAAAAGGAGGCTGGAGAGAAGGTACAGGGCCAGTTAAAAGAGTGTGGACTATTTTCGTATGCTTTATAGTACTGTTGTCCATAAGACTCTTATAATGGTAAAGGAATGATGTACGAACAGCGATTTACCTCATAGGACGATACGAGTGAAATCTGTCCCACAACGGAGAAAAATGAGGTTGGATAGAAAGAAGATTGTCAGTTAGGAAGGTGTGGACTATTCTGGTATGCTTTATTGTGTTGTTTTCCATAAGATTCTTATAGTGGTGAAGTACTGATGTACAAACATCGATTCAATTTATATGAGGATTCGAGTTAAATTCGTCCTACTTAATAAGAAAAGGAGGTTGGAGAGAACGTACGAGGCCAGTTAGAAAAGTTTGGACTATTTTCATATGCTTTATAGTATTGGTGTCCATAAGAATCTTATGATGGTGAAGGAATGATGTACAAACCCCGATTTAACTTATAGGACGATCCCAGTGAAATTCGTCCCAGTCAGAGAACAAAGGAGGTTGAAGAGAAAGAAAAGTGCCAGTTAGGAAGGTGGGGACTATTTTGGTATGCTTTATAGTATTGTTTCCCATTAGAGTCTTATAATGGTGAAGGAATGATGTACAAACACCGATTCAACTTATAGGACGATCCGAGTGAAATCCGTCCCACTTAGAAAGAAAAGGAGGTTGGAGAGAAAGAAAAGTTTCATTTAGGAAGGCGTGGAATAGTTTCGTATGCTTTATAGTATTGTTTTCCATTAAAGTCTTATAGTGGTGAAGTAATGATCTACAAACACCGATCCAAGTTATAAGACGATTCGAGTGAAATCCGTCCCACTTAGAATGAAAAGGAGGCTGGAGAGAAGGTACAGGGCCAGTTAAAAGAGTGTGGACTATTTTCGTATGCTTTATAGGACTGTTGTCCATAAGACTCTTATAATGGTAAAGGAATGATGTACGAACAGCGATTTACCTTATAGGACGATCCGAGTGAAATCCGTCCCACAGCGGAAAAAAATGAGGTTGGAGAGAAAGAAGATTGTCAGTTAGGAAGGTGTGGACTATTTTGGTATGCTTTATTGTGTTGTTTTCCATAAGATTCTTATAGTGGTGAAGTACTGATGTACAAACATCGATTCAATTTATATGAGGATTCGAGTTAAATTCGTCCCACTTAAAAAGAAAAGGAGGTTGGAAAGAAAGTACAAGGCCAGTTAGAAGAGTTTGGACTATTTTCATATGCTTTATAGTATTGGTGTCCATAAGAATCTTATGATGGTGAAGGAATGATGTACAAACCCCGATTTAACTTATAGGACGATCCCGGTGAAATTCGTCCCAGTCAGAGAACAAAGGAGGTTGAAGAGAAAGAAAAGTGCCAGTTAGGAAGGTGGGGATTATTTTGGTATGCTTTATAGTATTGTTTCCCATTAGAGTCTTATAATGGTGAAGGAATGATGTACAAACACCGATTCAACTTATAGGACGATCCGAGTGAAATCCGTCCCACTTAGAAAGAAAAGGACGTTGGAGAGAAAGAAAAGTGTCATTTAGGAAGGCGTGGAATAATTTTGTATGCTTTATAGTATTGTTTTGCATTAAAGTCTTATAGTGGTGAAGTAATGATCTACAAACACCGATCCAAGTTATAAGACGATTCGAGTGAAATACGTCCCACTTAGAAAGAAAAGGAGGCTGGAGAGAAGGTACAGGGCCAGTTAAAAGAGTGTGGACTATTTTCGTATGCTTTATAGTACTGTTGTCCATAAGACTCTTATAATGGTAAAGGAATAATGTACGAACAACGATTTACCTTATAGGACGATCCGAGTGAAATCCGTCCCGCAACGGAGAAAATTGAGGTTGGAGAGAAAGAAGATTGTCAGTTAGGAAGGTGTGGACTATTTTGGTATGCTTTATTGTGTTGTTTTCCATAAGATTCTTATAGTGGTGAAGTACTGATGTACAAACATCGATTCAATTTATATGAGGATTCGAGTTAAATTCGTCCCACTTAATAAGAAAAGGAGGTTGGAGAGAACGTACGAGGCCAGTTAGAAACGTTTGGACTATTTTCATATGCTTTATAGTATTGGTGTCCATAAGAATCTTATGATGGTGAAGGAATGATGTACAAACCCCGATTTAACTTATAGGACGATCCCAGTGAAATTCGTCCCAGTCAGAGAACAAAGGAGGTTGAAGAGAAAGAAAAGTGCCAGTTAGGAAGGTGGGGACTATTTTGGTATGCTTTATAGTATTGTTTCCCATTAGAGTCTTATAATGGTGAAGGAATGATGTACAGACACCGATTCAACTTATAGGACGATCCGAGTGAAATCCGTCCCACTTAGAAAGAAAAGGGGTTGGAGAGAAAGAAAAGTTTCATTTAGGAAGGCGTGGAATAGTTTCGTATGCTTTATAGTATTGTTTTCCATTAAAGTCTTATAGTGGTGAAGTAATGATCTACAAACACCGATCCATGTTATAAGACGATTCGAGTGAAATCCATCCCACTTAGAAAGAAAAGGAGGCTGGAGAGAAGGTATAGGGCCAGTTAAAAGAGTGTGGACTATTTTCGTATGCTTTATAGGACTGTTGTCCATAAGACTCTTATAATGGTAAAGGAATGATGTACGAACAGCGATTTACCTTATAGGACGATCCGAGTGAAATCCGTCCCACAGCGGAAAAAAATGAGGTTGGAGAGAAAGAAGATTGTCAGTTAGGAAGGTGTGGACTATTTTGGTATGCTTTATTGTGTTGTTTTCCATAAGATTCTTATAGTGGTGAAGTACTGATGTACAAACATCGATTCAATTTATATGAGGATTCGAGTTAAATTCGTCCCACTTAATAAGAAAAGGAGGTTGGAGAGAAGGTACAAGGCCAGTTAGAAGAGTTTGGACTATTTTCATATGCTTTATAGTATTGGTGTCCATAAGAATCTTATGATGGTGAAGGAATGATGTACAAACCCCGATTTAACTTATAGGACGATCCCAGTGAAATTCGTCCCAGTCAGAGAACAAAGGAGGTTGAAGAGAAAGAAAAGTGCCAGTTAGGTAGATCTTGGTCATGGAAAAAGATAATGGGGCTAAGAGATACTTTTAGACATTACATTGAGTACAAGGTTGGGAACGGAAATAATATTCTTCTTTGGCATGATGATTGGTTGTATCCCACTTCTATTGTAGAAAAACATTGGGATAGGATCAGATATGATTCTCGGTTAAGAAACAATTGTAAAGTCAATGCCATAATCAGAGATGGGCAATGGTACCCTCCTTTTGCAAACTCTCACAAATTAATGGAGTTAAGAGATGATATTGCAATCCTCCCCCCTCCTGATTGCCATGATGTTGATACTTTGATTTGGAAACCTACCAAGGGTAAGTATTCTATTAGCTCGGCTTGGAATTTGTTAAGGAACAGGGATAGTCAAGTTAAATGGTACAAGACTGTGTGGTTCCCAAATAATATTCCAAGACATGCTTTCATTTTATGGACTTTAATTCATAATAGGATGCAAACTCAAGATAAATTGGTCATTTATGGGTTGCTTCAGCAACAAAAATGTGTCTTCTGTGACTTACCGTGTGAAAACAGGGAACATCTATTTTTTGAATGCAGTTTCTCTTCTCAAGTTTGGTCTTCGGTTGCTATTGAAAATGGTTTGAAGCAAGTTGGGAAGAAGTGGGTGGATATAGTAAATTGGTGCAATGACCATTGTACTAACAATACTTTAAAGGCATGTGTTACCAAACTCGCATTGGCTGCAAGTGTTTACATCTTATGGAGGGAGAGGAACCTCAGGTTGTTTGCAGGAGAGTTTAAAAAGGAGGTTCAACTTGTTCAGGAGATAAATTCTTCTGTCAAATTTAGATTGTATCACTTGTTGGATATTCAAAATGGAGATAGAGTTTCAAGCAATGGGTGAGGGGAATATTTGCTCAGTTTTCTTGGAATTTATGTTCGGGGTTTGTGTTTGGATGAGTGGTAGAGAGTCAGTGTTTCTAGGTTTATGGTTCAGGAAATGGTTCAGACTTCGTGGGAGGTACTTTGTGATCTTTTCTATAAATGTTGCATTGTCTTTTGATCCCTTTGTTTACATTGTGCAGATTTATAAGTTGGTTGCTAAAGTTCAAGGGGTCCAGATGGCTATGAAGACTCTCACTGTGATAGAAATTAATTTCTGTAATCTGATGAAGATTATGTATATTATTTTTGTGGGGAGGTGCTCTAGAGATATGTTAAACATTGGTTGCTATAGCCTTATGTTTTATCAGACTTGTTTTTTTGTTGTAAGGGTTATGGTGATTCTCTTGTATAATCCCCTGTGTTTAGAGTTAAGCTTAACTCTTTGGTGGGTTTGGGGGCTCCACCCTTGGGGTATGCCCCAAGTATTTTGTAGGCTTCTAGCCATTTTTTAATTTTCTATAATATTGACTTACTTTTCAAAAAAAAAAAAAGAAAAAAAAAAAAAAAGTGCCAGTTAGGAAGGTGGGGACTATTTTGGTATGCTTTATAGTATTGTTTCCCATTAGAGTCCTATAATGGTGAAGGAATGATGTACAAACACCGATTCAACTTATAGGACGATCCGAGTGAAATCCGTCCCACTTAGAAAGAAAAGGAGGTTGGAGAGAAAGAAAAGTGTCATTTAGGAAGGCGTGGAATAGTTTCGTATGCTTTATAGTATTGTTTTCCATTAAAGTCTTATAGTGGTGAAGTAATGATCTACAAACACCGATCCAAGTTATAAGACGATTCGAGTGAAATCCGTCCCACTTAGAAAGAAAAGGAGGCTGGAGAGAAGGTACAGGGCCAGTTAAAAGAGTGTGGACTATTTTCGTATGCTTTATAGTACTGTTGTCCATAAGACTCTTATAATGGTAAAGGAATGATGTACGAACAGCGATTTACCTCATAGGACGATACGAGTGAAATCTGTCCCACAACGGAGAAAAATGAGGTTGGATAGAAAGAAGATTGTCAGTTAGGAAGGTGTGGACTATTCTGGTATGCTTTATTGTGTTGTTTTCCATAAGATTCTTATAGTGGTGAAGTACTGATGTACAAACATCGATTCAATTTATATGAGGATTCGAGTTAAATTCGTCCTACTTAATAAGAAAAGGAGGTTGGAGAGAACGTACGAGGCCAGTTAGAAAAGTTTGGACTATTTTCATATGCTTTATAGTATTGGTGTCCATAAGAATCTTATGATGGTTACGGAATAATGTACAAACCCCGATTTAACTTATAGGACGATCCCAGTGAAATTCGTCCCAGTCAGAGAACAAAGGAGGTTGAAGAGAAAGAAAAGTGCCAGTTAGGAAGGTGGGGACTATTTTGGTATGCTTTATAGTATTGTTTCCCATTAGAGTCTTATAATGGTGAAGGAATGATGTACAAACACCGATTCAACTTATAGGACGATCCGAGTGAAATCCGTCCCACTTAGAAAGAAAAGGAAGTTGGAGAGAAAGAAAAGTTTCATTTAGGAAGGCGTGGAATAGTTTCGTATGCTTTATAGTATTGTTTTCCATTAAAGTCTTATAGTGGTGAAGTAATGATCTACAAACACCGATCCAAGTTATAAGACGATTCGAGTGAAATCCGTCCCACTTAGAAAGAAAAGGAGGCTGGAGAGAAGGTACAGGGCCAGTTAAAAGAGTGTGGACTATTTTCGTATGCTTTATAGGACTGTTGTCCATAAGACTCTTATAATGGTAAAGGAATGATGTACGAACAGCGATTTACCTTATAGGACGATCCGAGTGAAATCCGTCCCACAGCGGAAAAAAATGAGGTTGGAGAGAAAGAAGATTGTCAGTTAGGAAGGTGTGGACTATTTTGGTATGCTTTATTGTGTTGTTTTCCATAAGATTCTTATAGTGGTGAAGTACTGATGTACAAACATCGATTCAATTTATATGAGGATTCGAGTTAAATTCGTCCCACTTAATAAGAAAAGGAGGTTGGAGAGAAGGTACAAGGCCAGTTAGAAGAGTTTGGACTATTTTCATATGCTTTATAGTATTGGTGTCCATAAGAATCTTATGATGGTGAAGGAATGATGTACAAACCCCGATTTAACTTATAGGACGATCCCAGTGAAATTCGTCCCAGTCAGAGAACAAAGGAGGTTGAAGAGAAAGAAAAGTGCCAGTTAGGTAGATCTTGGTCATGGAAAAAGATAATGGGGCTAAGAGATACTTTTAGACATTACATTGAGTACAAGGTTGGGAACGGAAATAATATTCTTCTTTGGCATGATGATTGGTTGTATCCCACTTCTATTGTAGAAAAACATGGGGATAGGATCAGATATGATTCTCGGTTAAGAAACAATTGTAAAGTCAATGCCATAATCAGAGATGGGCAATGGTACCCTCCTTTTGCAAACTCTCACAAATTAATGGAGTTAAGAGATGATATTGCAATCCTCCCCCCTCCTGATTGCCATGATGTTGATACTTTGATTTGGAAACCTACCAAGGGTAAGTATTCTATTAGCTCGGCTTGGAATTTGTTAAGGAACAGGGATAGTCAAGTTAAATGGTACAAGACTGTGTGGTTCCCAAATAATATTCCAAGACATGCTTTCATTTTATGGACTTTAATTCATAATAGGATGCAAACTCAAGATAAATTGGTCATTTATGGGTTGCTTCAGCAACAAAAATGTGTCTTCTGTGACTTACCGTGTGAAAACAGGGAACATCTATTTTTTGAATGCAGTTTCTCTTCTCAAGTTTGGTCTTCGGTTGCTATTGAAAATGGTTTGAAGCAAGTTGGGAAGAAGTGGGTGGATATAGTAAATTGGTGCAATGACCATTGTACTAACAATACTTTAAAGGCATGTGTTACCAAACTCGCATTGGCTGCAAGTGTTTACATCTTATGGAGGGAGAGGAACCTCAGGTTGTTTGCAGGAGAGTTTAAAAAGGAGGTTCAACTTGTTCAGGAGATAAATTCTTCTGTCAAATTTAGATTGTATCACTTGTTGGATATTCAAAATGGAGATAGAGTTTCAAGCAATGGGTGAGGGGAATATTTGCTCAGTTTTCTTGGAATTTATGTTCGGGGTTTGTGTTTGGATGAGTGGTAGAGAGTCAGTGTTTCTGGGTTTATGGTTCAGGAAATGGTTCAGACTTCGTGGGAGGTACTTTGTGATCTTTTCTATAAATGTTGCATTGTCTTTTGATCCCTTTGTTTACATTGTGCAGATTTATAAGTTGGTTGCTAAAGTTCAAGGGGTCCAGATGGCTATGAAGACTCTCACTGTGATAGAAATTAATTTCTGTAATCTGATGAAGATTATGTATATTATTTTTGTGGGGAGGTGCTCTAGAGATATGTTAAACATTGGTTGCTATAGCCTTATGTTTTATCAGACTTGTTTTTTTGTTGTAAGGGTTATGGTGATTCTCTTGTATAATCCCCTGTGTTTAGAGTTAAGCTTAACTCTTTGGTGGGTTTGGGGGCTCCACCCTTGGGGTATGCCCCAAGTATTTTGTAGGCTTCTAGCCATTTTTTAATTTTCTATAATATTGACTTACTTTTCAAAAAAAAAAAAAGAAAAAAAAAAAAAAAGTGCCAGTTAGGAAGGTGGGGACTATTTTGGTATGCTTTATAGTATTGTTTCCCATTAGAGTCCTATAATGGTGAAGGAATGATGTACAAACACCGATTCAACTTATAGGACGATCCGAGTGAAATCCGTCCCACTTAGAAAGAAAAGGAGGTTGGAGAGAAAGAAAAGTGTCATTTAGGAAGGCGTGGAATAGTTTCGTATGCTTTATAGTATTGTTTTCCATTAAAGTCTTATAGTGGTGAAGTAATGATCTACAAACACCGATCCAAGTTATAAGACGATTCGAGTGAAATCCGTCCCACTTAGAAAGAAAAGGAGGCTGGAGAGAAGGTACAGGGCCAGTTAAAAGAGTGTGGACTATTTTCGTATGCTTTATAGTACTGTTGTCCATAAGACTCTTATAATGGTAAAGGAATAATGTACGAACAACGATTTACCTTATAGGACGATCCGAGTGAAATCCGTCCCGCAACGGAGAAAATTGAGGTTGGAGAGAAAGAAGATTGTCAGTTAGGAAGGTGTGGACTATTTTGGTATGCTTTATTGTGTTGTTTTCCATAAGATTCTTATAGTGGTGAAGTACTGATGTACAAACATCGATTCAATTTATATGAGGATTCGAGTTAAATTCGTCCCACTTAATAAGAAAAGGAGGTTGGAGAGAACGTACGAGGCCAGTTAGAAACGTTTGGACTATTTTCATATGCTTTATAGTATTGGTGTCCATAAGAATCTCATGATGTTGAAGGAATGATGTACAAACCCCGATTTAACTTATAGGACGATCCCGGTGAAATTCGTCCCAGTCAGAGAACAAAGGAGGTTGAAGAGAAAGAAAAGTGCCAGTTAGGAAGGTGGGGATTATTTTGGTATGCTTTATAGTATTGTTTCCCATTAGAGTCTTATAATGGTGAAGGAATGATGTACAAACACCGATTCAACTTATAGGACGATCCGAGTGAAATCCGTCCCACTTAGAAAGAAAAGGACGTTGGAGAGAAAGAAAAGTGTCATTTAGGAAGGCGTGGAATAATTTTGTATGCTTTATAGTATTGTTTTCCATTAAAGTCTTATAGTGGTGAAGTAATGATCTACAAACACCGATCCAAGTTATCAGACGATTCGAGTGAAATACGTCCCACTTAGAAAGAAAAGGAGGCTGGAGAGAAGGTACTGGGCCAGTTAAAAGAGTGTGGACTATTTTCGTATGCTTTATAGTACTGTTGTCCATAAGACTCTTATAGTGGTAAAAGAATGATGTACGAACACCGATTTACCTTATAGGACGATCCGAGTGAAATCCGTCCCACAGCGGAAAAAAATGAGGTTGGAGAGAAAGAAGATTGTCAGTTAGGAAGGTGTGGACTATTTTGGTATGCTTTATTGTGTTGTTTTCCATAAGATTCTTATAGTGGTGAAGTACTGATGTACAAACATCGATTCAATTTATATGAGGATTCGAGTTAAATTCGTCCCACTTAATAAGAAAAGGAGGTTGGAGAGAAAGTACAAGGCCAGTTAGAAGAGTTTGGACTATTTTCATATGCTTTATAGTATTGGTGTCCATAATAATCTTATGATGGTGAAGGAATGATGTACAAACCCCGATTTAACTTATAGGACGATCCCAGTGAAATTCGTCCCAGTCAGAGAAAGAAAAGTGGCAGTTAGGAAGGTGGGGACTATTTTTGTATGCTTTATAGTATTGTTTCCCATTAGAGTCTTATAATGGTGAAGGAATGATGTACAAACACCGATTCAACTTATAGGACGATCCGAGTGAAATCCGTCCCACTTAGAATGAAAAGGAGGTTGGAGAGAAAGAAAAGTGTCATTTAGGAAGGCGTGGAATAGTTTCGTATGCTTTATAGTATTGTTTTCCATTAAAGTCTTATAGTGGTGAAGTAATGATCTACAAACACCGATTCAACTTATAAGACGATTCGAGTGAAATCCGTCCCACTTAGAAAGAAAAGGAGGCTGGAGAGAAGGTACAGGGCCAGTTAAAAGAGTGTGGACTATTTTCGTATGCTTTATAGTACTGTTGTCCATAAGACTCTTATAATGGAAAAGGAATGATGTACGAACCACGATTTACCTTATAGGACGATTCGAGTGAAATCCGTCCCACAACGGAAAAAAAGGAGGTTGGAGAGAAAGAAGATTGTCAGTTAGGAAGGTGTGGACTATTTTGGTATGCTTTATTGTGTTGTTTTCCATAACATTCTTATAGTGGTGAAGTACTGATATACAAACATCGATTCAATTTATATGAGGATTCGAGTTAAATTCGTCCCACTTAATAAGAAAAGGAGGTTGGAGAGAAAGTACAAGGCCAGTTAGAAGAGTTTGGACTATTTTCATATGCTTTATAGTATTGGTGTCCATAAGAATCTTATGATGGTGAAGGAATGATGTACAAACCCCGATTTAACTTATAGGACGATCCCAGTGAAATTCGTCCCAGTCAGAGAACAAATGAAGTTGAAGAGAAAGCAAAGTGCCAGTTAGGAAGGTGGGGACTATTTTGGTATGCTTTATAGTATTGTTTCCCATTAGAGTCTTCTAATGGTGAAGGAATGATGTACAAACACCGATTCAACTTATAGGACGATCCGAGTGAAATCCGTCCCAGTTAGAAAGAAAAGGAGGTTGGAGAGAAAGAAAAGTTTCATTTAGGAAGGCGTGGAATAGTTTCGTATGCTTTATAGTATTGTTTTCCATTAAAGTCTTATAGTGGTGAAGTAATGATCTACAAACACCGATCCAAGTTATAAGACGATTCGAGTGAAATCCGTCCCACTTAGAAAGAAAAGGAGGCTGGAGAGAAGGTACAGGGCCAGTTAAAAGAGTGTGGACTATTTTCGTATGCTTTATAGGACTGTTGTCCATAAGACTCTTATAATGGTAAAGGAATGATGTACGAACAGCGATTTACCTTATAGGACGATCCGAGTGAAATCCGTCCCACAGCGGAAAAAAATGAGGTTGGAGAGAAAGAAGATTGTCAGTTAGGAAGGTGTGGACTATTTTGGTATGCTTTATTGTGTTTTTTTCCATAAGATTCTTATAGTGGTGAAGTACTGATGTACAAACATCGATTCAAATTATATGAGGATTCGAGTTAAATTCGTCCCACTTAATAAGAAAAGGAGGTTGGAGAGAAAGTACAAGGCCAGTTAGAAGAGTTTGGACTATTTTCATATGCTTTATAGTATTGGTGTCCATAAGAATCTTATGATGGTGAAGGAATGATGTACAAACCCCGATTTAACTTATAGGACGATTCCAGTGAAATTCGTCCCAGTCAGAGAAAGAAAAGTGCCAGTTAGGAAGGTGGGGACTATTTTGGTATGCTTTATAGTATTGTTTCCCATTAGAGTCTTATAATGGTGAAGGAATGATGTACAAACACCGATTCAACTTATAGGACGATCCGAGTGAAATCCGTCCCAGTTAGAAAGAAAAGGACGTTGGAGAGAAAGAAAAGTGTCATTTAGGAAGGAGTGGAATAGTTTCGTATGCTTTATAGTATTGTTTTCTATTAAAGTCTTATAGTGGTGAAGTAATGATCTACAAACACGGATCCAAGTTATACGACGATTCGAGTGAAATCCGTCCCACTTAGAAAGAAAAGGAGGCTGGAGAGAAGGTACAGGGCCAGTTAAAAGAGTGTGGACTATTTTCGTATGCTTTATAGTACTGTTGTCCATAAGACTCTTATAGTGGTAAAAGAATGATGTACGAACACCGATTTACCTTATAGGACGATACGAGTGAAATCCGTCCCACAGCGGAAAAAAATGAGGTTGGAGAGAAAGAAGATTGTCAGTTAGGAAGGTGTGGACTATTTTGGTATCCTTTATTGTGTTGTTTTCCATAAGATTCTTATAGTGGTGAAGTACTGATGTACAAACATCGATTCAATTTATATGAGGATTCGAGTTAAATTCGTCCCACTTAATAAGAAAAGGAGTTTGGAGAGAAAGTACAAGGCCAGTTAGAAGAGTTTGGACTATTTTCATATGCTTTATAGTATTGGTGTCCATAAGAATCTTATGATGGTGAAGGAATGATGTACAAACCCCGATTTAACTTATAGGACGATCCCAGTGAAATTCGTCCCAGTCAGAGAACAAATGAAGTTGAAGAGAAAGCAAAGTGCCAGTTAGGAAGGTGGGGACTATTTTGGAATGCTTTATAGTATTGTTTCCCATTAGAGTCTTATAATGGTGAAGGAATGATGTACAAACACCGATTCAACTTATAGGACGATCCGAATGAAATCCGTCCCAGTTAGAAAGAAAAGGAGGTTAGAGAGAAAGAAAAGTTTCATTTAGGAAGGCGTGGAATAGTTTCGTATGCTTTATAGTATTGTTTTCCATTAAAGTCTTATAGTGGTGAAGTAATGATCTACAAACACCGATCCAAGTTATAAGACGATTCGAGTGAAATCCGTCCCACTTAGAAAGAAAAGGAGGCTGGAGAGAAGGTACAGGGCCAGTTAAAAGAGTGTGGACTATTTTCGTATGCTTTATAGGACTGTTGTCCATAAGACTCTTATAATGGTAAAGGAATGATGTACGAACAGTGATTTACCTTATAGGACGATCCGAGAGAAATCCGTCCCACAGCGGAAAAAAATGAGGTTGGAGAGAAAGAAGATTGTCAGTTAGGAAGGTGTGGACTATTTTGGTATGCTTTATTGTGTTTTTTTCCATAAGATTCTTATAGTGGTGAAGTACTGATGTACAAACATCGATTCAAATTATATGAGGATTCGAGTTAAATTCGTCCCACTTAATAAGAAAAGGAGGTTGGAGAGAAAGTACAAGGCCAGTTAGAAGAGTTTGGACTATTTTCATATGCTTTATAGTATTGGTGTCCATAAGAATCTTATGATGGTGAAGGAATGATGTACAAACCCCGATTTAACTTATAGGACGATTACAGTGAAATTCGTCCCAGTCAGAGAAAGAAAAGTGCCAGTTAGGAAGGTGGGGACTATTTTGGTATGCTTTATAGTATTGTTTCCCATTAGAGTCTTATAATGGTGAAGGAATGATGTACAAACACCGATTCAACTTATAGGACGATCCGAGTGAAATCCGTCCCAGTTAGAAAGAAAAGGAGGTTGGAGAGAAAGAAAAGTGTCATTTAGGAAGGCGTGGAATAGTTTCGTATGCTTTATAGTATTGTTTTCTATTAAAGTCTTATAGTGGTGAAGTAATGATCTACAAACACGGATCCAAGTTATACGACGATTCGAGTGAAATCCGTCCCACTTAGAAAGAAAAGGAGGCTGGAGAGAAGGTACAGGGCCAGTTAAAAGAGTGTGGACTATTTTCGTATGCTTTATAGTACTGTTGTCCATAAGACTCTTATAGTGGTAAAAGAATGATGTACGAACACCGATTTACCTTATAGGACGATACGAGTGAAATCCGTCCCACAGCGGAAAAAAATGAGGTTGGAGAGAAAGAAGATTGTCAGTTAGGAAGGTGTGGACTATTTTGGTATGCTTTATTGTGTTGTTTTCCATAAGATTCTTATAGTGGTGAAGTACTGATGTACAAACATCGATTCAATTTATATGAGGATTCGAGTTAAATTCGTCCCACTTAATAAGAAAAGGAGGTTGGAGAGAACGTACGAGGCCAGTTAGAAACGTTTGGACTATTTTCATATGCTTTATAGTATTGGTGTCCATAAGAATCTTATGATGGTGAAGGAATGATGTACAAACCCCGATTTAACTTATAGGACGATCCCAGTGAAATTCGTCCCAGTCAGAGAACAAATGAAGTTGAAGAGAAAGCAAAGTGCCAGTTAGGAAGGTGGGGACTATTTTGGTATGCTTTATAGTATTGTTTCCCATTAGAGTCTTATAATGGTGAAGGAATGATGTACAAACACCGATTCAACTTATAGGACGATCCGAGTGAAATCCGTCCCAGTTAGAAAGAAAAGGAGGTTGGAGAGAAAGAAAAGTGTCATTTAGGAAGGCGTGGAATAGTTTCGTATGCTTTATAGTATTGTTTTCCATTAAAGTCTTATAGTGGTGAAGTAATGATCTACAAACACCGATCCAAGTTATAAGACGATTCGAGTGAAATCCGTCCCACTTAGAAAGAAAAGGAGGCTGGAGAGAAGGTACAGGGCCAGTTAAAAGAGTGTGGACTATTTTCGTATGCTTTATAGTACTGTTGTCCATAAGACTCTTATAATGGTAAAGGAATGATGTACGAACAGCGATTTACCTTATAGGACGATCCGAGTGAAATCCGTCCCACAGCGGAAAAAAATGAGGTTGGAGAGAAAGAAGATTGTCAGTTAGGAAGGTGTGGACTATTTTGGTATGCTTTATTGTGTTGTTTTCCATAAGATTATTATAGTGGTGAAGTACTGATGTACAAACATCGATTCAATTTATATGAGGATTCGAGTTAAATTCGTCCCACTTAATAAGAAAAGGAGGTTGGAGAGAAAGTACAAGGCCAGTTAGAAGAGTTTGGACTATTTTCATATGCTTATAGTATTGGTGTCCATAAGAATCTTATGATGGTGAAGGAATGATGTACAAACCCCGATTTAACTTATAGGACGATTCCAGTGAAATTCGTCCCAGTCAGAGAAAGAAAAGTGCCAGTTAGGAAGGTGGGGACTATTTTGGTATGCATTATAGTATTGTTTCCCATTAGAGTCTTATAATGGTGAAGGAATGATGTACAAACACCGATTCAACTTATAGGACGATCCGAGTGAAATACGTCCCAGTTAGAAAGAAAAGGAGGTTGGAGAGAAAGAAAAGTGTCATTTAGGAAGGCGTGGAATAGTTTTGCATGCTTTATAGTATTGTTTTCTATTAAAGTCTTATAGTGGTGAAGTAATGATCTACAAACACGGATCCAAGTTATACGACGATTCGAGTGAAATCCGTCCCACTTAGAAAGAAAAGGAGGCTGGAGAGAAGGTACAGGGCCAGTTAAAAGAGTGTGGACTATTTTCGTATGCTTTATAGTACTTTTGTCCATAAGACTCTTATAATGGTAAAGGAATGATGTACGAACAGCGATTTACCTTATAGGACGATCCGAGTGAAATCCGTCCCACAATGGAAAAAAAGGAGGTTGGAGAGAAAGAAAATTGTCAGTTAGGAAGGTGTGGACTATTTTGGTATGCTTTATTGTGTTATTTTCCATAAGATTCTTATAGTGGTGAAGTACTGATGTACAGACATCGATTCAATTCATATGAGGATTCGAGTTAAATTCGTCCTACTTAATAAGAAAAGGAGGTTGGAGAGAAAGTACAAGGCCAGTTAGAAGAGTTTGGACTATTTTCATATGCTTTATAGTATTGGTGTCCATAAGAATCTTATGATGGTGAAGGAATGATGTACAAACCCCGATTTAACTTATAGGACGATCCCAGTGAAATTCGTCCCAGTCAGAGAACAAATGAAGTTGAAGAGAAAGCAAAGTGCCAGATAGGAAGGTGGGGACTATTTTGGTATGCTTTATAGTATTGTTTCCCATTAGAGTCTTATAATGGTGAATGAATGATGTACAAACACCGATTCAACTTATAGGACGATCCGAGTGAAATCCGTCCCACTTAGAAAGAAAATGAGGTTGGAGAGAAAGAAAAGTGTCATTTAGGAAGGCGTGGAATAGTTTCGTATGCTTTATAGTATTGTTTTCCATTAAAGTCTTGTAGTGGTGAAGTAATGATCTACAAACACCGATCCAAGTCATAAGACGATTCGAGTGAAATTCGTCCCACTTAGAAAGAAAAGGAGGCTGGAGAGAAGGTACAGGGCCAGTTAAAAGAGTGTGGACTATTTTCGTATGCTTTATAGTACTTTTGTCCATAAGACTCTTATAATGGTAAAGGAATGATGTACGAACAGCGATTTACCTTATAGGACGATCCGAGTGAAATCCGTCCCAGAATGGAAAAAAAGGAGGTTGGAGAGAAAGAAAACTGTCAGTTAGGAAGGTGTGGACTATGTTGGTATGCTTTATTGTATTGTTTTCCATAAGATTCTTATAGTGGTGAAGTACTGATGTACAGACATCGATTCAATTCATAAGAGGATTCGAGTTAAATTCGTCCCACTGAATAAGAAAAGGAGGTTGGAGAGAAAGTACAAGGCCAGTTAGAAGAGTTTGGACTATTTTCATATGCTTTATAGTATTGGAGTCCATAAGAATCTTATGATGGTGAAGGAATGATGTACAAACCCCGATTTAACTTATAGGACGATCCGAGTGAAATCCGTCCCAGTTAGAAAGAAAAGGAGGTTGGAGAGAAAGAAAAGTGTCATTTAGGAAGGCGTGGAATAGTTTCGTATGCTTTATAGTATTGTTTTCTATTAAAGTCTTATAGTGGTGAAGTAATGATCTACAAACACGGATCCAAGTTATACGACGATTCGAGTGAAATCCGTCCCACTTAGAAAGAAAAGGAGGCTGGAGAGAAGGTACAGGGCCAGTTAAAAGAGTGTGGACTATTTTCGTATGCTTTATAGTACTTTTGTCCATAAGACTCTTATAATGGTAAAGGAATGATGTACGAACAGCGATTTACCTAATAGGACGATCCGAGTGAAATCCGTCCCACAATGGAAAAAAAGGAGGTTGGAGAGAAAGAAAATTGTCAGTTAGGAATGTGTGGATTATGTTGGTATGCTTTATTATGTTGTTTTCCATAAGATTCTTATAGTGGTGAAGTACTGATGTACAGACATCGATTCAATTCATATGAGGATTCGAGTTAAATTCGTCCTACTTAATAAGAAAAGGAGGTTGGAGAGAAAGTACAAGGCCAGTTAGAAGAGTTTGGACTATTTTCATATGCTTTATAGTATTGGTGTCCATAAGAATCTTATGATGGTGAAGGAATGATGTACAAACCCCGATTTAACTTATAGGACGATCCCAGTGAAATTCGTCCCAGTCAGAGAACAAATGAAGTTGAAGAGAAAGCAAAGTGCCAGATAGGAAGGTGGGGACTATTTTGGTATGCTTTATAGTATTGTTTCCCATTAGAGTCTTATAATGGTGAAGGAATGATGTACAAACACCGATTCAACTTATAGGACGATCCGAGTGAAATCCGTCCCAGTTAGAAAGAAAAGGAGGTTGGAGAGAAAGAAAAGTTTCATTTAGGAAGGCGTGGAATAGTTTCGTATGCTTTATAGTATTGTTTTCCATTAAAGTATTATAGTGGTGATGTAATGATCTACAAACACCGATCCAAGTTATAAGACGATTCGAGTGAAATCCGTCCAACTTAGAAAGAAAAGGAGGCTGGAGAGAAGGTACAGGGCCAGTTAAAAGAGTGTGGACTATTTTCGTATGCTTTATAGTACTTTTGTCCATAAGACTCTTATAATGGTAAAGGAATGATGTACGAACAGCGATTTACCTTATAGGACGATCCGAGTGAAATCCGTCCCACAATGGAAAAAAAGGAGGTTGGAGAGAAAGAAAATTGTCAGTTAGGAAGGTGTGGACTATGTTGGTATGCTTTATTGTGTTGTTTTCCATAAGATTCTTATAGTGGTGAAGTACTGATGTACAGACATCGATTCAATTCATATGAGGATTCGAGTTAAATTCGTCCTACTTAATAAGAAAAGGAGGTTGGAGAGAAAGTACAAGGCCAGTTAGAAGAGTTTGGACTATTTTCATATGCTTTATAGTATTGGTGTCCATAAGAATCTTATGATGGTGAAGGAATGATGTACAAACCCCGATTTAACTTATAGGACGATCCCAGTGAAATTCGTCCCAGTCAGAGAACAAATGAAGTTGAAGAGAAAGCAAAGTGCCAGATAGGAAGGTGGGGACTATTTTGGTATGCTTTATAGTATTGTTTCCCATTAGAGTCTTATAATGGTGAAGGAATGATGTACAAACACCGATTCAACTTATAGGACGATCCGAGTGAAATCCGTCCCAGTTAGAAAGAAAAGGAGGTTGGAGAGAAAGAAAAGTTTCATTTAGGAAGGCGTGGAATAGTTTCGTATGCTTTATAGTATTGTTTTCCATTAAAGTCTTATAGTGGTGAAGTAATGATCTACAAACACCGATCCAAGTTATAAGACGATTCGAGTGAAATCCGTCCCACTTAGAAAGAAAAGGAGGCTGGAGAGAAGGTACAAGGCCAGTTAAAAGAGTGTGGACTATTTTCGTATGCTTTATAGTACTTTTGTCCATAAGACTCTTATAATGGTAAAGGAATGATGTACGAACAACGATTTACCTTATAGGACGATCCGAGTGAAATCCGTCCCACAATGGAAAAAAAGGAGGTTGGAGAGAAAGAAAATTGTCAGTTAGGAAGGTGTGGACTATGTTGGTATGCTTTATTGTGTTGTTTTCCATAAGATTCTTATAGTGGTGAAGTACTGATGTACAGACATCGATTCAATTCATATGAGGATTCGAGTTAAATTCGTCCCACTTAATAAGAAAAGGAGGTTGGAGAGAAAGTACAAGGCCAGTTAGAAGAGTTTGGACTATTTTCATATGCTTTATAGTATTGGTGTCCATAAGAATCTTATGATGGTGAAGGAATGATGTACAAACCCCGATTTAACTTATAGGACGATTCCAGTGAAATTCGTCCCAGTCAGTGAAAGAAAAGTGCCAGTTAGGAAGGTGGGGACTATTTTGGTATGCTTTATAGTATTGTTTCCCATTAGAGTCTTATAATGGTGAAGGAATGATGTACAAACACCGATTCAACTTATTGGACGATCCGAGTGAAATCCGTCCCACTTAGAAAGAAAAGGAGGTTGGAGAGAAAGAAAAGTTTCATTTAGGAAGGCGTGGAATAGTTTCGTATGCTTTATAGTATTGTTTTCCATTAAAGTCTTATAGTGGTGAAGTAATGATCTACAAACACCGATCCAAGTTATAAGACGATTCGAGTGAAATCCGTCCCACTTAGAAAGAAAAGGAGGCTGGAGAGAAGGTACAGGGCCAGTTAAAAGAGTGTGGACTATTTTCGTATGCTTTATAGTACTGTTGTCCATAAGACTCTTATAATGGTAAAGGAATGATGTACGAACACCGATTTACCTTATAGGACGATCCGAGTGAAATCCGTCCCACATCGGAAAAAAAGGAGGTTGGAGAGAAAGAAGATTGTCAGTTAGGAAGGTGTGGACTATTTTGGTATGCTTTATTGTGTTTCTTTCCATAACATTCTTATAGTGGTGAAGTACTGATGTACAAACATCGATTCAATTTATATGAGGATTCGAGTTAAATTCGTCCCACTTAATAAGAAAAGGAGGTTGGAGAGAAAGTACAAGGCCAGTTAGAAGAGTTTGGACTATTTTCATATGCTTTATAGTATTAGTGTCCATAAGAATCTTATGATGGTGAAGGAATGATGTACAAGCCCCAATTTAACTTATAGGACGATCCCAGTGAAATTCGTCCCAGTCAGAGAACAAAGGAGGTTGAAGAGAAAGAAAAGTGGCAGTTAGGAAGGTGGGGACTATTTTGGTATGCTTTATAGTATTGTTTCCCATTAGAGTCTTATAATGGTGAAGGAATGATATACAAACACCGATTCAACTTATAGGACGATCCGAGTGAAATCCGTCCCACTTAGAAAGAAAAGGAGGTTGGAGAGAAAGAAAAGTGTCATTTAGGAAGGCGTGGAATAGTTTCGTATGCTTTATAGTACTGTTTTCCATTAAAGTCTTATAGTGGTGAAGTAATGATCTACAAACACCGATTCAACTTATAAGACGATTCGAGTGAAATCCGTCCCACTTGGAAAGAAAAGGAGGCTGGAGAGAAGGTACAGGGCCAGTTAAAAGTGTGTGCACTATTTTCGTATGCTTTATAGTGCTGTTGTCCATAAGACTCTTATAATGGTAAAGGAATGATGTACGAACACCGATTTACCTTATAGGACGATCCGAGTGAAATCCGTCCCACAGCGGAAAAAAAGGAGGTTGGAGAGAAAGAAGATTGTCAGTTAGGAAGGTGTGGACTATTTTGGTATGCTTTATTGTGTTTTTTTCCATAACATTCTTATAGTGGTGAAGTACTGATGTACAAACATCGATTCAATTTATATGAGGATTCGAGTTAAATTCGTCCCACTTAATAAGAAAAGGAGGTTGGAGAGAAAGTACAAGGCCAGTTAGAAGAGTTTGGACTATTTTCATATGCTTTATAGTATTGGTGCCCATAAGAATCTTATGATGGTGAAGGAATGATGTACAAACCCCGATTTAACTTATAGGACGATCCAAGTGAAATTCGTCCCAGTCAGAGAAAGAAAAGTGCCAGTTAGGAAGGTGGGGACTATTTTGGTATGCTTTATAGTATTGTTTCCCATTAGAGTCTTATAATGGTGAAGGAATGATGTACAAACACCGATTCAACTTATAGGACGATCCGAGTGAAATCCGTCCCACTTAGAAAGAAAAGGAGGTTGGAGAGAAAGAAAAGTGTCATTTAGGAAGGCGTGGAATAGTTTCGTATGCTTTATAGTACTGTTTTCCATTAAAGTCTTATAGTGGTGAAGTAATGATCTACAAACACCGATTCAACTTATAAGACGATTCGAGTGAAATCCGTCCCACTTGGAAGGAAAAGGAGGCTGGAGAGAAGGTACAGGGCCAGTTAAAAGAGTGTTGACTATTTTCGTATGCTTTATAGTACTGTTGTCCATAAGACTCTTATAATGGTAAAGGAATGATGTACGAACACCGATTTACCTTATAGGACGATCCGAGTGAAATCCGTCCCACAATGGAAAAAAAGGAGGTTGGAGAGAAAGAAAATTGTCAGTTAGGAAGGTGTGGACTATTTTGGTATGCTTTATTTTGTTGTTTTCCATAACATTCTTATAGTGGTGAAGTACTGATCTACAAACATCGATTCAATTTATATGAGGATTCGAGTTAAATTCGTCCCACTTAATAAGAAAAGGAGGTTGGAGAGAAACTACAAGGCCAGTTAGAAGAGTTTGGACTATTTTCATATGCTTTATAGTATTGGTGTCCATAAGAATCTTATGATGGTGAAGGAATGATGTACAAACCTCGATTTAACTTATAGGACGATCCAAGTGAAATTCGTCCCAGTCAGAGAACAAAGGAGGTTGAAGAGAAAGAAAAGTGCCAGTTAGGAAGGAGGGGACTATTTTGGTATGCTTTATAGTTTTGTTTCCCATTAGAGTCTTATAATGGTGAAGGAATTATGTACAAACACCGATTCAACTTATAGGACGATCCGAGTGAAATCCGTCCCACTTAGAAAGAAAAGGAGGTTGGAGAGAAAGAAAAGTTTCATTTAGAAAGAAAAGGAGGTTGGAGAGAAAGAAAAGTGTCATTTAGGAAGGTGTGGAATAGTTTCGTATGCTTTATAGTATTGTTTTCCATTAAAGTCTTATAGTGGTGAAGTAATGATCTACAAACACCGATTGAACTTATAAGACGATCCGAGTGAAATCCGTCCCACTTAGAAAGAAAAGGAGGCTGGAGAGAAGGTACAGGGCCAGTTCAAAGAGTGTGGACTATTTTCGTATGCTTTATAGTACTGTTGTCCATAAGACTCTTATAATGGTAAAGGAATGATGTACGAACAGCGATTTACCTTATAGGACGATCCGAGTGAAATCCGTCCCAGCCAGAGAACAAAGGAGGTTGAAGAGAAAGAAAAGTGCCAGTTAGGAAGGTTGGGACTATTTTGGTATGCATTATAGTATTGTTTCCCATTAGAGTCTTATAATGGGGAAGGATTGATGTACAAACACCGATTCAACTTATAGGACGATCCGAGTGAAATCCGTCCCAGTTAGAAAGAAAAGGAGATTGGAGAGAAAGAAAAGTTTCATTTAGGAAGGCGTGGAATAGTTTCGTATGCTTTATAGTATTGTTTTCCATTAAAGTCTTATAGTGGTGAAGTAATGATCTACAAACACCGATCCAAGTTATAAGACGATTCGAGTGAAATCCGTCCCACTTAGAAAGAAAAGGAGGCTGGAGAGAAGGTACAGGGCCAGTTAAAAGAGTGTGGACTATTTTCGTATGCTTTATAGTACTGTAGTCCATAAGACTCTTATAAAGGTAAAGGAATGATGTACGAACAGCGATTTACCTTATAGGACGATCCGAGTGAAATTCGTCCCACAGCGGAAAAAAAAGAAGGTTGGAGAGAAAGAAGATAGTCAGTTAGGAAGGTGTGGACTATTTTGGTATGCTTTATTGTGTTGTTTTCCATAAGATTCTTATAGTGGTGAAGTACTGATGTACAAACATCGATTCAATTTATATGAGGATTCGAGTTAAATTCGTCCCACTTAATAAGAAAAGGAGGTTGGAGAGAAAGTACAAGGCCAGTTAGAAGAGTTTGGACTATTTTCATATGCTTTATAGTATTGGTGTCCATAAGAATCTTATGATGGTGAAGGAATGATGTACAAACCCCGATTTAACTTATAGGACGATCCCAGTGAAATTCGTCCCAGTCAGAGAACAAAGGAGGTTGAAGAGAAAGAAAAGTGCCA
The DNA here is from genome assembly GCA_963922005.1 of Cornus suecica. Classification (NCBI taxonomy): domain Eukaryota; kingdom Viridiplantae; phylum Streptophyta; class Magnoliopsida; order Cornales; family Cornaceae; genus Cornus; species Cornus suecica. Next base: position 52,650,268 of record OY998242.1, on the reverse strand, counting down.
GGTAGGAAGGTGGGGACTATTTTGGTATGCTTTATAATATTGTTTCCCATTAGAGTCTTATAATGGTGAAGGAATGATGTACAAACACCGATTCAACTTATAGGACGATCCGAGTGAAATCCGTCCCACTTAGAAAGAAAAGGAGGTTGTAGAAAAAGAAAAGTGTCATTTAGGAAGGTGTGGAATAGTTTCGTATGCTTTATAGTATTGTTTTCCATTAAAGTCTTATAGTTGTGATGTAATGATCTACAAACCCCGATTCAACTTATAAGACGATCCGAGTGAAATCCGTCCCAGTTAGAAAGAAAAGGAGGTTGGAGAGAAGGTACAGGGCCAATTAAAAGAGTGTGGACTATTTTCGTATGCTTTATAGTATTGTTGTCCATAAGACTCTTATAATGCTAAAGTAATGATGTACGAACACCGATTTACCTTATAGGACGATCCGAGTGAAATCCGTCCCACAACGAAAAAAAAGGAGGTTGTTGGAGAGAACGAAAATTGTAAGTTAGGAAGGTGTGGACAATTTTGTTATGCTTTATTGTTTTGTTTTCCATAAGATTCTTATAGCGGTGAATTATTGATGTACAAACATCGATTCAATTTATATGAGGATTCGAGTTAAATTCGTCCCACTTAATAAGGAAAGGAGGTTGGAGAGAAAGTATAAGGCCAGTTAGAAGAGTTTGGACTATTATCATATGCTTTATAGTATTGGTGTCCATAAGAATCTTATGATGGTGAAGGAATGATGTACAAACCCCGATTTAACTTATAGGACGATCCAAGTGAAATTCGTCCCAGTCAGAGAGCAAAGGAGGTTGAAGAGAAAGAAAAGTGCCAGTTAGGAAGGTGGGGACTATTTTGGTATGCTTAATAGTATTGTTTCCCATTAGAGTCTTATAATGGTGAAGGAATGATGTACAAACACCGATTCAACTTTTAGGACGATCCGAGTGAAATCCGTCCCACATAGAAAGAAAAGGAGGTTGGAGAGAAAAAAAAGTGTCATTTAGGAAGGTGTGGAATAGTTTCGTATGCTTTATAGTATTGTTTTCCATTAAAGTCTTATAGTGGTGAAGTAATGATCTACAAACACCGATTCAACTTATAAGATGATCCGAGTGAAATCCGTCCCACTTAGAAAGAAAAGGAGGTTGGAGAGAAGGTACAGGGCCAGTTAAAAGAGTGTGGACTATTTTCGTATGCATTATAGTATTGTTGTCCATAAGACTCTTATAATGGTAAAGGAATGATGTACGAACACCGATTTAGCTTATAGGACGATCCGAGTGAAATCCGTCCCACAACGAAAAAAAAGGAAGTTGTTGGAGAGAAAGAAAACTGTCAGTTAGGAAGGTGTGGACTATTTTGGTATGCTTTATTGTGTTGTTTTCCATAAGATTCTTATAGCGGTGAATTACTGATGTACAAACATCGATTCAATTTATATGAGGATTCGAGTTAAATACGTCCAACTTAATAAGAAAAGTAGGTTGGAGAGATAGTACAAGGCCAGTTAGAAGAGTTTGGACTATTTTCATATGCTTTATAGTATTGGTGTCCATAAGAATGTTATGATGGTGAAGGAATGATATACAAACCCCGATTTAACTTATAGGACGATCCCAGTGAAATTCGTCCCAGTCAGAGAACGAAGGAGGTTGAAGAGAAAGAAAAATGCCAGTTAGGAAGGTGGGGATATTTTGGTATGCTTTATAGTATTTTTTCCATTAGAGTCTTATAATGGTGAAGGAATGATGTACAAACACCGATTCAACTTATAGGACGATCCGAGTGAAATCCGTCCCACTTAGAAAGAAAAGGAGGTTGGAGAGAAAGAAAAGTTTCATTTAGGAAGGTGTGGAATAGTTTCGTATGTTTTATAGTATTGTTTTCCATTAAAGTCTTACAGTGGTTAAGTAATGATCTACAAACACCGATTCAACTTATAAGACGATCCGAGTGAAATCCGTCCCACTTAGAAAGAAAAGGAGGTTGGAGAGAAGGTACAGGGCCAGTTAAAAGAGTGTGCACTATTTTCGTATGCTTTATAGTATTGTTGTCCATAAGACTCTTATAATGCTAAAGGAATGATGTACGAACACCGATTTACCTTATAGGACGATCCGAGTGAAATCCGTCCCACAACGAAAAAAAAGGAGGTTGATGGAAAAAAAGAAAATTGTCAGTTAGGAAGGTGTGGACTATTTTGGTATGCTTTATTGTGTTGTTTTCCATAAGATTCTTATAGCGGTGAAGTACTGATGTACAAACATCGATTCAATTTATATGAGGATTTGAGTTAAATTCGTCCCACTTAATAAGGAAAGGAGGTTGGAAAGAAAGTACAAGGCCAGTTAGAAGAGTTTGGACTATTTTCATATGCTTTATAGTATTGGTGTCCATAAGAATCTTATGATGGTGAAGGAATGATGTACAAACCCCGATTTAACTTATAGGACGATCCCAGTGAAATTCGTCCCTGTCAGAGAACAAAGGAGGTTGAAGAGAAAGAAAAGTGTCAGTTAGGAAGGTGGGGACTATTTTGGTATGCTTTATAGTACTTTTCCCATTAGAGTCTTATAATGGTGAAGGAATGATGTACAAACACCGATTCAACTTATAGGACGATCCGAGTGAAATCTGTCCCACTTAGAAAGAAAAGTGTCAGTTAGGAAGGTGTGGAATAGTTTCGTATGCTTTATTGTATTGTTTTCCATTAAAGTCTTACAGTGGGTAATTAATGATCTACAAACACCGATTCAACTTATAAGACGATCCGAGTGAAATCCGTCTCACTTAGAAAGAAAAGGAGGTTGGAGAGAAGGTACAGGGCCAGTTAAAAGAGTGTTGACTATTTTCGTATGCTTTATAGTCTTGTTGTCCATAAGACTCTTATATTGGTAAAGGAATGATGTACGAACACCGATTTACCTTATAGGACGATCCGAGTGAAATCCGTCCCACAACGAAAAAAAAGGAAGTTGTTGGAGAGAAAGAAAATTGTCAGTTAGGAAGGTGTGGACTATTTTGGTATGCTTTATTGTGTTGTTTTCCATAAGATTCTTATAGCGGTGAAGTACTGATGTACAAACATCGATTCAATTTATATGAGGATTCGAGTTAAATTCGTCCCACTTAATAAGAAAAGGAGGTTGGAGAGAAAGTACAAGGCCAGTTAGAAGAGTTTGGACTATTTTCATATGCTTTATAGTATTGGTGTCCATAAGAATCTTATGATGGTGAAGGAATGATGTACAAACCCCGATTTAACTTATAGGACGATCCCAGTGAAATTCGTCCCAGTCAGAGAACAAAGGAGGTTGAAGAGAAAGAAAAGTGCCAGTTAGGAAGGTGGGGACTATTTTGGTATGCTTTATAGTATTGTTTCCCATTAGAGTCTTATAATGGTGAAGGAATGATGTACAAAAACCGATTCAACTTATAAGACGATCCGAGTGAAATCCGTCCCACTTAGAAAGAAAAGGAGGTTGGAGAGAAAGAAAAGTGTCATTTAGGAAGGTGTGGAATAGTTTCGTATGCTTTATAGTATTGTTTTCCATTAAAGTCTTATATTGGTGAAGTAATGATCTACAAACACCGATTCAACTTATAAGACGATCCGAGTGAAATCCGTCCCACTTAGAAAGAAAAGGAGGTTGGAGAGAAGGTACAGGGCCAGTTAAAAGAGTGTGGACTATTTTCGTATGCTTTATAGTATTGTTGTCCATAAGACTCTTATAATGCTAAAGGAATGATGTACGAACACCGATTTACCTTATAGGACGATCCGAGTGAAATCCGTCCCACAACGAAACAAAAGGAGGTTGTTGGAGAGAAAGAAAATTGTCAGTTAGGAAGGTGTGGACTATTTTGGTATGCTTTATTGTGTTGTTTTCCATAAGATTCTTATAGCGGTGAAGTACTGATGTACAAACATCGATTCCATTTATATGAGGATTCGAGTTAAATTCGTCCCACTTAATAAGAAAAGGAGGTTGGAGAGAAAGTACAAGGCCAGTTAGAAGAGTTTGGACTATTTTCATATGCTTTACAGTATTGGTGTCCATAAGAATCTTATGATGGTGAAGGAATGATGTACAAACCCCGATTTAACTTATAGGACGATCCCAGTGAAATTCGTCCCAGTCAGAGAACAAAGGAGGTTGAAGAGAAAGAAAAGTGCTAGTTAGGAAGGTGGGGACTATTTTGGTATGCTTTATTGTATTTTTCCCATTAGAGTCTTATAATGGTGAAGGAATGATGTACAAACACCGATTCAACTTATAGGACGATCCGAGTGAAATCCGTCCCACTTAGAAAGAAAAGGAGGTTGGAGAGAAAGAAAAGTGTCATTTAGGAATGTGTGGAATAGTTTCGTATGCTTTATAGTATTGTTTTCCATTAAAGTCTTATAGTGGTGAAGTAATGATCTACAAACACCGATTCAACTTATAAGACGATCCGAGTGAAATCCGTCCCACTTAGAAAGAAAAGGAGGTTGGAGAGAAGGTATAGGGCCAGTTAAAAGAGTGTGGACTATTTTCGTATCCCTAATAGTATTGTTGTCCATAAGACTCTTATAATGGTAAAGGAATGATGTACGAACACCGATTTAACTTAGAGATGGGCAATGGTACCCTCCTTTTGCAAACTCTCACAAATTAATGGAGTTACGAGGTGATATTGCAATCCTCCCCCCTCCTGATTGCCATGATGTTGATACTTTGATTTGGAAACCTACCAAGGGTAAGTATTCTATTAGCTCGGCTTGGAATTTGTTAAGGAACAGGGATAGTCAAGTTAAATGGTACAAGACTGTGTGGTTCCCAAATAATATTCCAAGACATGCTTTCATTTTATGGACTTTAATTCATAATAGGATGCAAACTCAAGATAAATTGGTCATTTATGGGTTGCTTCAGCAACAAAAATGTGTCTTCTGTGACTTACCGTGTGAAAATAGGGAACATCTATTTTTTGAATGCAGTTTCTCTTCTCAAGTTTGGTCTTCGGTTGCTATTGAAAATGGTTTGAAGCAAGTTGGGAAGAAGTGGGTGGATATAGTAAATTGGTGCAATGACCATTGTACTAACAATACTTTAAAGGCATGTGTTACCAAACTCGCATTGGCTGCAAGTGTTTACATCTTATGGAGGGAGAGGAACCTCAGGTTGTTTGCAGGAGAGTTTAAAAAGGAGGTTCAACTTGTTCAGGAGATAAATTCTTCTGTCAAATTTAGATTGTATCACTTGTTGGATATTCAAAATGGAGAGAGAGTTTCAAGCAATGGGTGAGGGGAATATTTGCTCAGTTTTCCTGGAATTTATGTTCTGGGTTTGTGTTTGGATGAGTGGTAGAGAGTCAGTGTTTCTGGGTTTATGGTTCAGGAAATGGTTCAGACTTCGTGGGAGGTACTTTGTGATCTTTTCTATAAATGTTGCATTATCTTTTGATCCCTTTGTTTACACTGTGCAGATTTATAAGTTGGTTGCTGAAGTTCAAGGGGTCCGGATGGCTATGAAGACTCTCACTGTGATAGAAATTAATTTCTGTAATCTGATGAAGATTATGTATATTATATTTGTGGGGAGGTGCTCAGGAGATATGTTAAACATTGGTTGCTATAGTCTTATGTTTTATCAGACTTGTTTTTTTGTTGTAAGGGTTATGGTGATTCTCTTGTATAATCCCCTGTGTTTAGAGTAAAGCTTAACACTTTGGTGGGTTTGGGGGTTCCACCCTTGGGGTATGCCCCAAGTATTTTGTAGGCTTCTAGCCATTTTTTAATTTTCTATAATATTGACTTACTTTTCAAAAAACAAAAAAAAAAAAAAAAAAAAAAAAAAAAAAAAAGAAGAAGAAGAAAATTGTCAGTTAGGAAGGTGTGGACTATTTTGGTATGCTTTATTGTGTTGTTTTCCATAAGATTCTTATAGCGGTGAAGTACGGATGTACAAACATCGATTCAATTTATATGAGGATTCGAGTTAAATTCGTCCCACTTAATAAGAAAAGGAGGTTGGAGAGAAAGTACAAGGCCAGTTAAAAGAGTTTGGACTATTTTCATATGCTTTATAGTAATTGTGTCCATAAGAATCTTATGATGGTGAAGGAATGATGTACAAACCCCGATTTAACTTATAGGACGATCGTAGTGAAATTCGTCCCAGTCAGAGAACGAAGGAGGTTGAAGAGAAAGAAAAATGCCAGTTAGGAAGGTGGGGATATTTTGGTATGCTTTATAGTATTTTTTCCATTAGAGTCTTATAATGGTGAAGGAATGATGTACAAACACCGATTCAACTTATAGGACGATCCGAGTGAAATCCGTCCCACTTAGAAAGAAAAGGAGGTTGGAGAGAAAGAAAAGTTTCATTTAGGAAGGTGTGGAATAGTTTCGTATGTTTTATAGTATTGTTTTCCATTAAAGTCTTACAGTGGTTAAGTAATGATCTACAAACACCGATTCAACTTATAAGACGATCCGAGTGAAATCCGTCCCACTTAGAAAGAAAAAGAGGTTGGAGAGAAGGTACAGGGCCAGTTAAAAGAGTGTGCACTATTTTCGTATGCTTTATAGTATTGTTGTCCATAAGACTCTTATAATGCTAAAGGAATGATGTACGAACACCGATTTACCTTATAGGACGATCCGAGTGAAATCCGTCCCACAACGAAAAAAAAGGAGGTTGATGGAAAAAAAGAAAATTGTCAGTTAGGAAGGTGTGGACTATTTTGGTATGCTTTATTGTGTTGTTTTCCATAAGATTCTTATAGCGGTGAAGTACTGATGTACAAACATCGATTCAATTTATATGAGGATTCGAGTTAAATTCGTCCCACTTAATAAGGAAAGGAGGTTGGAAAGAAAGTACAAGGCCAGTTAGAAGAGTTTGGACTATTTTCATATGCTTTATAGTATTGGTGTCCATAAGAATCTTATGATGGTGAAGGAATGATGTACAAACCCCGATTTAACTTATAGGACGATCCCAGTGAAATTCGTCCCAGTCAGAGAACAAAGGAGGTTGAAGAGAAAGAAAAGTGTCAGTTAGGAAGGTGGGGACTATTTTGGTATGCTTTATAGTATTTTTCCCATTAGAGTCTTATAATGGTGAAGGAATGATGTACAAACACCGATTCAACTTATAGGACGATCCGAGTGAAATCTGTCCCACTTAGAAAGAAAAGTGTCATTTAGGAAGGTGTGGAATAGTTTCGTATGCTTTATTGTATTGTTTTCCATTAAAGTCTTACAGTGGGTAATTAATGATCTACAAACACCGATTCAACTTATAAGACGATCCGAGTGAAATCCGTCTCACTTAGAAAGAAAAGGAGGTTGGAGAGAAGGTACAGGGCCAGTTAAAAGAGTGTTGACTATTTTCGTATGCTTTATAGTCTTGTTGTCCATAAGACTCTTATATTGGTAAAGGAATGATGTACGAACACCGATTTACCTTATAGGACGATCCGAGTGAAATCCGTCCCACAACGAAAAAAAAGGAAGTTGTTGGAGAGAAAGAAAATTGTCAGTTAGGAAGGTGTGGACTATTTTGGTATGCTTTATTGTGTTGTTTTCCATAAGATTCTTATAGCGGTGAAGTACTGATGTACAAACATCGATTCAATTTATATGAGGATTCGAGTTAAATTCGTCCCACTTAATAAGAAAAGGAGGTTGGAGAGAAAGTACAAGGCCAGTTAGAAGAGTTTGGACTATTTTCATATGCTTTATAGTATTGGTGTCCATAAGAATCTTATGATGGTGAAGGAATGATGTACAAACCCCGATTTAACTTATAGGACGATCCCAGTGAAATTCGTCCCAGTCAGAGAACAAAGGAGGTTGAAGAGAAAGAAAAGTGCCAGTTAGGAAGGTGGGGACTATTTTGGTATGCTTTATAGTATTGTTTCCCATTAGAGTCTTATAATGGTCAAGGAATGATGTACAAAAACCGATTCAACTTATAAGACGATCCGAGTGAAATCCGTCCCACTTAGAAAGAAAAGGAGGTTGGAGAGAAAGAAAAGTGTCATTTAGGAAGGTGTGGAATAGTTTCGTATGCTTTATAGTATTGTTTTCCATTAAAGTCTTATATTGGTGAAGTAATGATCTACAAACACCGATTCAACTTATAAGACGATCCGAGTGAAATCCGTCCCACTTAGAAAGAAAAGGAGGTTGGAGAGAAGGTACAGGGCCAGTTAAAAGAGTGTGGACTATTTTCGTATGCTTTATAGTATTGTTGTTCATAAGACTCTTATAATGCTAAAGGAATGATGTACGAACACCGATTTACCTTATAGGACGATCCGAGTGAAATCCGTCCCACAACGAAACAAAAGGAGGTTGTTGGAGAGAAAGAAAATTGTCAGTTAGGAAGGTGTGGACTATTTTGGTATGCTTTATTGTGTTGTTTTCCATAAGATTCTTATAGCGGTGAAGTACTGATGTACAAACATCGATTCCATTTATATGAGGATTCGAGTTAAATTCGTCCCACTTAATAAGAAAAGGAGGTTGGAGAGAAAGTACAAGGCCAGTTAGAAGAGTTTGGACTATTTTCATATGCTTTACAGTATTGGTGTCCATAAGAATCTTATGATGGTGAAGGAATGATGTACAAACCCCGATTTAACTTATAGGACGATCCCAGTGAAATTCGTCCCAGTCAGAGAACAAAGGAGGTTGAAGAGAAAGAAAAGTGCTAGTTAGGAAGGTGGGGACTATTTTGGTATGCTTTATTGTATTTTTCCCATTAGAGTCTTATAATGGTGAAGGAATGATGTACAAACACCGATTCAACTTATAGGACGATCCGAGTGAAATCCGTCCCACTTAGAAAGAAAAGGAGGTTGGAGAGAAAGAAAAGTGTCATTTTGGAATGTGTGGAATAGTTTCGTATGCTTTATAGTATTGTTTTCCATTAAAGTCTTATAGTGGTGAAGTAATGATCTACAAACACCGATTCAACTTATAAGACGATCCGAGTGAAATCCGTCCCACTTAGAAAGAAAAGGAGGTTGGAGAGAAGGTATAGGGCCAGTTAAAAGAGTGTGGACTATTTTCGTATCCCTAATAGTATTGTTGTCCATAAGACTCTTATAATGGTAAAGGAATGATGTACGAACACCGATTTAACTTAGAGATGGGCAATGGTACCCTCCTTTTGCAAACTCTCACAAATTAATGGAGTTACGAGGTGATATTGCAATCCTCCCCCCTCCTGATTGCCATGATGTTGATACTTTGATTTGGAAACCTACCAAGGGTAAGTATTCTATTAGCTCGGCTTGGAATTTGTTAAGGAACAGGGATAGTCAAGTTAAATGGTACAAGACTGTGTGGTTCCCAAATAATATTCCAAGACATGCTTTCATTTTATGGACTTTAATTCATAATAGGATGCAAACTCAAGATAAATTGGTCATTTATGGGTTGCTTCAGCAACAAAAATGTGTCTTCTGTGACTTACCGTGTGAAAATAGGGAACATCTATTTTTTGAATGCAGTTTCTCTTCTCAAGTTTGGTCTTCGGTTGCTATTGAAAATGGTTTGAAGCAAGTTGGGAAGAAGTGGGTGGATATAGTAAATTGGTGCAATGACCATTGTACTAACAATACTTTAAAGGCATGTGTTACCAAACTCGCATTGGCTGCAAGTGTTTACATCTTATGGAGGGAGAGGAACCTCAGGTTGTTTGCAGGAGAGTTTAAAAAGGAGGTTCAACTTGTTCAGGAGATAAATTCTTCTGTCAAATTTAGATTGTATCACTTGTTGGATATTCAAAATGGAGAGAGAGTTTCAAGCAATGGGTGAGGGGAATATTTGCTCAGTTTTCCTGGAATTTATGTTCTGGGTTTGTGTTTGGATGAGTGGTAGAGAGTCAGTGTTTCTGGGTTTATGGTTCAGGAAATGGTTCAGACTTCGTGGGAGGTACTTTGTGATCTTTTCTATAAATGTTGCATTATCTTTTGATCCCTTTGTTTACACTGTGCAGATTTATAAGTTGGTTGCTGAAGTTCAAGGGGTCCGGATGGCTATGAAGACTCTCACTGTGATAGAAATTAATTTCTGTAATCTGATGAAGATTATGTATATTATATTTGTGGGGAGGTGCTCAGGAGATATGTTAAACATTGGTTGCTATAGTCTTATGTTTTATCAGACTTGTTTTTTTGTTGTAAGGGTTATGGTGATTCTCTTGTATAATCCCCTGTGTTTAGAGTTAAGCTTAACACTTTGGTGGGTTTGGGGGTTCCACCCTTGGGGTATGCCCCAAGTATTTTGTAGGCTTCTAGCCATTTTTTAATTTTCTATAATATTGACTTACTTTTCAAAAAACAAAAAAAAAAAAAAAAAAAAAAAAAAAAAAAAGAAGAAGAAGAAAATTGTCAGTTAGGAAGGTGTGGACTATTTTGGTATGCTTTATTGTGTTGTTTTCCATAAGATTCTTATAGAGGTGAAGTACGGATGTACAAACATCGATTAAATTTATATGAGGATTCGAGTTAAATTCGTCCCACTTAATAAGGAAAGGAGGTTGGAGAGAAGGTACAAGGCCAGTTAGAAGAGTTTGGACTATTTTCATATGCTTTATAGTATTTGTGTCCATAAGAATCTTATGATGGTGTAGGAATGATGTACAAACCCCGAATTAACTTATAGGACGATCCCAGTGAAATTCGTCCCAGTCAGAGAACAAAGGAGGTTGAAGAGAAAGAAAAGTGCCAGTTAGGATGGTGGGGACTATTTTGGTATGCTTTATAGTATTGTTTCCCATTAGAGTCTTATAATGGTGAAGGAATGATGTACAAACACCGATTCAACTTATAAGACGATCCGAGTGAAATCCGTCCCACTTAGAAAGAAAAGGAGGTTGGAGAGAAAGAAAAGTGTCATTTAGGAAGGTGTGGAATAGTTTCGTATGCTTTATAGTATTGTTTTCCATTAAAGTCTTATATTGGTGAAGTAATGATCTACAAACACCGATTCAACTTATAAGACGATCCGAGTGAAATCCGTCCCACTTAGAAAGAAAAGGAGGTTGGAGAGAAGGTACAGGGCCAGTTAAAAGAGTGTGGACTATTTTCGTATGCTTTATAGTATTGTTGTCCATAAGACTCTTATAATGCTAAAGGAATGATGTACGAACACCGATTTACCTTATAGGACGATCCGAGTGAAATCCGTCCCACAACGAAAAAAAAGGAGGTTGATGGAAAGAAAGAAAATTGTCAGTTAGGAAGGTGTGGACTATTTTGGTATGCTTTATTGTGTTGTTTTCCATAAGATTCTTATAGCGGTGAAGTACTAATGTACAAACATCGATTCAATTTATATGAGGATTCGAGTTAAATTCGTCCCACTTAATAAGGAAAGGAGGTTGGAGAGAAAGTACAAGGCCAGTTAGAAGAGTATGGACTATTTTCATATGTTTTATAGTATTGGTGTCCATAAGAATCTTATGATGGTGAAGGAATGATGTACAAACCCCGATTTAACTTATAGGACGATCCCAGTGAAATTCGTCCCAGTCAGAGAACAAAGGAGGTTGAAGAGAAAGAAAAGTGCCAGTTAGGAAGGTGGGGACTATTTTGGTATGCTTTATAGTATTGTTTCCCATTAGAGTCTTATAATGGTGAAGGAATGATGTACAAACACCGATTCAACTTATAAGACGATCCGAGTGAAATCCGTCCCACTTAGAAAGAAAAGGAGGTTGGAGAGAAAGAAAAGTGTCATTTAGGAAGGTGTGGAATAGTTTCGTATGCTTTATAGTATTGTTTTCCATTAAAGTCTTATATTGGTGAAGTAATGATCTACAAACACCGATTCAACTTATAAGACGATCCGAGTGAAATCCGTCCCACTTAGAAAGAAAAGGAGGTTGGAGAGAAGGTACAGGGCCAGTTAAAAGAGTGTGGACTATTTTCGTATGCTTTATAGTATTGTTGTCCATAAGACTCTTATAATGATAAAGGAATGATGTACGAACACCGATTTACCTTATAGGACGATCCGAGTGAAATCCGTCCCACAACGAAAAAAAAGGAGGTTGATGGAAAGAAAGAAAATTGTCAGTTAGGAAGGTGTGGACTATTTTGGTATGCTTTATTGTGTTGTTTTCCATAAGATTCTTATAGCGGTGAAGTACTAATGTACAAACATCGATTCAATTTATATGAGGATTCGAGTTAAATTCGTCCCACTTAATAAGGAAAGGAGGTTGGAGAGAAAGTACAAGGCCAGTTAGAAGAGTTTGGACTATTTTCATATGCTTTATAGTATTGGTGTCCATAAGAATCTTATGATGGTGAAGGAATGATGTACAAACCCCGATTTAACTTATAGGACGATCCCAGTGAAATTCGTCCCAGTCAGAGAACAAAGGAGGTTGAAGAGAAAGAAAAGTGCCAGTTAGGAAGGTGGGGACTATTTTGGTATGCTTTATAGTATTGTTTCCCATTAGAGTCTTATAATGGTGAAGGAATGATGTACAAACACCGATTCAACTTATAAGACGATCCGAGTGAAATCCGTCCCACTTAGAAAGAAAAGGAGGTTGGAGAGAAAGAAAAGTGTCATTTAGGAAGGTGTGGAATAGTTTCGTATGCTTTATAGTATTGTTTTCCATTAAGGTCTTATAATGGTGAAGTAATGATCTACAAACACCGATTCAACTTATAAGACGATCCGAGTGAAATCCGTCCCACTTAGAAAGAAAAGGAGGTTGGAGAGAAGGTACAGGGCCAGTTAAAAGAGTGTGGACTATTTTCGTATGCTTTATAGTATTGTTGTCCATAAGACTCTTATAATGCTAAAGGAATGATGTACGAACACCGATTTACCTTATAGGACGATCCGAGTGAAATCCGTCCCACAACGAAACAAAAGGAGGTTGTTGGAGAGAAAGAAAATTGTCAGTTAGGAAGGTGTGGACTATTTTGGTATGCTTTATTGTGTTGTTTTCCATAAGATTCTTATAGCGGTGAAGTACTGATGTACAAACATCGATTCCATTTATATGAGGATTCGAGTTAAATTCGTCCCACTTAATAAGAAAAGGAGGTTGGAGAGAAAGTACAAGGCCAGTTAGAGGAGTTTGGACTATTTTCATATGCTTTACAGTATTGGTGTCCATAAGAATCTTATGATGGTGAAGGAATGATGTACAAACCCCGATTTAACTTATAGGACGATCCCAGTGAAATTCGTCCCAGTCAGAGAACAAAGGAGGTTGAAGAGAAAGAAAAGTGCCAGTTAGGAAGGTGGGGATTATTTTGGTATGCTTTATTGTATTTTTCCCATTAGAGTCTTATAATGGTGAAGGAATGATGTACAAACACCGATTCAACTTATAGGACGATCCGAGTGAAATCCGTCCCACTTAGAAAGAAAAGGAGGTTGGAGAGAAAGAAAAGTGTCATTTAGGAATGTGTGGAATAGTTTCGTATGCTTTATAGTATTGTTTTCCATTAAAGTCTTATAGTGGTGAAGTAATGATCTACAAACACCGATTCAACTTATAAGACGTTCCGAGTGAAATCCGTCCCACTTAGAAAGAAAAGGAGGTTGGAGAGAAGGTACAGGGCCAGTTAAAAGAGTGTGGACTATTTTCGTATCCCTAATAGTATTGTTGTCCATAAGACTCTTATAATGGTAAAGGAATGATGTACGAACACCGATTTAACTTAGAGATGGGCAATGGTACCCTCCTTTTGCAAACTCTCACAAATTAATGGAGTTACGAGGTGATATTGCAATCCTCCCCCCTCCTGATTGCCATGATGTTGATACTTTGATTTGGAAACCTACCAAGGGTAAGTAGTCTATTAGCTCGGCTTGGAATTTGTTAAGGAACAGGGATAGTCAAGTTAAATGGTACAAGACTGTGTGGTTCCCAAATAATATTCCAAGACATGCTTTCATTTTATGGACTTTAATTCATAATAGGATGCAAACTCAAGATAAATTGGTCATTTATGGGTTGCTTCAGCAACAAAAATGTGTCTTCTGTGACTTACCGTGTGAAAATAGGGAACATCTATTTTTTGAATGCAGTTTCTCTTCTCAAGTTTGGTCTTCGGTTGCTATTGAAAATGGTTTGAAGCAAGTTGGGAAGAAGTGGGTGGATATAGTAAATTGGTGCAATGACCATTGTACTAACAATACTTTAAAGGCATGTGTTACCAAACTCGCATTGGCTGCAAGTGTTTACATCTTATGGAGGGAGAGGAACCTCAGGTTGTTTGCAGGAGAGTTTAAAAAGGAGGTTCAACTTGTTCAGGAGATAAATTCTTCTGTCAAATTTAGATTGTATCACTTGTTGGATATTCAAAATGGAGAGAGAGTTTCAAGCAATGGGTGAGGGGAAAATTTGCTCAGTTTTCCTGGAATTTATGTTCTGGGTTTGTGTTTGGATGAGTGGTAGAGAGTCAGTGTTTCTGGGTTTATGGTTAAGGAAAAGGTTCAGACTTCGTGGGAGGTACTTTGTGATCTTTTCTATAAATGTTGCATTATCTTTTGATCCCTTTGTTTACACTGTGCAGATTTATAAGTTGGTTGCTGAAGTTCAAGGGGTCCGGATGGCTATGAAGACTCTCACTGTGATAGAAATTAATTTCTGTAATCTGATGAAGATTATGTATATTATATTTGTGGGGAGGTGCTCAGGAGATATGTTAAACATTGGTTGCTATAGTCTTATGTTTTATCAGACTTGTTTTTTTGTTGTAAGGGTTATGGTGATTCTCTTGTATAATCCCCTGTGTTTAGAGTTAAGCTTAACACTTTGGTGGGTTTGGGGGTTCCACCCTTGGGGTATGCCCCAAGTATTTTGTAGGCTTATAGCCATTTTTTAATTTTCTATAATATTGACTTACATTTCAAAAAACAAAACAAAAAAAAAAAAAAGAAGAAGAAGAAAATTGTCAGTTAGGAAGGTGTGGACTATTTTGGTATGCTTTATTGTGTTGTTTTCCATAAGATACTTATAGCGGTGAAGTACGGATGTACAAACATCGATTAAATTTATATGAGGATTCGAGTTAAATTCGTCCCACTTAATAAGGAAAGGAGGTTGGAGAGAAGGTACAAGGCCAGTTAGAAGAGTTTGGACTATTTTCATATGCTTTATAGTATTTGTGTCCATAAGAATCTTATGATGGTGAAGGAATGATGTACAAACCCCGATTTAACTTATAGGACGATCCCAGTGAAATTCGTCCTAGTCAGAGAACAAAGGAGGTTGAAGAGAAAGAAAAGTGCCAGTTAGGAAGGTGGGGACTATTTTGGTATGCTTTATAGTATTGTTTCCCATTAGAGTCTTATAATGGTGAAGGAATGATGTACAAACACCGATTCAACTTATAAGACGATCCGAGTGAAATCCGTCCCACTTAGAAAGAAAAGGAGGTTGGAGAGAAAGAAAAGTGTCATTTAGGAAGGTGTGGAATAGTTTCGTATGCTTTATAGTATTGTTTTCCATTAAAGTCTTATATTGGTGAAGTAATGATCTACAAACACCGATTCAACTTATAAGACGATCCGAGTGAAATCCGTCCCACTTAGAAAGAAAAGGAGGTTGGAGAGAAGGTACAGGGCCAGTTAAAAGAGTGTGGACTATTTTCGTATGCTTTATAGTATTGTTGTCCATAAGACTCTTATAATGCTAAAGGAATGATGTACGAACACCGATTTACCTTATAGGACGATCCGAGTGAAATCCGTCCCACAACGAAAAAAAAGGAGGTTGATGGAAAGAAAGAAAATTGTCAGTTAGGAAGGTGTGGACTATTTTGGTATGCTTTATTGTGTTGTTTTCCATAAGATTCTTATAGCGGTGAAGTATTAATGTACAAACATCGATTCAATTTATATGAGGATTCGAGTTAAATTCGTCCCACTTAATAAGGAAAGGAGGTTGGAGAGAAAGTACAAGGCCAGTTAGAAGAGTTTGGACTATTTTCATATGCTTTATAGTATTTGTGTCCATAAGAATCTTATGATGGTGAAGGAATGATGTACAAACCCCGATTTAACTTATAGGACGATCCCAGTGAAATTCGTCCCAGTCAGAGAACAAAGGAGGTTGAAGAGAAAGAAAAGTGCCAGTTAGGAAGGTGGGGACTATTTTGGTATGCTTTATAGTATTGTTTCCCATTAGAGTCTTATAATGGTGAAGGAATGATGTACAAACACCGATTCAACTTATAAGACGATCCGAGTGAAATCCGTCCCACTTAGAAAGAAAAGGAGGTTGGAGAGAAAGAAAAGTGTCATTTAGGAAGGTGTGGAATAGTTTCGTATGCTTTATAGTATTGTTTTCCATTAAAGTCTTATATTGGTGAAGTAATGATCTACAAACACCGATTCAACTTATAAGACGATCCGAGTGAAATCCGTCCCACTTAGAAAGAAAAGGAGGTTGGAGAGAAGGTACAGGGCCAGTTAAAAGAGTGTGGACTATTTTCGTATGCTTTATAGTATTGTTGTCCATAAGACTCTTATAATGCTAAAGGAATGATGTACGAACACCGATTTACCTTATAGGACGATCCGAGTGAAATCCGTCCCACAACGAAACAAAAGGAGGTTGTTGGAGAGAAAGAAAATTGTCAGTTAGGAAGGTGTGGACTATTTTGGTATGCTTTATTGTGTTGTTTTCCATAAGATTCTTATAGCGGTGAAGTACTGATGTACAAACATCGATTCCATTTATATGAGGATTCGAGTTAAATTCGTCCCACTTAATAAGAAAAGGAGGTTGGAGAGAAAGTACAAGGCCAGTTAGAAGAGTTTGGACTATTTTCATATGCTTTACAGTATTGGTGTCCATAAGAATCTTATGATGGTGAAGGAATGATGTACAAACCCCGATTTAACTTATAGGACGATCCCAGTGAAATTCGTCCCAGTCAGAGAACAAAGGAGGTTGAAGAGAAAGAAAAGTGCCAGTTAGGAAGGTGGGGACTATTTTGGTATGTTTTATTGTATTTTTCCCATTAGAGTCTTATAATGGTGAAGGAATGATGTACAAACACCGATTCAACTTATAGGACGATCCGAGTGAAATCCGTCCCACTTAGAAAGAAAAGGAGGTTGGAGAGAAAGAAAAGTATCATTTAGGAATGTGTGGAATAGTTTCGTATGCTTTATAGTATTGTTTTCCATTAAAGTCTTATAGTGGTGAAGTAATGATCTACAAACACCGATTCAACTTATAAGACGATCCGAGTGAAATCCGTCCCACTTAGAAAGAAAAGGAGGTTGGAGAGAAGGTACAGGGCCAGTTAAAAGAGTGTGGACTATTTTCGTATCCCTAATAGTATTGTTGTCCATAAGACTCTTATAATGGTAAAGGAATGATGTACGAACACCGATTTAACTTAGAGATGGGCAATGGTACCCTCCTTTTGCAAACTCTCACAAATTAATGGAGTTACGAGGTGATATTGCAATCCTCCCCCCTCCTGATTGCCATGATGTTGATACTTTGATTTGGAAACCTACCAAGGGTAAGTATTCTATTAGCTCGGCTTGGAATTTGTTAAGGAACAGGGATAGTCAAGTTAAATGGTACAAGACTGTGTGGTTCCCAAATAATATTCCAAGACATGCTTTCATTTTATGGACTTTAATTCATAATAGGATGCAAACTCAAGATAAATTGGTCATTTATGGGTTGCTTCAGCAACAAAAATGTGTCTTCTGTGACTTACCGTGTGAAAATAGGGAACATCTATTTTTTGAATGCAGTTTCTCTTCTCAAGTTTGGTCTTCGGTTGCTATTGAAAATGGTTTGAAGCAAGTTGGGAAGAAGTGGGTGGATATAGTAAATTGGTGCAATGACCATTGTACTAACAATACTTTAAAGGCATGTGTTACCAAACTCGCATTGGCTGCAAGTGTTTACATCTTATGGAGGGAGAGGAACCTCAGGTTGTTTGCAGGAGAGTTTAAAAAGGAGGTTCAACTTGTTCAGGAGATAAATTCTTCTGTCAAATTTAGATTGTATCACTTGTTGGATATTCAAAATGGAGAGAGAGTTTCAAGCAATGGGTGAGGGGAAAATTTGCTCAGTTTTCCTGGAATTTATGTTCTGGGTTTGTGTTTGGATGAGTGGTAGAGAGTCAGTGTTTCTGGGTTTATGGTTAAGGAAAAGGTTCAGACTTCGTGGGAGGTACTTTGTGATCTTTTCTATAAATGTTGCATTATCTTTTGATCCCTTTGTTTACACTGTGCAGATTTATAAGTTGGTTGCTGAAGTTCAAGGGGTCCGGATGGCTATGAAGACTCTCACTGTGATAGAAATTAATTTCTGTAATCTGATGAAGATTATGTATATTATATTTGTGGGGAGGTGCTCAGGAGATATGTTAAAAATTGGTTGCTATAGTCTTATGTTTTATCAGACTTGTTTTTTTGTTGTAAGGGTTATGGTGATTCTCTTGTATAATCCCCTGTGTTTAGAGTTAAGCTTAACACTTTGGTGGGTTTGGGGGTTCCACCCTTGGGGTATGCCCCAAGTATTTTGTAGGCTTCTAGCCATTTTTTAATTTTCTATAATATTGACTTACTTTTCAAAAAACAAAACAAAAAAAAAAAAAAAAAGAAGAAGAAAATTGTCAGTTAGGAAGGTGTGGACTATTTTGGTATGCTTTATTGTGTTGTTTTCCATAAGATTCTTATAGCGGTGAAGTACGGATGTACAAACATCGATTAAATTTATATGAGGATTCGAGTTAAATTCGTCCCACTTAATAAGGAAAGGAGGTTGGAGAGAAGGTACAAGGCCAGTTAGAAGAGTTTGGACTATTTTCATATGCTTTATAGTATTTGTGTCCATAAGAATCTTATGATGGTGAAGGAATGATGTACAAACCCCGATTTAACTTATAGGACGATCCCTGTGAAATTCGTCCCAGTCAGAGAACAAAGGAGGTTGAAGAGAAAGAAAAGTGCCAGTTAGGAAGGTGGGGACTATTTTGGTATGCTTTATAGTATTGTTTCCCATTAGAGTCTTATAATGGTGAAGGAATGATGTACAAACACCGATTCAACTTATAAGACGATCCGAGTGAAATCCGTCCCACTTAGAAAGAAAAGGAGGTTGGAGAGAAAGAAAAGTGTCATTTAGGAAGGTGTGGAATAGTTTCGTATGCTTTATAGTATTGTTTTCCATTAAAGTCTTATATTGGTGAAGTAATGATCTACAAACACCGATTCAACTTATAAGACGATCCGAGTGAAATCCGTCCCACTTAGAAAGAAAAGGAGGTTGGAGAGAAGGTACAGGGCCAGTTAAAAGAGTGTTGACTATTTTCGTATGCTTTATAGTATTGTTGTCCATAAGACTCTTATAATGCTAAAGGAATGATGTACGAACACCGATTTACCTTATAGGACGATCCGAGTGAAATCCGTCCCACTTAGAAACAAAAGGAGGTTGTTGGAGAGAAAGAAAATTGTCAGTTAGGAAGGTGTGGACTATTTTGGTATGCTTTATTGTGTTGTTTTCCATAAGATTCTTATAGCGGTGAAGTACTGATGTACAAACATCGATTCAATTTATATGAGGATTCGAGTTAAATTCGTCCCACTTAATAAGAAAAGGAGGTTGGAGAGAAAGTACAAGGCCAGTTTGAAGAGTTTGGACTATTTTCATATGCTTTATAGTATTGGTGTCCATAAGAATCTTATGATGGTGAAGGAATGATGTACAAACCCCGATTTAACTTATAGGACGATCCCAGTGAAATTCGTCCCAGTCAGAGAACAAAGGAGGTTGAAGAGAAAGAAAAGTGCCAGTTAGGAAGGTTTTTTTTTTTTTTTTTTTTTTTTTTTTTTTTTTGAAAAGTAAGTCAATATTATAAAAACCAGAAACGGCAAAAGCCTACAAAAAACTTGGGCATTCCCAAGGGTGGTATCCCCAAACCCACCACAACTTTAGATTTAAATTGTTAAAAGGGAGAAAATACACAAAAACAATACTATCTCTATTGCTTAACCAATAAACTAGAGAATTACATGAAACCATTGGTTTAACAATAATCATACTCCTCCAAAGCATTAGTGGTCCAGTCTTCATCAGATTGTGGACAACATTAATATGAGCCTTGAAATCCCCACATATGAACATTATCAAGATAAATGAAACAAATAGCAGAACATTTGATCCATCGTTTTCCATCATTAAACCATGTCCATATTTGAAGAGCAACCTTGTCATTTGCACTAGCCAGGAGCACTGATAAGAGACTTCCATCACACTGAAAAACGACCATTTCAGCACTGAAATTCTGAAATCTGCACTGAAAAAACTGCATTTCAGCACTGAACCATTGAAAATACTGCATTTCAGCACTGAAAAAAACTGCATTTCAGCCAGTTAGGAAGGTGGGGACTATTTTGGTATGCTTTATAGTATTCTTTCCCATTATAGTCTTATAATGGTGAAGGAATGATGTACAAACACCGATTCAACTTATAGGACGATCCGAGTGAAATCCGTCCCACTTAGAAAGAAAAGGAGGTTGGAACAGGTTAATGTTTTACCTAAAGATATTCAGAATGTAGGAAAAAATGTAGTTGAAGTTGAGAATATTATTGAGTCTAATGAATTAAAAAATCATGAGGTTCTAGTGAATGTAAACGAGTTGAAGATTGAGGTTCCTAGGGATATTACAAATGTCCTTTCTCCTAATAAATTCGCATGCTTGGGAGATTTTGATGAAGGGGAAATAATGGAGGATTGGGAAATTGATACTGATGAAAATGAAGGTTTTATACATGAACCAGGGGGAATGGTAGAGGAAGAGAAGCATGTTCATAAAGCTGGAGAAAAACCTCTGATCAGAATAAAAGAGAAAGGGAGTAAGAGCCCAATTTCCTTGGTGGTCTCACGTGTTGGTAGGTTGGGACCCATTTCTAACAAGCAATTTAAAACTAAAAGGGTCTTGAAAAGAGAGGAAAAAGGGGGAGACCAGTCTACTCAAAATTAGTATTCCATATGAATTGCTATATCTGGAATGTCCGTGGTCTTAATGGGGAGGTGAAACAGAAGGAAATTAAGTTAATGATTAATTCTCTAGATATTTCTATTTTTTTTTTGATTGAGACAAAGGTTTTAAAGCACAATGTAGATAAGGTGTTGAAAGTGATTTGCCCAGGTTGGAGGTTAGTTAATAATTATGATTATGCGGATTTGGGGAGATTATGGATTTGTTGGGACCCAAAGAAGATGAATGTGGATTTATTAAAGGGCAGTGCTCAATTTCTTCATTGTAAAGTGAGTACTGTTGATAATATCTGCAATTGGTTCGCTACCTTTATTTATGGAAGTAATGACTATATTGAGAGGAGGATTTTATGGAAGGAGCTTTTTGATATTTCCATGGCTTTGAAGAACAGCCCCTGGATTTGTGCGGGTGATTTAAATGCTATTAGATATCAACATGAGAAATGGGGTGGGGATGACAAGTGGAATGCAAAAATGAGGGAATGTGGTCAGGCTCTAGACAAAGCAGGATTAATGGATTTGAAGTATAATGGTATCAAATTTTCTTGGTCCAATGGTCATGTGTTTAGTAAGCTGGACAGATGCTTAGTGAATTCAGCTTGGATTGATTATTTTCAGTCCACTGAATTATCTTTTTTGCCTCCGGGTGTTTCTGATCATGCTTGTATTATGGTTAAAATCCCTATGGAGTTGGAGAGGGTTAAAAGGCCTTTTAGGTTCAACAATTTTTTAACCAAGCATGAAAATTTTATTCAAGTGGTTAGAGATGCGTGGAATGGCCAGGTTACTGGGAGTAAAATGTTTGTGGTAAGTCAAAAACTGAAAATGGTGAAGAATGCTTTGAAAATTCTCAATAAAACTCACTTTGATAAATTGCCAACTCAAGTGTCCGAAGCTAGGAAAAAGTTATTGAACATTCAATGCTTGGTGGATTTGGATCCGGGTAATCACGAATTTCAAAGAATAGAAAAGGACTGTCTTAAATAATTTTATAAAGTGTCAAATGCCGAGGAAGGTTTATATAGACAGTTATCTAGGATTCAATGGCTAAGGCTAGGAGATCAAAACACCAGCTATTTTCATAAGTTTGCTAATCAGAGGAAAGCTCTAAACAATATAGTTTCCATAACTAGAGAGGATGGCACTGTTCTTACTGATAAAGGTGATGTTAGTAGAGAGATTGTGGGATTTTACAAGAACCTTTTTGCCAAGAGAGATGAGGCCAGGATCCCTGGTTTGAATGAGTTTATTCAACACCCTATTTCTCTAGAACAAAGCATGGACATGAATAGAGATGTGACCAGAGATGAAATCAAAGCTACCTTCCTTGCTATAAAAGATGACAAAGCCCCAGGGCCGGATGGTTTGAATGCTGTGTTTTATAAGGCGGCCTGGGATGTTATTGGAAATGAGGTGGTGGAGGCCATTATGGATTTCTTTACTACAGGTCAATTGTTTTCTGAGATAAACTGTACTTCCATCTCTCTTATTCCCAAAGTTGATAATCCTACTAAAGTGACGGAGTTCAGGCCTATTTCAGTTTGCAATGTGTTGTATAAATGCATTGCAAAAATTATTGCTAATAGGTTGAAACCCATTCTTGACTCGAGCATAAGTGTAAACCAATCTGGGTTTGTACCGGGTAGGAGTATTTGTGATAATGTTCTGCTAGCTCAAGAGATATTACTCCATTACCATAAACATGAGTCTCCAGCTAGAGTTGCCATGAAAATTGATCTGACCAAAGCTTATGACTCTGTCTCCTGGGATTTTTTGGGTGAGGTGTTGAAGGGTTTTGGATTGCCTGATCGAGTTAGAGGTTGGATTCTTGCTTGTTGCTCTTCTCCTAAGTTCTCTATAAATATAAATGGTGCGCTTGAAGGGTTTTTCAAAGGAGGAAGAGGGCTTCGGCAAGGGGACCCTATGTCACCCTATCTTTTTGTGATGTGTATGGAAGTTCTCTCAGGGATGTTGAATAAACTGGGGAAAAATGACTCTTTTAAGTTCCATGCCAAATGTAAAAGATTGGAGATAAATCATTTGATGTTTGCTGATGACCTTTTCCTCTTTTGTGAGGGTAGTGAAAATTCAGTGAATTGTATGTTGGATGTTTTGAGGAAGTTTAGTGAATTTTCAGGTTTAATTCCTAATACTTCAAAGAGCTCCATTTTTACATCGGGAGTGGGGGGTAGAGTTTTAGAGAATATTGTCCTTGGATCCAACTTTTCAATTGGGAAATTGCCTGTCAAGTATTTAGGGGTTCCTCTGATTTCTTCAAAGCTTAATGCAGCTGATTGTCAAGAGTTAGTATTGAAAATTACTAGAAGGGTTCAGTCTTGGAATTGC
Source organism: Cornus suecica (assembly GCA_963922005.1). Lineage (NCBI taxonomy): Eukaryota > Viridiplantae > Streptophyta > Magnoliopsida > Cornales > Cornaceae > Cornus > Cornus suecica. The sequence goes on along the minus strand of OY998242.1, from coordinate 52,626,890 downwards.
AGATTCCTTTCCTTTGCGGGTAGGTTACAATTGATTGCCTCAGTGTTGTTTTCAGTTCAGGTTTATTGGAGTTCTACTTATATCCTTCCAAAATCTGTGTTTAAGCAACTGAATGAGATTATGAGGAAATTCTTATGGAAAGGGGCTGATTTGAAGAGTGGTGGTGAGAAGTTGGCATGGACTAAAGTGTGTTTGCCGAAAGATGAAGGGGGCTTAGGATTAAAAGATTTGATAGCTTGGAATGTGGCAGCTATTGGTAAGCAGCTATGGAACTTGTTGCAGCCTATTCCCACTAATCTCTGGAGTAAGTGGGCAAGGATCGAGCTCATGAAAGACCAGAATTTCTGGCTGCTTAAGGTTCCGGATAAAAGATCTTGGTCATGGAAGAAGATAATGGGGCTAAGGGATACATTTAGACAATACATTGAGTACAAGGTTGGGAATGGCAATAATATTCTTCTTTGGCATGATGATTGGTTGTATCCCAATTCTATTATAGAAAAACATGGGGATCGGATTAGGTATGATTCTGGATTAAGCAACAATTGTAAAGTCAATGCTATAATTAGAAATGGGCAATGGTTTCCTCCTTTTGCAAACTCTCATAAATTAATGGAGTTAAGAGATGATATTGCTACCCTTCCCCCTCCAGATTGTCATGATGTTGATACTTTGATTTGGAAGCCTACTAGGGGTAAGTATTCTATTAGTTCAGCTTGGAATTTGTTAAGGAACAGGGATACTCAAGTTCAATGGTACAAGACTGTATGGTTCCCAAATAATATTCCAAGACATGCTTTCATCTTATGGACGTTAATTCATAATAGGATGCAGACACAAGATAAATTGGTCCGTTATGGTATGCTTCAGCAACAAAAATGTGTCTTCTGTGACTTACCGTGTGAAAGCAGGGAACATCTATTTTTTGAGTGCAGTTTCTCTTCTCAAGTTTGGTCTTCGGTTGTTATTGAAAATGGTTTGAGGCACGTTGGGAAGAAGTGGGTGGAGATGGTAAATTGGTGCAATGTCCACTGTTCAAATAATACTTTAAAGGCTTGTGTTACCAAACTATCATTGGCTGCTAGTGTTTACATTTTATGGAGGGAAAGGAATCTCAGGTTGTTTGCTGGAGAGTTTAAAAAGGAGGAACAACTTGTTAAGGAGATAAATTCTTCTGTCAAATTTAGATTGTTTCACTTGTTGGATATTCAAAATGGAAATAGAGTTTCTAGCAATGGGTGAGGGGATTATTTTTTGCTCAGTTTTCCTGGAATTTATGTCCAGGATTTCTGTCTGGATGAGTGGTAGAGAACATGTTTCAGTGTTGGTGGGGGTATGGGTCAAGTTTTGGTTCAGAATGCGTGCGAGGTGTTTAATGATAATTTTTTTAAATGTTGCATTATCTTTTGATCCCTTTGCTTACATTGTGCAGATTTATAAGTTGGTGGCTGATTTTCACGGGGGTCGGATGGCTATGAAGACCATCACGGATGGCTACCACAGTTTTCGGTCGTTGTCCAGTGCTTCAGTGCAGTTTGTAAACTGCAGTTTTGTGACTGCCAACAATGCAGTTTATCAGTGCAGATTTTTCAGTGCTGAAATTCAGAATTTTCAGTGCAGATTTCAGTGGTTTAGTACTGAAATGCAGTTTTTTCAGTGCAGATTTAAGATTTTCAGTGCTGAAATGGTCGTTTTTCAGAGTTTCAGGGCAGAAATACAGATTTTTCAGTGCAGTTTTCAGTGTTTCAGTACTGAAATGCAGTTTTTTTTCAGTGCTGAAATGCAGTATTTTCAGTGGTTCAGTGCTGAAATGCAGTTTTTTCAGTGCAGATTTCAGAATTTCAGTGCTGAAATGGTCGTTTTTCAGTGTGATGGAAGTCTCTTATCAGTGCTCCTAGCTAGTGCAAATGACAAGGTTGCTCTTCAAATATGGACATGGTTTAATGATGGAAAACGATGGATCAAATGTTCTGCTATTTGTTTCATTTATCTTGATAATGTTCATATGTGGGGATTTCAAGGCTCATATTAATGTTGTCCACAATCTGATGAAGACTGGACCACTAATGCTTTGGAGGAGTATGATTATTGTTAAACCAATGGTTTCATGTAATTCTCTGGTTTATTGGTTAAGCAATAGAGATAGTATGGTTTTTGTGTATTTTCTCCCTTTTAACAATTTAAATCTAAAGTTGTGGTGGGTTTGGGGATACCACCCTCGGGAATGCCCAAGTTTTTTGTAGGCTTTTGCCGTTTCTGGTTTTTATAATATTGACTTACTTTTCAAAAAAAAAAAAAAAGTGTCATTTAGGAAGGTGTGGAATAGTTTCGTATGCTTTATAGTATTGTTTTCCATTAAAGTCTTATAGTTGTGAAGTAATGATCTACAAACACCGATTCAACTTATAAGACGATTCGAGTGAAATCCGTCCCAGTTAGAAAGAAAAGGAGGTTGGAGAGAAGGTACAGGGCCAGTTAAAAGAGTGTGGACTATTTTCGTATGCTTTATAGTATTGTTGTCCATAAGACTCTTATAATGCTAAAGTAATGATGTACGAACACCGATTTACCTTATAGGACGATCCGAGTGAAATCCGTCCCATAACGAAAAAAAAGGAGGTTGTTGAAGAGAAAGAAAATTGTAAGTTAGGAAGGTGTGGACAATTTTGGTATGCTTTATTGTTTTGTTTTCCATAAGATTCTTATAGCGGTGAATTATTGATGTACAAACATCGATTCAATTTATATGAGGATTCGAGTTAAATTCGTCCCACTTAATAAGGAAAGGAGTTTGTTGGAGAGAAAGAAAATTGTCAGTTAGGAAGGTGTGGACTATTTTGGTATGCTTTATTGTGTTGTTTTCCATAAGATTCTTATAGCTGTGAAGTACTGATGTACAAACATCGATTCAATTTATATGAGGATTCGAGTTAAATTCGTCCCACTTAATAAGGAAAGGAGGTTGGAGAGAAAGTACAAGGCCAGTTAGAAGAGTTTGGACTATTTTCATATGCTTTATAGTATTGGTGTCCATAAGAATCTTATGATGGTGAAGGAATGATGTACATACCCCGATTTAACTTATAGGACGATCCCAGTGAAATTCGTCCCAGTCAGAGAACAAAGGAGGTTGAAGAGAAAGAAAAGTGCCAGTTAGGAAGGTGGGGACTATTTTAGTATGCTTTAAAGTATTCTTTCCCATTATAGTCTTATAATGGTGAAGGAATGATGTACAAACACCGATTCAACTTATAGGACGATCCGAGTGAAATCCGTCCCACTTAGAAAGAAAAGGAGGTTGGAGAGAAAGAAAAGTGTCATTTAGGAAGGTGTGGAATAGTTTCGTATGCTTTATAGTATTGTTTTCCATTAAAGTCTTATAGTGGTGAAGTAATGATCTACAAACACCGATTCAACTTATAAGACGATCCGAGTGAAATCCGTCCCAGTTAGAAAGAAAAGGAGGTTGGAGAGAAGGTACAGGGCCAGTTAAAAGAGTGTGGACTATTTTCGTATGCTTTATAGTATTGTTGTCCACAAGACTCTTATAATGCTAAAGGAATGATGTACGAACATCGATTCACCTTATAGGACGATCCGAGTGAAATCCGTCCCACAACGAAAAAAAAGGAGGTTGATGGAGAGAAAGAAAATTGTCAGTTAGGAAGGTGTGGACTATTTTGGTATGCTTTATTGTGTTGTTTTCCATAAGATTCTTATAGCGGTGAAGTACTGATGTACAAACATCGATTCAATTTATATGAGGATTCGAGTTAAATTCGTCCCACTTAATAAGGAAAGGAGGTTGGAGAGAAAGTACAAGGCCAGTTAGAAGAGTTTGGACTATTTTCATATGCTTTATAGTATTGGTGTCCATAAGAATCTTATGATTGTGAAGGAATGATGTACAAACCCCGATTTAACTTATAGGACGATCCCAGTAAAATTCGTCCCACTAAGAGAACAAAGGAGGTTTAAGAGAAAGAAAAGTGTCAGTTAGGATGGGGACTATTTTGGTATGCTTTATAGTATTCTTTCCCATTATAGTCTTATAATGGTGAAGGAATGATGTACAAACACCGATTCAACTTATAGGACGATCCGAGTGAAATCCGTCCCACTTAGAAAGAAAAGGAGGTTGGAGAGAAGGTACAGGGCCAGTTAAAAGAGTGTGGACTATTTTCGTATGCTTTATAGTATTGTTGTCCATAAGACTCTTATAATGCTAAAGGAATGATGTACGAACACCGATTTACCTTATAGTACGATCCGAGTGAAATCCGTCCCACAACGAAAAAAAAGGAGGTTGTTGGAGAGAAAGAAAATTGTCAGTTAGGAAGGCGTGGACTATTTTGGTATGTTTTATTGTGTTGTTTTCCATAAGATTCTTATAGTGGTGAAGTACAGATGTACAAATATCGATTCAATTTATATGAGGATTCGAGTTAAATACGTCTCACTTAATAAGAAATCGAGGTTGGAGGAAAGTACAAGGCCAGTTAGAAGAGTTTGGACTATTTTCATATGCTTTATAGTATTGGTGTCCTTAAGAATCTTATGATGGTGAAGGAATGATGTACAAACCCCGATTTAACTTATAGGACGATCCCAGTGAAATTCGTCCCAGTCAAAGAACAAAGGAGGTTTTAAAGAAAGAAAAGTGCCAGTTAGGAAGGTGGGGACTATTTTGGTATGCTTTATAGTATTGTTTCCCATTAGAGTCTTATAATGGTTAAGGAATGATGTACAAACACCGATTCAACTTATAGGACGATCCGAGTGAAATCCGTCCCAGTCAGAGAACAAAGGAGGTTGAAGAGAAAGAAAAGTGTCATTTAGGATGGTGTGGACTATTTTGGTATGCTTTATAGTATTTTTTTCCATTAAAGTCTTATAGTGGTGAAGTAATGATCTACAAACACCGATTCAACATATAGGACGATCCGAGTGAAATCCGTCCCACTTAGAAAGAAAAGGAGGATGGAGAGAAAGAAAAGTGTCATTTAGGAAGGTGTGGAATAGTTTCGTATGCTTTATAGTATTGTTTTCCATTAAAGTCTTATAGTGGTGAAGTAATGATCTACAAACACCGATTCAACTTATAAGACGATCCGAGTGAAATCCGTCCCACTTAGAAAGAAAAGGAGGTTGGAGAGAAAGAAAAGTGTCATTTAGGAAGGTGTGGAATAGTTTCGTATGCTTTATAGTATTGTTTTCCATTAAAGTCTTATAGTGGTGAAGTAATGATCTACAAACACCGATTCAACTTATAAGACGATCCGAGTGAACTCCGTCCCACTTAGAAAGAAAAGGAGGTTGGAGAGAAGGTACAGGGCCAATTAAAAGAGTGTGGACTATTTTCGTATGCTTTATAGTATTGTTGTCCATAAGACTCTTATAATGCTAAATGAATGATGTACGAACACCGATTTACCTTATAGTACGATCAGAGTGAAATCCGTCCCACAACGAAAAAAAAGGAGGTTGTTGGAGAGAAAGAAAATTGTCAGTTAGGAATGCGTGGACTATTTTGGTATGCTTTATTGTGTTGTTTTCCATAAGATTCTTATAGTGGTGAAGTACTGATGTACAAACATCGATTCAATTTATATGAGGATTCGAGTTAAATTCGTCCCACTTAATAAGAAATCGAGGTTGGAGGAAAGTACAAGGCCAGTTAGAAGAGTTTGGACTATTTTCATATGCTTTATAGTATTGGTGTCCATAAGAATCTTATGATGGTGAAGGAATGATGTACAAACCCCTATTTAACTTATAGGACGATCCCAGTGAAATTCGTCCCAGTCAAAGAACAAAGGAGGTTGAAGAGAAAGAAAAGTGCCAGTTAGGAAGGTGGGGACTATTTTGGTATGCTTTATAGTATTGTTTCCCATTAGAGTCTTATAATGGGGAAGGAATGATGTACAAACACCGATTCAACTTATAGGACGATCCGAGTGAAATCCGTCCCAGTCAGAGAACAAAGGAAGTTGAAGAGAAAGAAAAGTGTCATTTAGGAAGGTGTGGACTATTTTGGTATGCTTTATAGTATTTTTTTCCATTAAAGTCTTATAGTGGTGAAGTAATGATCTACAAACACCGATTCAACATATAGGACGATCCGAGTGAAATCCGTCCCACTTAGAAAGAAAAGGAGGTTGGAGAGAAAGAAAAGTGTCATTTAGGAAGGTGTGGAATAGTTTCGTATGCTTTATAGTATTGTTTTCCATTAAAGTCTTATAGTGGTGAAGTAATGATCTACAAACACCGATTGAACTTTTCAGACGATTCGAGTGAAATCCGTCCCTTGAGGTTGGAGAGAAAGAAAAGTGTCAGTTAGGAAGGTGTGGAATAGTTTCGTATGCTTTCTAGTATTGTTTTCCATTAAAGTCTTATAGTGGTGAAGTAATGATCTACAAACACCGATTCAACTTATAAGACGATTCGAGTGAAATCCGTCCCACTTAGAAAGAAAAGGAGGTTGGAGAGAAGGTACAGGGCCAGTTAAAAGAGTGTGGACTATTTTCGTATGCTTTATAGTATTGTTGTCCATAAGACTATTATAATGCTAAAGGAATGATGTACGAACACCGATTTACCTTATGGGACGATCTGAGTGAAATCCGTCCCACAACGAAAAAAAGGAGGTTGTTGGAGAGAAAGAAAATTGTCAGTTAGGAAGGTGTGGACTATTTTGGTATGCTTTATTGTGTTGTTTTCCATAAGATTCTTATAGTGGTGAAGTACTGATGTACAAACATCGATTCAATTTATATGAGGATTCGAGTTAAATTCGTCCCACTTAATAAGAAATCGAGGTTGGAGGAAAGTACAAGGCCAGTTAGAAGAGTTTGGACTATTTTCATATGCTTTATAGTATTGGTGTCCATAAGAATCTTATGATGGTGAAGGAATGATGTACAAACCCCGATTTAACTTATAGGATGATCCGAGTGAAATTCATCCCAGTCAGAGAACAAAGGAGGTTGAAGAGAAAGAAAAGTGCCAGTTAGGAAGGTGTGGACTATTTTGGTATGTTTTATTGTGTTGTTTTCCATAAGATTCTTATAGTGGTGAAGTACTGATGTACAAACATCGATTCAATTTATATGAGGATTCGAGTTAAATTCGTCCCACTTAATAAGAAAAGGAGGTTGGAGAGAAAGTACAAGGCCAGTTAGAAGAGTTTGGACTATTTTCATTTGCTTTTTAGTATTGGTTCCATAAGAATCTTATGATGGTGAAGGAATGATGTACAAACCCCGATTTAACTTATATGACGATCCCATTGAAATTCGTCCCAGTCAGAGAACAACGGAGGTTGAAGAGAAAGAAAAGTGCCAGTTAGTAAGGTGGGGACTATTTTGGTATGCTTTATAGTATTGTTTCCCATTAGAGTCTTACAATGGTGAAGGAATGATGTACAAAAATCGATTCAACTTATAGGACGATCCGAGTGAACTCCGTCCCACTTAGAAAGAAAAGGAGGTTGGAGAGAAGGTACAGGGCCAGTTAAAAGAGTGTGGACTATTTTCGTATGCTTTATAGTATTGTTCTCCATAAGACTCTTATAATGCTAAAGGAATGATGTACGAACACCGATTTACCTTATAGTACGATCCGAGTGAAATCCGTCCCACAACGAAAAAAAAGGAGGTTGTTGGAGAGAAAGAAAATTGTCAGTTAGGAAGGTGTGGACTATTTTGGTATGTTTTATTATGTTGTTTTCCATAAGATTCTAAAAGTGGTGATGTACTGATGTACAAACACCGATTCAATTTATATGAGGATTCGAGTTAAATTCGTCCCACTTAATAAGAAAAGGAGGTTGGAGAGAAAGTACAAGTCCAGATAGAAGAGTTTGGACTATTTTCATATGCTTTATAGTATTGGTGTCCATAAGAATCTTATGATGGTGAAGGAATGATGTACAAACCCCGATTTAACTTATAGGACGATCCCAATGGAATTCGTCCCAGTCAAAGAACAAAGGAGGTTGAAGAGAAAGAAAAGTGCCAGTTATGAAGGTGGGGACTATTTTGGTATGTTTTATAGTATTGTTTCCCATTAGAGTCTTATAATGGTGAAGGAATGATGTACAAACACCGATTCAACTTATAGGACGATCCGAGTGAAATCCGTCCCAGTCAGAGAACAAAGGAGGTTGAAGAGAAAGAAAAGTGTCATTTAGGAAGGTGTGGACTATTTTGGTATGCTTTATAGTATTTTTTTCCATTAAAGTCTTATAGTGGTGAAGTAATGATCTACAAACACCGATTCAACATATAGGACGATCCGAGTGAAATCCGTCCCACTTAGAAAGAAAAGGAGGTTGGAGAGAAAGAAAAGTGTCATTTAGGAAGGTGTGGAATAGTTTCGTATGCTTTATAGTATTGTTTTCCATTAAAGTCTTATAGTGGTGAAGTAATGATCTACAAACACCGATTCAACTTATAAGACGATTCGAGTGAACTCCGTCCCACTTAGAAAGAAAAGGAGGTTGGAGAGAAGGTACAGGGCCAATTAAAAGAGTGTGGACTATTTTCGTATGCTTTATAGTATTGTTGTCCATAAGACTCTTATAATTCTAAATGAATGATGTACGAACACCGATTTACCTTATAGTACGATCCGAGTGAAATCCGTCCCACAACGAAAAAAAAGGAGGTTGTTGGAGAGAAAGAAAATTGTCAGTTTACCATAAAGATGAGTCTCCAGCTAGAGTTGCCATGAAAATTGATTTGACTAAAGCTTATGACTCAGTCTCTTGGGAGTTTTTGGGTGAGGTGTTGAAGTGTTTTGGATTGCCTGATAGAGTTAGAGGTTGGATTCTTACTTGTTGTTCTTCTCCTAAGTTCTCTATAAATATTAATGGCGCTCTTGAGGGGTTTTTCAAAGGGGGAAGAGGGCTTAGGCAAGGGGACCCTATGTCTCCATATCTTTTTGTGATGTGTATGGAAGTTCTCTCGGGGATGTTGAATAAATTGGGGAAAAATGACTCTTTTAAGTTCCATGCCAAATGTAAAAGATTGGAGATTAATCATTTGATGTTTGCTGATGACCTATTCCTCTTCTGTGAGGGTAGTGAAAATTCAGTGAATTGTATGCTGGATGTATTGAGGAAGTTTAGTGACTTTTCAGGTTTAATTCCTAATACTTCAAAGAGCTCCATTTTTACATCGGGTGTGGAGGGTAGAGTATTAGAAAATATTGTCCTTGGGTCCAACTTTTCAATTGTAAAATTGCCTGTCAAGTATTTAGGGGTGCCTCTGATCTCTTCAAAGCTTAATGCTGCTGACTGTCAAGAGTTAGTTTTGAAAATTACTAGAAGGGTTCAGGCTTGGAACTGCAGATTTCTTTCTTTTGCGGGTAGGTAACAATTGATTGCCTCGGTGTTGTTTTCAGTTCAGGTTTATTGGAGTTCTACTTATATCCTTCCAAAATCTGTGTTTAAACAACTGAATGAGATTATGAGGAAATTCTTATGGAAAGGGGCTGATTTGAAGAGTGGAGGTGAGAAAATGGCATGGACTAAAGTGTGTTTGCCGAAAGATGAAGGGGGCTTAGGATTAAAAGATTTGATAGCTTGGAATGTGGCAGCTATTGGTAAGCAGCTATGGAACCTGTTGCAACCTATTCCCACTAACCTCTGGAGTAAGTGGGCAAGGATTGAGCTCATGAAAGACCAGAATTTCTGGCTGCTTAAGGTCCCGGATAAAAGATCTTGGTCATGGAAGAAGATAATGGGTCTAAGAGATACATTTAGACAATACATTGAGTATAAGGTTGGGAATGGCGATAATATTCTTCTTTGGCATGATGATTGGTTGTATCCCAACTCTATTGTAGAAAAGCATGGGGATAGGATCAGGTATGATTCTGGGTTAAGAAACAATTGTAAAGTCAATGCTATAATCAGAAATGGGCAATGGTTTCCTCCTTTTGCAAACTCTCATAAATTAATGGAGTTAAGAGATGATATTGCTACCCTTCCCCCCCCCCAGATTGTCATGATGTTGATACTTTGATTTGGAAACCTACCAAGGGTAAGTATTCTATTAGCTCGGCTTGGAATTTGTTAAGGAACAGGGATAGTCAAGTTAAATGGTACAAGACTGTGTGGTTCCCAAATAATATTCCAAGACATGCTTTCATTTTATGGACTTTAATTCATAATAGGATGCAAACTCAAGATAAATTGGTCATTTATGGGTTGCTTCAGCAACAAAAATGTGTCTTCTGTGACTTACAGTGTGAAAACAGGGAACATCTATTTTTTGAATGCAGTTTCTCTTCTCAAGTTTGGTCTTCGGTTGCTATTGAAAATGGTTTGAAGCAAGTTGGGAAGAAGTGGGTGAATATAGTAAATTGGTGCAATGACCATTGTACTAATAATACTTTAAAGGCATGTGTTACCAAACTCGCATTGGCTGCAAGTGTTTACATCTTATGGAGGGAGAGGAACCTCAGGTTGTTTGCAGGAGAGTTTAAAAAGGAGGTTCAACTTGTTCAGGAGATAAATTCTTCTGTCAAATTTAGATTGTATCACTTGTTGGATATTCAAAATGGAGATAGAGTTTCAAGCAATGGGTGAGGGGAATATTTGCTCAGTTTTCCTGGAATTTATGTTCTGGGTTGGTGTTTGGATGAGTGGTAGAGAGTCAGTGTTTCTGGGTTTATGGTTCAGGAAATGGTTCAGACTTCGTGGGAGGTACTTTGTGATCTTTTCTATAAATGTTGCATTGTCTTTTGATCCATTTGTTTACACTGTGCAGATTTATAAGTGGGTTGCTGAAGTTCAAGGGGTCCGGATGGCTATGAAGACTCTCACTGTGATAGAAATTAATTTCTGTAATCTAATGAAGATTATGTATATTATTTTTGTGGGGAGGTGCTCTAGAGATATGTTAATCATTGGTTGCTATAGTCTTATGTTTTATCAGACTTGTTTTTTTGTTGTAAGGGACATGGTGATTATCTTGTATAATCCCCTGTGTTTAGAGTTAAGCTTAACTCTTTGGTGGGTTTGGGGGTTCCACCCTTGGGGTATGCCCCAAGTATTTTGTAGGCTTCTAGCCATTTTTTAATTTTCTATATTATTGACTTACTTTTCAAAAAAAAAAAAAAAAAAAATTGTCAGTTGCCTCCAGGGGTTTCGGATCATGCTTGTATTTCGGTTAAAATTCCTATGGAGGTAGAGAGGATTAAAAGACCGTTTAGGTTCAACAATTTTTTAACTAAACATGAAAAGTTTACTCAAGTGGTGAGAGAAGCGTGGAATGGCCAGGTTACGGGGAGTAAAATGTTTGTGGTGAGTCAGAAGCTGAAAATGGTAAAGAATGCTTTGAAAATTCTCAATAAAACACATTTTGATAATTTACCAAGTCAAGTTTCTGAAGCTAGGAAAAAGTTATTGAACATTCAATGCTTGGTGGATATGGATCCTGGAAATCAAGAGTTTCAAAGAATTGAAAAAGATAGTCTTAAGCAGTTTTACAAAGTGTCAAATGCGGAGGAATGTTTATATAGACAGTTATCTAGGATTCAATGGCTGAGGCTAGGAGATCAGAACACCAGCTATTTTCATAAGATTGCAAATCAGAGGAAATTTCATAACAATATTGTTTCCATAACTAAAGAGGATGGTACTGTCCTGACTGATAAAAGTGATGTTAATAGAGAGATTGTGGGATTTTACAAGAGTCTCTTTGCCAATAGAGGAGAGGTCAGGATCCCTGTTTTGAATGAGTTTATTCAACATCCTATTTCTCTTGAGCAAAGTAGGGGCATGAATAGAGATGTGACCAGAGAAGAAATCAAAGCTACTTTCCTTGCTATAAAAGATGACAAAGCTCCAGGGCCGGATGGTCTGAATGCTGTGTTTTATAAGGCTGCCTGGGATGTTATTGGAAATGAGGTGGTGGATGCCATTATGGATTTTTTTGCTTCAGGTCAGTTGCTTTCTGAGTTAAATTGTACTTCCATCTCTCTTCTTCCCAAAGTGGATAATCCTACTAAAGTGACAGAGTTTAGGCCTATTTCAGTTTGCAATGTGTTGTATAAATGCATAGCTAAAATTATTGCTAATAGGCTGAAGCCCATTCTTGAATCGTGTATAAGTGCAAATCAATCAGGGTTTGTTCCTGGTAGGAGTATTTGTGATAATATTTTGCTAGCACAAGAGATATTACTCCATTACCATAAAGATGAGTCCCCAGCTAGAGTTGCCATGAAAATTGATTTGACTAAAGCTTATGATTCTGTCTCTTGGGATTTTTTGAGTGAGGTGTTGAAGTGTTTTGGGTTGCCTGAAAGAGTTAGAGGTTGGATTCTTGCTTGTTGCTCTTCTCCTAAGTTTTCTATTAATATTAATGGAGCTCTTGAAGGGTTTTTCAAAGGGGGAAGAGGGCTTAGGCAAGGGGATCCTATGTCTCCTTATCTTTTTGTGATGTGTATGGAAGTTCTTTCAGGAATGTTGAATAAGTTGGGGAAAAATGACGCGTTTAAGTTCCATTCCAAATGTAAAAATTTGGAGATTAATCACTTGATGTTTGCTGATGACCTATTCCTCTTCTGTGAGGGTAGTGAAAATTCAGTGAATTGTATGTTGGATGTATTGAGGAAGTTTAGTGATTTTTCAGGTTTATTTCCTAATACCTCAAAGAGCTCCATTTTTACATCGGGTGTGGAGGGTAGAGTTTTGGATAATATTATCCGCGGGTCCAACTTTTCAATTGGAAAATTGCCTGTCAAGTATCTAGGGGTGCCTCTGATTTCTTCTAAGCTTAATGCTAATGATTGTCAAGAGTTAGTTTTGAAAATTACTAGAAGGGTTCAGTCTTGGAATTGCAGATTCCTTTCCTTTGCGGATAGGTTACAATTGATTGCCTCGGTGTTGTTTTCAGTTCAAGTTTATTGGAGTTCTACTTATATCCTTCCAAAATCGGTGTTTAAACAGCTGAATGAGATTATGAGGAAATTCTTGTGGAAAGGGGCTGACTTGAAGAGTGGAGGTGAGAAAATGGCATGGACTAAAGTGTGTTTGCCGAAGGATGAAGGGGGCTTAGGCTTAAAAGATTTGATAGCTTGGAATGTGGCTGCTATTGGTAAGCAGCTTTGGAACCTGTTGCAGCCTATTCCCACTAACCTTTGGAGTAAGTGGGCTAGGATAGAGCTCATGAAAGACCAAAATTTTTGGTTGCTTAAGGTCCCAGATAAAAGATCTTGGTCATGGAAAAAGATAATGGGGCTAAGAGATACATTTAGACAGTACATTGAGTACAAGGTTGGGAATGGAAATAATATTCTTCTTTGGCATGATGATTGGTTGTATCCCACTTCTATTGTAGAAAAACATGGGGATAGGATCAGGTATGATTCTGGGTTAAGGAACAATTGTAAAGTCAATGCCATAATCAGAGATGGGCAATGGTACCCTCCTTTTGCAAACTCTCACAAATTAATGGAGTTAAGAGATGATATTGCAATCCTCCCCCCTCCTGATTGCCATGATGTTGATACTTTGATTTGGAAACCTACCAAGGGTAAGTATTTTATTAGCTCGGCTTGGAATTTGTTAAGGAACAGGGATAGTCAAGTTAAATGGTACAAAACTGTGTGGTTCCCAAATAATATTCCAAGACATGCTTTCATTTTATGGACTTTAATTCATAATAGGATGCAAACTCAAGATAAATTGGTCATTTATGGGTTGCTTCAGCAACAAAAATGTGTCTTCTGTGACTTACCGTGTGAAAATAGGGAACATCTATTTTTTGAATGCAGTTTCTCTTCTCAAGTTTGGTCTTCGGTTGCTATTGAAAATGGTTTGAAGCAAGTTGGGAAGAAGTGGGTGGATATAGTAAATTGGTGCAATGACCATTGTACTAACAATACTTGAAAGGCATGTGTTACCAAACTCGCATTGGCTGCAAGTGTTTACATCTTATGGAGGGAGAGGAACCTCAGGTTGTTTGCAGGAGAGTTTAAAAAGGAGGTTCAACTTGTTCAGGAGATAAATTCTTCTGTCAAATTTAGATTGTATCACTTGTTGGATATTCAAAATGGAGATAGAGTTTCAAGCAATGGGTGAGGGGAATATTTGCTCAGTTTTCCTGGAATTTATGTTCTGGGTTGGTGTTTGGATGAGTGGTAGAGAGTCAGTGTTTCTGGGTGTATGGTTCGGGAAATGGTTCAGACTTCGTGGGAGGTACTTTGTGATCTTTTCTATAAATGTTGCATTGTCTTTTGATCCCTTTGTTTACACTGTGCAGATTTATAAGTTGGTTGCTGAAGTTCAAGGGGTCCGGATGGCTATGAAGACTCTCACTGTGATAGAAATTAATTTCTGTAATCTGATGAAGATTATGTATATTATATTTGTGGGGAGGTGCTCTAGAGATATGTTATACATTGGTTGCTATAGTCTTATGTTTTATCAGACTTGTATTTTTGTTGTAAGGGTTATGGTGATTCTCTTGTATAATCCCTTGTGTTTAGAGTTAAGCTTAACTCTTTGGTGGGTTTGGGGGTTCCACCCTTGGGGTATGCCCCAAGTATTTTGTAGGCTTCTAGCCATTTTTTAATTTTCTATAATATTGACTTACTTTTCAAAAAAAAAAAAAAAAAAAAAAAAAAAAAATAAAGAAAATTGTCAGTTAGGAAGGCGTGGACTATTTTGGTATGCTTTATTGTGTTGTTTTCCATAAGATTCTTATAGTGGTGAAGTACTGATGTACAAACATCGATTCAATTTATATGAGGATTCGAGTTAAATTCGTCCCACTTAATAAGAAATCGAGGTTGGAGGAAAGTACAAGGCCAGTTAGAAGAGTTTGGACTATTTTCATATGCTTTATAGTATTGGTGTCCATAAGAATCTTATGATGGTGAAGGAATGATGTACAAACCCCTATTTAACTTATAGGACGATCCCAGTGAAATTCGTCCCAGTCAAAGAACAAAGGAGGTTGAAGAGAAAGAAAAGTGCCAGTTAGGAAGGTGGGGACTATTTTGGTATGCTTTATAGTATTGTTTCCCATTAGAGTCTTATAATGGGGAAGGAATGATGTACAAACACCGATTCAACTTATAGGACGATCCGAGTGAAATCCGTCCCAGTCAGAGAACAAAGGAGGTTGAAGAGAAAGAAAAGTGTCATTTACGAAGGTGTGGACTATTTTGGTATGCTTTATAGTATTTTTTTCCATTAAAGTCTTATAGTGGTGAAGTAATGATCTACAAACACCGATTCAACATATAGGACGATCCGAGTGAAATCCGTCCCACTTAGAAAGAAAAGTAGGTTGGAGAGAAAGAAAAGTGTCATTTAGGAAGGTGTGGAATAGTTTCGTATGCTTTATAGTATTGTTTTCCATTAAAGTCTTATAGTGGTGAAGTAATGATCTACAAACACCGATTCAACTTATAAGAAGATTCGAGTGAAATCCGTCCCACTTAGAAAGAAAAGGAGGTTGGAGAGAAGGTACAGGGCCAGTTAAAAGAGTGTGGACTATTTTCGTATGCTTTATAGTATTGTTGTCCATAAGACTCTTATAATGGTAAATGAATGATGTACGAGCACCGATTTACCTTATAGGACGATCCGAGTGAAATCCGTCCCACAACGAAAAAAAAGGAGGTTGTTGGAGAGAAAGAAAATTGTCAGTTAGAAAGGTGTGGACTATTTTGGTATGCTTTATTGTGTTGTTTTCCATAAGATTCTTATAGTGCTGAAGTACTGATGTACAAACATCGATTCAATTTATATGAGGATTCGAGATAAATTCGTCTCTCTTAAAAAGAAAAGGAGGTTGGAGAGAAAGTACAAGGCCAGTTAGAAGAGTTTGGACTATTTTCATATGATTTATAGTATTGGTGTCCATAAGAATCTTATGATGGTGAAGGAATGATGTACAAATCCCGATTTAACTTATAGGACGATCCCATTGAAATTCGTCCCAGTCAGAGAACAAAGGAGGTTGAAGAGAAAGAAAAGTGCCAGTTAGGAAGGTGGGGACTATTTTGGTATGCTTTATAGTATTGTTTCCCATTAGAGTCTTACAATGGTGAAGGAATGATGTACAAACACCGATTCAACTTATAAGACGATCCGAGTGAAATCCGTCCCACTTAGAAAGAAAAGGAGGTTGGAGAGAAAGAAAAGTATCATTTAGGAAGGTGTGGAATAGTTTCGTATGCTTTATAGTATTGTTTTCCATTAAAGTCTTATAGTGGTGAAGTAATGATCTACAAACACCGATTCAACTTATAAGAAGATTCGAGTGAAATCCGTCCCACTTAGAAAGAAAAGGAGGTTGGAGAGAAGGTACAGGGCCAGTTAAAAGAGTGTGGACTATTTTCGTATGCTTTATAGTATTGTTGTCCATAAGACTCTTATAATGGTAAATGAATGATGTACGAACACCGATTTACCTTATAGGACGATCCGAGTGAAATCCGTCCCACAACGAAAAAAAAGGAGGTTGTTGGAGAGAAAGAAAATTGTCAGTTAGGAAGGTGTGGACTATTTTGGTATGCTTTATTGTGTTGTTTTCCATAAGATTCTTATAGTGCTGAAGTACTGATGTACAAACATCGATTCAATTTATATGAGGATTCGAGTTAAATTCGTCCCACTTAATAAGAAATCGAGGTTGGAGGAAAGTACAAGGCCAGTTAGAAGAGTTTGGACTATTTTCATATGCTTTATAGTATTGGTGTCCATAAGAATCTTATGATGGTGAAGGAATGATGTACAAACCCCGATTTAACTTATAGGACGATCCGAGTGAAATTCGTCCCAGTCAGAGAACAAATAAGGTTGAAGAGAAAGAAAAGTGCCAGTTAGGAAGGTGTGGACTATTTTGGTATGCTTTATTGTGTTGTTTTCCAAAAGATTCTTATAGTGGTGAAGTACTGATGTACAAACATCGATTCAATTTATATGAGGATTCGAGTTAAATTCGTCTCACTTAATAAGAAAAGGAGGTTGGAGATAAAGTACAACGCCAGTTAGAAGAGTTTGGACTATTTTCATTTGCTTTTTAGTATTGGTTCCATAAGAATCTTATGATGGTGAAGGAATGATGTACAAACCCCGATTTAACTTATATGACGATCCCATTGAAATTCGTCCCAGTCAGAGAACAACGGAGGTTGAAGAGAAAGAAAAGTGCCAGTTAGTAAGGTGGGGACTATTTTGGTATGCTTTATAGTATTGTTTCCCATTAGAGTCTTACAATGGTGAAGGAATGATGTACAAAAATCGATTCAACTTATAGGACGATCCGAGTGAACTCCGTCCCACTTAGAAAGAAAAGGAGGTTGGAGAGAAGGTACAGGGCCAGTTAAAAGAGTGTGGACTATTTTCGTATGCTTTATAGTATTGTTCTCCATAAGACTCTTATAATGCTAAAGGAATGATGTACGAACACCGATTTACCTTATAGTACGATCCTAGTGAAATCCGTCCCACAACGAAAAAAAAGGAGGTTGTTGGAGAGAAAGAAAATTGTCAGTTAGGAAGGTGTGGACTATTTTGGTATGCTTTATTGTGTTGTTTTCCATAAGATTCTTAAAGTGGTGATGTACTGATGTACAAACACCGATTCAATTTATATGAGGATTCGAGTTAAATTCGTCCCACTTAATAAGAAAAGGAGGTTGGAGAGAAAGTACAAGTCCAGATAGAAGAGTTTGGACTATTTTCATATGCTTTATAGTATTGGTGTCCATAAGAATCTTATGATGGTGAAGGAATGATGTACAAACCCCGATTTAACTTATAGGACGATCCCAGTGGAATTCGTCCCAGTCAAAGAACAAAGGAGGTTGAAGAGAAAGAAAAGTGCCAGTTATGAAGGTGGGGACTATTTTGGTATGCTTTATAGTATTGTTTCCCATTAGAGTCTTATAATGGTGAAGGAATGATGTACAAACACCGATTCAACTTATATGACGATCCGAGTGAAATCCGTCCCAGTCAGAGAACAAAGGAGGTTGAAGAGAAAGAAAAGTGTCATTTAGGAAGGTGTGGACTATTTTGGTATGCTTTATAGTATTTTTTTCCATTAAAGTCTTATAGTGGTGAAGTAATGATCTACAAACACCGATTCAACATATAGGACGATCCGAGTGAAATCCGTCCCACTTAGAAAGAAAAGGAGGTTGGAGAGAAAGAAAAGTGTCATTTAGGAAGGTGTGGAATAGTTTCGTATGCTTTATAGTATTGTTTTCCATTAAAGTCTTATAGTGGTGAAGTAATGATCTACAAACACCGATTCAACTTATAAGACGATTCGAGTGAACTCCGTCCCACTTAGAAAGAAAAGGAGGTTGGAGAGAAGGTACAGGGCCAATTAAAAGAGTGTGGACTATTTTCGTATGCTTTATAGTATTGTTGTCCATAAGACTCTTATAATGCTAAATGAATGATGTACGAACACCGATTTACCTTATAGTACGATCCGAGTGAAATCCGTCCCACAACGAAAAAAAAGGAGGTTGTTGGAGAGAAAGAAAATTGTCAGTTAGGAAGGCGTGGACTATTTTGGTATGCTTTATTGTGTTGTTTTCCATAAGATTCTTATAGTGGTGAAGTACTGATGTACAAACATCGATTCAATTTATATGAGGATTCGAGTTAAATTCGTCCCACTTAATAAGAAATCGAGGTTGGAGGAAAGTACAAGGCCAGTTAGAAGAGTTTGGAC